>OY757919.1:58569371-58711853 GCA_963585895.1 Sepioteuthis lessoniana
CCATAACTTAGTAAATTCTCTTTTTATGTTGTTTTTTTTTCTATGATTTCATATAGATTTTCATCTAAATATGCTAAAGTTCGGGTGACGTATGTTGGCACCATTTTAGTTCCTGTAGCTGTTCCTTGGGTCTGGATGTAATTTACATTATTGAGCTGGAAATAGTTGTTTTTCAGGATTAGTTCTATACTATTTGTGATAAATATTTTTGTTGAATCTTGTGTGCAATGTTTCTGAGTATTTATCGATCCAAAATAAGATAGCTTATTTTCCTAATTCATGGAAGATATTGCTTTACAGGTTTATGACGTCTATGAGTGTGTAGGGATTAATTTTTTGTGGTATGGAGTTTAAAAAATGGATGTTATCTCTAATATAGCTTTTTATCTTGCTTAGAATTGATTGAAGAAAAATGTCCATTTATTTGCTGAGTCTGTTGGGTATGATAGGCCTGGTACTATGGTTCTGAATTTGAGGTCACTGGGGTTTGGAATTTGTATGTATTCAGATTTTTGTGTTTCTACAACTTTATTTCCTCTGACATGATTTTTTTGTAGTCCGTAAAAATTGCTAGTTTTTGGGATGTAATTTGTTCGGAAGTCTTTTTCTTTTTTAGTTAGTGTTTTATTGTCTGTTTTGTTGAATTTTGTAATTTTTGATTTGAGATTATTGTCAATGTTTGTATCAATTAATTTATAGTTAGTTCCATCTCTAAGTATTCCTTGGATTTTTATTTTGTAATATTTTTATCGAAGATAACTACGGCGCTTCCCTTGTCCGCCTCTTTTATAATCATATTATTTCCCGTAGGCTTTTTTATTTGTTTGTTTGAGAGGTTGTTTCACGAAGAAACCAAGAAGCTAAAAACCTATATAAGAACAAAATGAATAATTAGTAAAATAAATCTCTTTGTGGGTCTATTCATTTTAAGATATTCATTTTTTTCTCGCTTTGGACCAACAAAAAAAGAAAAGAATTTATACATATATATATAATTAAAATTCAATTCTTAAAGCGCTTTTCATTAGTAAAATCTTTTGCGAGCTTTCTGCAGGAAAATGCAGAGCAATATTACTATATATTTCCAGTATAAGATGGGATAATAATAAAGTAGGATAAAACTTACGACCCCGAGTTTTACGTTGTCGATCCTCAGGTGAGCTAGTATTTAACACGTCAAATATATTTTCTCCTAGAAAATGAGCCGTGTTGAAGACTAGCTCAGCTGTGGATGGACAACGTAAAACTTTGAATCGTGATTTTTATCTTGTTTAATCATCTTCTTATTTTATATTTGAAAACGTACATCGTAGCAAGATCTTTTTAGACCTTTATATATATATATATATATATATATTAGTCTTGAAAAGGTTTCGCTATGACGTGCCGTTTTTACTCACAACACACATAACTATATATATATATATATATATATATATATATATATATATATTATCACATTTTCCATTGAAACAAAAAAGCCAAGATCGTTGTTTCCAATGGAACATTATTCAATCAAAACGGATATTATTTGGTATTATTCATAACAGAATCATCAGATATGGAAAGCTGTAACCAAAAATATACATATGTAAAGTTGGCAAGTCGTAGTCGAGGGCGATCCAAAGGCTCCCTTTTCATTAGCTACTACGCCGAGGTTTTGGGGAGGGCGCTACTCCTTTCCCTGGATTGCTCCACTTTACCCTGGATCCCTACTTCATAATGATGAGTGTTAAACAAGGTACTATTTTTGAGTCTTTGGTATGACTCGACCTGGGATTGAACCCCGGTCTCCCAGGCCATTGTCGAACACCCTTCGCACTAGACCAATAAAAATAAGTACACTCCTTGAATATTTTCATGCAATTTTGGTTTTGATGTTGCAATAAACATTTTATCTTTAAGATTATAGGGGTGTACTGATCTCTCGGTGATACAGCATATATATATATATATATATATATATATATATATATATATATATATATATATATATATATATATATATATATATTATACACGAACCTCATTAGAATGTTAGTAATTTATAGAAAATAAAAAATTCATTAAAAAATCTCGAATGACAACGAGACAAAAAACTGATTTTGATTCGGTTTCGGTTTCTTTGTTTAATGGCATATCAACCTTTGTGGGGTATTTAATGCCAAGGACATCCTTGTGGAAGAACAGTAGTAGTACTATTTAACCCATAGCTGGGGGAATAAGGAAGTTCATACCTTTCCCAAGAGTATTTGTCTAAAAATGAACGTGACAGCGCGACTTGAGTTCGAACTCGCTTATTATGATGTCTCAGTCTAGCACGTTAGCCACTACGACTTCCAAGCTGATTTTGGATTCGATCATGGGGGACGATGGTGGATTTTTTTATTTTTGGAAATCTATTTTCATTTAGTCTGGAGCCAACGATACGCTGAACAAATGACTTGAATTGTTTGATTCTTTTTAGAAATTAAAGACCATTCAAGTTAATAGTCATATTAAATAGGCAAACAGTTTGTTCTGTCTTTATCGACGCGAGAATATATGACAAACATGGCAATTAAAGATGCCCCAGAAGTATCATTATCTATATAATACTAAAAATTATCATCATGGTTGTATGTAACCATAATCGAACGAAAACGGCACATCATTGCGATATTTCTATTGGATCAATTCCCTTAAAATGCTCGAACGGAATGGGAATTATGGGAAGTCTTAATTAACACTGGAAGTCATTTTTTTCTTATTATATGAATTCTTTTGCCCAGTCGGCTGGGGCTGTAGAATACACCGACTCCATCTCTGCAGAGGGGTAAGAACCCCCCAACGAGTGTCCTGGATATGACATTAAACAATCTGATGGTGAGGTTCCAGCAATGCTGGAGCTTTGGGGAATGTGGAGTACCCCTTTATTGCTATCGCTTCCAGGTCCACTCTGGCCCGGAGTGGTAGCACCTGATAAGGGCCCTATCTATGGGTTAAATAGAACTAACGGCATACTTCTGCTAAACTGAATTGTTTGACTAAACTGAATAGCTTAAAATAAAAATATTTTTGACAATTAAACCGTACTGCGTGCTTGTGCTTTACTGAATTGTTTGAAATAGAACTGTTTTGTCGACATTAAAACTGTATTTACATTTACCTGAATTGTTACATATAACTGCAACTGTTTTTTGACATTGAAACTGTATTTACACTAAACTAAATTGTTTAACATAGAACTGTTCTGACATATAACTGTGTGTAAACAAAATCTGTACTTTTACAAAACTGAATTAGCTGAAGTAGAATTGCTTGACTAAACGGAATAGCTCGAAATAAGAATGTTTTTCTACAATTAAACTGTACTTACATTTAAACTGCATGCTTTTGCTAAACTGAATTGTTTTAAATTGAACTATTTTTGACACTGAAACTGTACTTACACTAAACTGAATTGTTACATATAACTGAATAGTTTGAAATAGAAATGTTTTTGACAATTAAACTGTGTACTCATGCTAAACCGAATTGTTTTAAATAGAACTGATTATTTACATAAAAATGGATTTGGCGTTAAATAACCTACAAAGGTTGATATGCCATAAAACCAAACCAACCAAACCTATATGAATTCTTGATGTAACAGTGATAACTATGGAATACTAATAAGAATCTTTTGATGAAAAAAATTCAAATTGTACACCTGTTATGTGTTAAATAGTATCACTGCTATTCTTCTACTAGCATGGCTTTGGTATCAAATTACCCACGGATTTTGCTTGTTCAAATACTTTTAAGCGGTACCATCTGTAGGCTTCAGAGCCTTTACCCTCTAGAAAGTACTGTTCAGTACTTGATTATATAAACTGCTCAGCTGTGTATACGCTTCGGCTTCGGTAATCTTTTTATCATATGCAAGCTTATATATATATATATATATATATATATATATATATATATATATATATATATATATATATATATATATATATATAAAAGCATGTTTGATTAAATAATAAAGACACAATTTGTCTATATAATTTTATCAAGATACTTTCAAGTTTCCTGATAAGTGTCTTGGTTTTAGGTTGGAATTGGTAGATGAATTCAAAAAATTGTCCTGAGCACTTTCGGACCTTTCATGGACAATCATCGGGGGGGGGCTGCATGTGTAAAGAGTGCTTTTTAAAAGAGCTTTTAGGTTTTTTTTATAACATTACAAAATTGTCCAATCAAGAAGTTCAGTGGAGGAGGAAGAGTTATTAAAAATAATTGGAAGTTTTAAATTTGTTGTAGTCTTATTTTCTTGGTAGGATCAGTAGAGAGAACATTTTTAGATAAAGATTTTTAATATATGTTCATCTATCCTATAATTATTATGAAATTGGTTTTTGTAGTAAAGGTTTTTCGATTGTTTATGACCCAATTGTGATTCCATCTTTTTGGGGCCTATTTTCAGTAACTTTTACCTGTCAGACCTTGAAAATAAGGTTTTTAATACCATCAATAAACATAATATTCATTTAAGGTACGCTGACGACATACTCCTTCTCACTAATAGTACTGATGAAATTAGCATAATACAAGAGACTTTTCAAAATAACGCCGTTCTTAACTTCACTCAAGAAATCATTATCAACAATAAAATTCCATTTCTCGGTGTCCTAATAGATTCAAGCAATATTGACGGATTTACCACCTCCATATATAAAAAACCTACCAACATTAATCCCTACACCCTCAATTTCCATAATGAATGCCGCTTCTATTATAAAAGAACCATCATAAAACACTTATTTCCATATCTAAACTAATATCTTCCAATCGAACTATCTTCCTTAATGAACTTAAAAGTATAAAACAAACACTTATTAATAATGGGTTTCCCAACTACATTATCGATACAGAAATTAAACATTTCATTAATAAAACTGAACAGCATAACATAGACAATACCCTAAACCATAAACAATCAATAAACCTTTACTACAAAAAAACAATTTTATAATAATTATAAGATAGATGAACATAAACTGAAAAGCCTAATCCAAAAAATGTTCTCCCTACTGATCCTACCAAAAAAATAAGACTTATCATTTACTGCAACAAATGTAAAACTTCCAACCTAATTATTTCTAATAACTCTTCCCCCTCCACTGAACTTCTTGATTGGACAAACGTCGTATATATGTTCAAATGCCCCTTGGGAGACTGTGTCTCCAACGAAAATAGTACATAAGTTGGTCTTACCACTACGACTCTTTTAAGGCGTTTTACTATGCACCTTAATGATTATAGCCTTACATTTTAAAACCCACTCTATTCCCAAATCCAAATTTCGAAAAATTCTAGTTGAAAACACCACTATAACAGCACATGAAATTATTAAGCTACAACTACAAATCCTAGAAGCTCTACATATAAAAACAAACAAAAAAAAATACTAGAATTAATAGAATTAACTTTGAAAATAGTGACAATGTTTTGAAATGCCTTTAGTTTTTTTTTGTTTTTTTTTTTTGTTCTTTTGTTTTTTTTTTTATATTCTATTCTTTTTAATAATATTCTATTTCCGTTGATAGCGATCTGTTTTGAATTCGTCCGATGTCATTGGCATCTCAGTTTTATCCAACTTTTCGTTTGCATACTTTTATAATGTTATAAAAAACCGTAAAAAAAACTCTTTTAAAAAGCACTCTTTACACATGCAAACGATCCCTGATAATGGTTTTTGAAAGGTCCGAAAGTGTTCGGGACAGTTTCGGTAAACTCATCCACCAATTCCAACCTAAAACCAAGACACTTATCAGGAAACTTGAAAGGAACTTAATTAGATTATATAGACAAATTGTGTCTTTATTATTTAATCAAACATGCTTGAATGAATGACTGCTGCCCAACTACACACACACACACACACACACACACACACACACACACACACACACACACACATGTATATACACACACACAAATAACTCTTAGTATTATATATATATATATATATATATATATATATAAGGGATTTGTGCGCTATGTAAAGATATTTTTTATAAAAATTAAGTCTTATAGCATGAAAAATATTTTTTACATAACATGTACAATCGCACATTGTATGTAAAAATATTTTTTTTATATTTTCACACTTCGAATGCAAGTTTTATATATAGATGTGTGTGTGTGTATATATGTGTGTGTGTGTGTTAGTATACTAGTTTAATATACATACATATATATATATATGTGTGTGTGTGTGTGTGTGTTTTCTAGATCGTTATGTTGAGTTTTTTCATGGCATCTCTAGGGGAAATAAGCCTTTTGATAAATAGAGTTGAAAAGAGCAATGAACGCTCAAGTCCCGTAAGAACATGACAATTTCCCTTTCGTGGCAATGATCGAAATAATTTGCATTTATACAACTTTGAATATAATACAGAAGTTCCTAAAACATGGGTAGAATCTTAAAGTGTTCCTTTTAATTTCAATAACAATGTGTTTTTTCTTTATTTTATTGGTGGAAGTGTCTTTTCCAAAGAAATACATGCGAAGTGAAAAATCTCCGCCAGAATTCGAACTCGATATCTCGTATTGAATTTTATTGTCTCGTCACTTAGCCTGGTTTGGTTGCGAGGGGGAGCTACTCTTGTAGTATGTCTTGGGCAGGAATTCCCACGCGGAGCCCATCCATTTCCAGGTCTACAATTGGTTTTCAATTCAGAATTTTCCTTCTCTTAGAGCGGTTGCCATTCCACGGTTAAAGAGTTTGTCGAACTATTTACCCATAGCAGTAGGCAGAATAGTTTGATTCATTAATTACACAAGGCTATTCGTTCTATGGGAAATGCAAATAGCTTTGTTTAAGATTTGACTCGGATAGCCGAATCCTCTTCCTATGACGATTATCGCTACGAGCGCCCCATATCTCGTATTGACATTTATGAAAATAGGCATTTGTAATAAAAAAAATTCCATTACCAAACGCAAAGAAAGTTTTTCCACAATTAGATTCCCATATTGAAAGAATAGTTTTCTTCGTTTTGGATTCTGGCTATATATACTATTTTTACCGTTAGTAATAGTATAATATATAAACAACATTTTCTTTTTTCCAAGAAGAGAAAGATAAATGACTGACTGATTCTCGTTTGCCAACTTCTTCGCCTTATGCATTTTCTATTTTGATTTCCTATCAATTATTCTAATCTAATTTCGGAGAGAATACTGCGCTTTTTTTCTTTTTTCTTTTTTTTTTTTTTTTGTGTGTGAATTTCTATTTTCCACCCTGAAGTCTGGGAGACACAAGTTTGCTCAGACCTACAGGACTTTACTAAGTATTCTAGCCAATTCCGACACTGTTGCCACTGCTGATGTTATTATTTTCACTCTATACTAGGTTTTCAGACCAGTTTTTTCAAAGAAGTCCGTGTGGTAGGAAATATCCTCAAGTCTCAATCGGCCAAGTCAGCTAGGGCTGGAGAATACACCGACTACATTTCTCCAGAGGAGTAAGACTCTCCCAAAGAGTGTCCTGATATGACTCTAAACAATCTGATGGCGATGTTCCTGTTATGCTGAAGCTTTGTGGAATGCGAAGTACCCTTTTAGTGCCATTGCTCTTAGATTCCCTCTGGCCCTGAGTGGTAGCACCTAATAGGATCCCATCAATGAGTCAAATAAAACGAAACTGTGTAGTTATGCTAAAATGAATTGTTTGAATTAGAACTATTTATACGTATAAAAATGGATTTTGGCTACAATGGTTGATATGCCATAAAACCAAACCAAACCAAATCAAGTCTCAATAACTGTGAGCAAACAAATGACTTCAAACAAATGTTGAATAGAATTATTAGTGTTGAAGAGGAATGCTTGAAACTATTTAACTGTGTGCAAAAATTGAATTATTAGTACAATATCGCAATATTTGGAACAGTCTGACTGCGTGCAAATGAATGAATATTATTGAATAGATTTATTAGTGTTATATGGCAATACCTTAAGCCACTTCATTGTGCGCAAACAAATGCACTCTGGCAAGTCTAAAAATTACTTTACATACAGACTATTCGCTTGCAAATCATATATATCTATTTGTGTGTGTGTGTGTGTGTGTGTGTGTGTGTGAACCGGATTTGGCATTAAATAACCTACAAGGGTTGATATGCTATAAAACCCAATCAAACAAATCAAGTCTCAAGGACTCTTGTAAGTATTCTTATATATATATATATATATATATATATATATATATCACAAATGGCCCGGGAGACTGGGGTTCAGTCTCTGGTCGAGTCATACCAAAGACTCAAAAAATGGTACTTGATACCTCCTTGCTTAACACTCAGCGTTATAAGGTACGTTTCAAGGGTAAAGTAGAGCAATCCACAGAAAGGAGTAGCACCTTCCCTACACCTCTGTATAGTATCTATTGAAAAGGGAACTTTCGGGTATCCCTCGACTACGGTCGTCAATTTTACTTTCTTATATATATATATATATATATATATATATATATATATATTGATAAATAATGAATAAATGATAATAATAACAATAATAAGAAGACAGCAGGAGGAAGAAGCTTAGCTGAAATAAAGATCCAAAGAGGTATTTTCCAAGGAGATGCACTATCACCCTTACTATTCATAATATCCATGATGCCACTTAGCCACATGCTCAGAAAATGCACAGCCGGATACAAACTTAGTAGATCACAAGAAAAGATCAATCACCTAATGTACATGGATGACATTAAACTATTTGCAAAAAATGAAAAAGAACTGGAAACTCTCATACACGCCGTTAGAATATACAGTCAGTACATAGGAATGGAGTTTGGCATAGAAAATGTGCCATGCTTGTCATGAAAAGTGGCAAACGACATATGACTGATGGAATGGAACGACCAAATCAGGACAAAATTAGAACGCTCGGAGAGAATGAAACCTACAAATTCTTGGGTATCTTGGAGACTGACACCATCAAACAAGTGGAAATGAAAGACAAAATTCAAAAAGAATATCTCAGGAGAACTAGAAAACTACTCGAGACAAAACTCTCTTGCAGAAACTTCATCAAAGGAATAAATACTTGGACTGTGCCCCTCGTTAGATATTCGGGACTCTTTTTGAAATGGACTAGAGATAACAAATGGATCAAAGAACAAGAAAACTAATGATCATGTATCAGGCATTACATCCCAGAGACAACGTTGACAGACTATATGTATCTAGAAAAGAGGGAGGAAAAGGACTTGCCAGCATCGAAGACAGCGTTGACGCATCGATACAACGGCTCGAAGACTACATAGAAAAACACGAACGAGGAATGATTACAGCCATCAGAAACGATACCGACAACACGATAGAATGACAATGACTAGAAAACAAAAATGGGGAAAAAACAACTCTATGGCCGCTTTAAACGACTAATAAACACCATCTCACACGAGAAAATCTGGACCTGGCTAAGAAAAGGAAACCTTAAGAGAGAAACGGAATCACTCCTAATAGCAGCACAGGACAACGCCATAAGAACCAATCATATCAAAGCGAGAATAGACAAGACTCAACAAAATAGCAAATATAAACTATGCAGTGACAGAGAAGATACGATCAATCACATAATAAGTGAATGCAGTAAATTAGCACAGAAGGAGTAAAGACTAGACACGACTAGGTCGGTAAGGTGATCCACTGGGAAATGTGCAAGAAATTTTAATTTGACCACACTAACAAACGGTATATGCACAACCCAGCACCTGTCCTAGAAAAAAAGCACACATAAACTCCCCTGGGACTTTGAGATACAAACGGATCGCCTAATCTCAACCAGAATACCAGACCTTATAGTAATCAACAAAAAAAAGAGAACTTGCAAAACTGTGGACTTTGCTGTCCCGACTGACAACAGAATAAAACTGAAAGAATGTGAAAAGAAGGATAAGTACCTGGACCTTGCTAGAGAATTGAAAAAGCTGTGGAACATGAAAGGGATGATTGTGCCAGTTGTGATTGGTTCTTTTGGCACAATAATTAAAGAATTATTAAAAGGCCTGGAAGACTTGGAAGTTGGCGGACGGGTAGAGACTATCCAAATGACAACATTACTGAGAACGGCCAGAATACTGAGAAGAGTCTTGGAGACTTGAGGAGACTTGCTGTCACTCAAACTCCTGTGTGAACAACTATCAGCTAATACTGATGTGAAAAACTCTAAAGGAGTAAATAATAATAATAATAATAATAATAATAATAATAATAATAATAATAATAAGAAGAAGAAGAAGAAGAAGAAGAAGAAGAAGAAGAAGAAGAAGAAGAAGAAGAAGAAATTATATATAGAAATTAAGTGAATCAGTGAAAACCCACCAGTTACAGCTGGCCTGAAAAACTCATGTGGAGTAAAATAAAAACTCAAGATACTCGTCTAAATAACGCATAGAATAACAGTCCCAGTTATGAAACCGTTAAAGGCAAAGTCAGTTACTCCTTTTTTCCACCTTAAACTGCATTCATATTTATTTAGCAAGAATTTCATTCTAAAAAAGACTTACTTGAAATTTAACATAATTTGAAAACTTTTAAACTATTTCTTTCTTTTCTTCTAATCTTTATAATATTGTACAAAGCCTGTTTTGCTATTTTTAGCAAACATCAAATACTTCACTGTCTGAAAAATGTTGGCCTTGCCCCAGAATTTCATTTAAATGCTTTCTCCTTATGTACTTGTCCATTCGACACATGCCCTGTAAGTTTAATGGGGCAATCATTTTGCTTATTAAGCAAAATTCCAGACAGTCATCTGCATTCGAAAACGAACGCTAATTAACCTATTCCCAAACTTTGCCTACATTGAATGTAGAATTTATACCCAATATAATCGTCGGCTCAGAACCCACTTTTCTCTTTAAAACAATAACATTTCATGAAGGTATCAAAAGTGTTAAATATCGTAAATAAATATATATATATATATTATATATATATATATATATATAATATTGAACTTGCTGGAATCAGATAGAATATCCTTATTTATCCTTAATAGAAAGCTAAAAAAGTTTATCAATGATACAAATAATCTTAAAGATATAACTCATGAATAAATTGTGACTATATATATATAAAACATTTATGTACATATACACACACACATACACATATATATATATATGTATATATTAAAGAAACCAAACCATATGCATAACGAGAAAACATACTCTTAATATCTGTTTCGAACATAGTTTGGTTTCTTTGCACAATGGCATATCAACTTTCGTGGCTTATTTAATGCCAAAGCCATCTCTGTATTGGTATTGTGACGGCAAATTGACTAAAATCCCAAAACGGGACTTTATTTTCGTACGTGTGAAGACGGGGCAGGTTGGCACTTGATCCCTTATAGAATAAGTCCTCGTTCAGAGTTTTTTTCTCAGGCATATAAGAACTGGCATATTACGTGAGGGATTAATTTAGGGCTAGACTGACCGCCGCTGGCAAGGGGTTCCAAATTTCACATTATACACACACCCACCAAGGCCACTAAACTTCCTCCCCTCGACAATGGAAGATATGGACCTATAGGTTTAGTCGTAATAATATTATATTGTAGTAGTCGGCAACTCCGATTTCCCGTGTGATATTTTTAAGGAATTAATAGGATAATTCTAAGCAAGATAACATTAGGCGAATAGAAGCTGAAAAGAAAATGTGACACAACAAATTCGTAGCAGAACTGCAAAGAACAACTTCGACCACGTGGTAACATTAAAATACATGAATCTTTTACTACAATTATATGCACTTTCAAAGTGTCAAAACATATAATAATTGAACAGTCCATGAACATAAATTTCTTTCTTCTTTTCTGTTCTTTCGTGTTTCTTCAAATTGAGAGAGAGAGAGAGAGAGAGAGAGAGAGAGAGTGTGTGTGTGTGTGTGTGTGTGTGTGTGTGTGTGTGTGTGTGTGTGTGTGTGTGTTATATAAAATTTGGGTATAAGGAGAAATAGTCCCAAAGTTACTTATCTTATTTTTCGACGGGGTTCCACTGGAGAATCTTTCTTCTTTTTTTGTCTTCTTCACCCGGAGTACTTGGCTCTTGGTTCTGTCTCCTACGAACCCTGCCAAACAACTAACTTTCTTACTATATATTTCCGCTGACGGGAAGGAGTCCCCACTTCCGTTTTAGGGTCCTAGCCAATCATTTGGCTTCTCTCTCCTTCCCCCTGGTGTCCGGCGACCTGAGTGAGGTTACCAAGTACCAACATCTGTTGGTATCCTCTCTGTGACCTACATTCTTCCTTAACGGTCATTCTTTGGCGGCTTGCTACTGTTAATTCGAACACGGGGAATAGTATTAATCTTATTTCTATCGTCTCCGTGGGATACCAGGTGACAGTATTATGTAGCCAGAGGAAAAAAAGGTTCATACCTTTCTAAAGGGTATTTGCCTTAAAGTGAACATAATAGCGCGACTGGATTTTGAAATTGCTTACTATGATGTCGCAGTACCACACGTTAGCCATTACGCACCATTTCAAACATGGCCACAATGTTCTGGCTGTTTTTGACAATTAAAGCTCCTTTAGAATCATACACAAAAACGCATCTCTCACACATCGATATAGATGTTTATACACGAAACAACATATTGATATGACAGATTCCAATAACAGTCCTTGAAAGAGGCAAATGGATTAGCCAAAATGCAAGGAACGAACAATTATCCGGACAACTTCTTTATACAATTTCTGTCTCAAAAATATTTCTCTTTGCGTACGCAAGAAAAGATATATAGATAACTCACGAACTCACGACACCCTATTTTTCATTCATCTTCAATGAAACAAGGATCGCTGTGCACACACACACACACACACACACATACACACACACATACACGGAACTACCCATAAATAAGTACCCCCTTGATAATTTCATCATTTTGTTCATCACCAAAGATGTCAATATTATTATTTCTGGTGAAATATTATTCAGTCACAACGGATATTATTCGGTATTATTCATTACCAGACTCTACAGCATTGAAAATCTGTAGCCAAAAATATGAATATGTATCAGTCCAAAAATAAGTATACTGATTGAATATATTAATACAATTTTAGTATATGTACCGCCGAAGCTGGTACGAATATATTAATACAATTTTGTCTTCTGTTACAGAAGTGTTGAAATTAACTTTCTATCTGAAAAAAAATGCTGATGGTGTACTGATCTATTCGTGCTCCTGCATATATATATATATATATATATATATATATATATATATATATATATATATATATATAAAGTTAAAAACGTCTTATTTCTTTGATAAACTTTACAATTATAGCCTTGTTGCCTTTCTTCTAAATTAAGCTTAGTAAATACATACAATGTATTTGATCAAATCAAATTCTATATTTCATGAACACGACGTAAATTTTAAATACGTGCATTCGTTGCATGGCAGCTATTTTTAATATCTACAAAATATCTAATATTTATCAACAAAAAAGAAACGTTTCGAAATATGGAAAATATTGGATATTCACGTTTTTAATTGAAATCAACCAGATGTGTTTGAGATGATTACTTGGCATTATATAATTTAAGTAATATCGGAACTGCTACTTGTATACTGTATTTAATCGTGCATAAATCAAATTTTGAAGCGCAAATATTTTGGCAAAAATTGGAGTCGACCTCAGCAATAATTTTGCCATGTTAAAATGATGAGAAGAATTCAAAGCAATTCCTGACTTCCGAAATGAATTCTATGAATTATCGATTTTATATCCATAAATCAAGGTTCAACTTGCACCGTAAATACGGTAGTTACTACTCTAAAATATTAGTCAACCAACGTCTAAGCTATCACCTTTACTTATTAACTTAGATGAAGGTTTGTCAAAAAAGTGAAAGCCAATATTTGCCAAAGTTGATTATAATAATTGACAACTCTTCATCTAAAATATAAAAATGAAATATGCGATTAACACTCCAAGAGGGGAGTCTTCATGGCATAGTGGTTAAAGCACTGGACTGCGATCTCGAAGTAAGCAAGTTCGACCTCTAGTCACACAATTATGTACACTTTCGGACTAACACCCTTGAGAAAGGTAGGAACCTCCTTATCTTTCCAGCTATGGGTTGAATAGTATCATGGATGTCCTGCTACAAGAAAGGCTTTGGCATTAAATAACCCAAGAGGGGTGATATGCCATTAAACAAAGAAACCAAACTAACACTCCCAATGTATAAAACAGTAACAATAAACAAGTCCCCAACAGATCGAGAGACTGAGTAATGGGTGAGGTATAAGTGTGATTTAGACTTCTACTATAATGATTGCTATCATAACGCAGCTGGTACGAATAACCATGTTTACCCGAAACAAAAGGGATGTGAGTTTGTGTCTTATGAAGACTTTATTCTTCATAATTGTTTTTGAGATTCGTAGTGACTCGTTGTATTAGAAATAACGATCTGAATGAGATAAAAAGAAACTAAAATTTTAAAGATTGGTTTCTTTGTTTAATGGCATATCAACCTTTGTATGTTATTTAATGCCGAAGCCATTCTCCTAGAAGAACGGTAGTGGTACTATTTAACCCATAGTTGGGAGGATAAGTGGGTTCATACCTTTCCCAAGGGTATTTGCCCGAAAGTGAACGTAATAGCGCGACTGGAGCACGAACTCGCTTACTACGATTCCGCAGTCCATCGCTTTAACCATTACACCACGAGGACACCACAAAAAAAAAAAAAAATTTAAAGAGGGGGAAAATACAAGACAATATCAATAATAACAAAGATATTTACCTGTTTGGTTTCTTTGCTTAATGGCATATCAACTCTTTTTAGGTTATTTAATGCCAAAGCCATTCTCCTAGAAGAACAGTAGTAGTACTTTTTAACCCATAGCTGGGAGGATAAGGGGGTCCATACCTTTCCCAAGGGTATTTGCCCGAAAGTGAACGTAATAGCGCGACTGGAGTACGAACTCGCGTACTACGATTCCGTAGTCCATCGCTTTAACCATTACACCACAAGGACACCCCCCACTATTTACCTGTTGCAACTCCCTGTAAAATTTAGTTATTAAACAGTGATACAGAGAATAAACTTTTGGAAAGGATTTAGTTTAGATTAACTCACAAATGATTAGTATCAAGTTCTGAGTTAATGAATATTACACAATCCAGCTCATCGTTAAATTCAGAAAGGGTAAAATTCCAAATCGTCAAATTCAACATCAGCAAGATGTTCTTTTCATTTGAGGAAAGGTTGCTTACGTTAGTTTTTTTATATAGTAATCAAACGATTAGTTTCCCCTTAATGCAACGTCGATTGTTATTTACTTTAGCTTGGAACTTGTTTATGTCCTATACCCAAGAATTATCCAACAATAATGAATAGTTGAGAATTGATAGGTCATAAATTTTCTCTCAATTGAAATTACCTAAAATTGCTTAATGCAGTTCGATTTGGATATGAAAATACAACGTTCTGGTAGGAAAGACAGACACGTGATTCTATTAAATCTTTCATTACAGTTCACTCGCTCAGTCAGCAGGGATTAGAATACGCTGATTGTATCCCCTGCAGAAGAATAAGACTCCCCCTCCAAAAAATGGGGTGTCCTGGATATGAAACGAAACTATATCTGATATTGAGGCTCCAAATCTGGAGACGTATAAAGTATGGGTTACCTCTTCATTGCCATTACTCTCAGGTCCACTGTGACTCGGAGTGGTAGCACTTGTTAGGGTCTCATCTATAAGTGAAATACATCTGTTTTAAAATTACTCGTATTAGATAGAAATACTTGGTGCTATATAACTGTAAATTATCTGTATTAAGAATAGTTACTAGAAGATATAATTGTTTACAAAGTATTACAATTAGTTACTTGAAACCATGTAATTGTGCAAACAAATGACTATTAGTAAATTGAAACAATTACTTCAAACAATATAATTACTTGTACTACTTGGGAATACTTGAAGCCATACAACTGTGTACAAATTATTTGTATTTGATAGGAATACTTGATATCATTGAACTGTGTGCAAAAATAATTACACAAAAAATGTACATATGAACATGCAATGAACGCGATTCACCAACCTCTAGGCATAACATAACCTTTGGGTTGTCATGTTGTTGAAACCAATCAATAGTCATCAGTTTCCTGGTGTTTTGAAAATTCCAATTGGTTGTGATTAAGTCATTTATTATTCTACATTTCGTTGCAATTGTTTTTACTTTTTGTCGGCATTGAACAAGGGATATTAGTGGAACTTATTGTCTGCTAGAAGGACAGAAATTAGAAAACAAAGAGAAATATAGGGCTAGATATGTAGAACGACTATCAAAGTGCGAGTTTAATAGAAGAACAGAAATGAAGAAACCGACGAGATATGAAGGGCAAGATATGCAGAATGGGTATCAGAAGGCTAGTGTAATTGATGGAAAGAAATGAAGAGACCAAAGAGAGATGAAGGGCTACATATGCAGAATGGGTATCAGAGTGCTAGAGCAATAGAAGAACAGAAAAGGAGAAACCAGCGAGAGATGAAGGGCAAGATATACAGAAAGGGTATCAGAAGACTAGTATAACAGATGAAAAGAAATAAAGAAACCAAAGAGAGATGAAAGGCTAGATATGCAGAATGTGTATCAGAGTGCTAGAGCAATAGAAGAACCGCCTGAAATGAGCCAGTTGAGAGCTGGATGCCGAAGTTTCGCCACTTATTCATTACAGAGGTTGCTTAAAACTCCTAAGGAATCAGCCGAGTCGGCTGGGGCTCTAGAATACGCCGACTGCATCTCAGCCGATGAGTTACCCCTCACCCACCCACAATACGTGTCCTGGATATGAAACCAAACAACCTGGTTGTAAGGCTTCAGTCTTGGAGCTTTGGGAAATGTCGATTAATCCTTCATTACCTTTACTCCTATGTCCATTCTGACCCGCTTTGGCAGTACCTGTTTATGGGTCAAATAGAAACATGTAATCATTTTCTAAACTTAAAACCATTTAACTGTTCGAACAAATTAGTGATATTAAATTGAATTATTAATAGTACATAGCAATACTTGAAACCATTTAACTTTGTGCAAATAAAACAACTAGAGTTAGATAGCAATACTTGAAACCTTTCAATTGTGTGCAAACAAATGAGCTTTGTCTCTTTTAAGAATAATGTTACGTACCTATAAACTATTTGTTTACAAATCATACATATGTGATATATACACAAAATATGATTTGGCATTAAATAACCCATAAGTGTCGATATGCCGCAAAATACAACCAAACAATCCTTGTGAGTGAGAGAATTGTTATTATAGAAGAGCCATCAAGAGAAGATACTACCAAAAGGTCTTCATGGAAAATGCTGTAAGGAAGGGAGGTTCGTGGATAAGTTTATCATCTGGACATAAATTCGGGTCGATTCCTATTTACTGGGACGTCCGGGTGAGAGTGTCAGATGATTAAAAGTCTGAAACATCCTTATCACCCAGGTTTTTCACTGAAGACGAATCTTAATAACACCAAATGATACATTTCTAAATAGAATTGCGTACAGTAAAGACCTGTCTTTTCCTTATTAGAACAAAATCAAACTAGAGAAAATGCACTTTTCTTAGCTCTTCAATGATTGCTGATATGGGAATTTAAAAACAAACGACAGCAAACAAACAAATGTGTTTTATTCAAGATGGTCTGATCTCATTAAATGAGAAATTAGTAAACAAGTTCATATACCTCGGTAGTAATATCTCATCTACTGAAAGCGATGTCAACATACGCATCGTAAAGCATTGAGTGCGATTGACTGGTTAAACAACCATATGGAACTCTGATCTCTTTGATGAAATAAAACGGAAATTCTTCCAAGCTGTAACCGGGTCAGTACTACTGCATGGCTGCACCACTTGGACTAAAACCAAAAACTTTGGGAAAAAGCTAAACAGGAACTACACAAAGATGCTGTTTGCTGTTTTGAACAAATCCTGGAAGCAGCATCCTACAAAACAGTAGTTGTACGGCTACTTACCCCTCATCTCACAAACCATCCAAATGAGACGGACAAGACATGCTGGGAACTGCTGGAGAAGTAAGGACGAACTCATAACTTAAGCATAAAAACACCAGTATTGGCTGACCAGCAAAAACTTACATTCACCGGCTCTATGCGGACATTGGATGTAGTCTTGAGGATCAACTATTAGCAATAACTGAAAGGGACAGATGGCGAGGAAGAGTTAAGGAATCCGTGTTGTCGACACGCCATAATGAAGATGAATACAGTGAAAGCTAGAATCTGAAAATAGTTAATTAAAAAAAGAAAGTATTCCAAATAATTTTAAGTTGTCTGAACTTCTTGAACAACATTGTCATCGATCTTTTCATAAGTTTTTCTTTTCATCTAATAAAAATGAATTAGATGAATAAAATAAAAAAAATAGTAGAACGAAAAAACGTCCATATGTTAAAATACTTCGAGAGATCCTTCTAAAGTTTCCATATCTATGACTAAGCAGTACATTTGCACGGATCATATATATAATATGTGAACCATATAAGTACATCACGTATAAAGATCAATATACAGATCGCGAATGAATCAAACTGGCATCGAATATATAATATATTAATCATGTATATGGATCTCATGATGGATCCTATACATAAATCGCTAATGAATTATAAATGGATTGTATATATCATATGTGAATCATATATATGGATATTATGGATCCTATACACAGATCCCAAATTAATTATATATGGAGCGTATGTATCACATGTGAATTATATATATGGATATTATGGATCCTATACAGAGATCACGAATGAATTATATATAGATCGTATATGTATGTTAATCCTATATATGGAACTTATGGATCCAGTACACTACTCGCGAATGAATCAAATAAAAATGTGAACCGTAAATAGGAATCTTACACATGAATCCTATTTAGAGATCGCTAAGGATGGATCTAATATATGGATCGCATATATTATATGTGAATCATATACATGGATCTTATGCATGGATCAAATATGAATCGTACATGAATCATATACGTGCTCCTAAATGTTATTCATCGCGGCAAATACCTCCCACTCGCATCTTATTCTCCAAGAGATTTCCGAATCCACGTCTCGGCACTCATCCACCACCCATCCCAGATAGATATAGTCTTTCGATTTCATCCTTTTCCACCACAATACGGCTCTCTGGTACAATACTTTATCTAAATATCATCAAAGTTTTCATTGTTCTTGTATATACATAACCGCAACCCATCAAAAACAGCGCATTGTAGCGTGAATTTAAAATAACCTTAAAGAATAAAGCAATTTACTGTCTTGTTTGCAACTGAATTATAATTTTGTGGTATCTGCGTTTAATATCTATGAAATCCTAATCCTAATCCTTCATTCTTTCTAACAATAGAAGCATCGACATCATTATGGACCGTTTTTACAATGGGAATCAAACGGTTTCACGAATCGTTTATTTTTAAATATAGCTTGCATTTGACATCTTTTACATTGGTTCATTTTTTAATACTCAAAACAGCACGCCTATATTTCTCACGGCAATCGTTATTGTATGTCATAAAACACATGATAAATGTATTTCTCAGAAGAACGATAAAAAAGTTTTGCATTATTTGTATCAATTCTTCATATAGCCCATTTTGATTTTTTTTTATATATATTTACATAATCGTATAAAAGAGTGGAAGACATATTTTTGTGAAACTCTTTTCAAGAAACATACTTTATGATTTATGCATAATGCATTGCTATTATTTATCTATTCATTTGTTTATTATGTATCTGTTCAATTATCGATACTCTGGAAGGCCATAACTTTGAATAGCATATATCATCATGAAAGTGTTTTATAATAATCTTTACAATGTTATAAAAATTTTCATTTTCACAAATAATTTATACTAGTATCCTCACTTTGTACTTTTTCACTATATTTCTGTTGAAGAGCTTTCTAGTCTTCTTAGTACTTTATGGTGTTCTTAGCTGAAATATAGCAATTAACCTATGAAGGGCACCTCACACTGTCATCAAATGGATACAAAATCTAAGTCTAGTTTAGCATTATATGTACGCAGAAAATTGCGCCATTTAGAGCTATTTCGGTCGCTTTGACTTTTAAACTAGATTTTTCTCGAGAAGGAAAAATTTTCCAAAGAAATGATGGACATTTCCATAAAGTGCACATAAAAATGAATTGGAAAGTTGTTGTTTTGTTTGGGTTTTTTTTGTTGCTGTTGTTACTTTTCATGAGTAAAGCGGACACTTGAATAGTTCTATGAATTCGGACTTTTGGAATTTGTTTTTTTTTAAACAAGGAGAATAAATACATTAAAAGCAGCATTATCTATCCAGAAGTTCTTTCATTAGGAAAATATTCGTGATATTAGAATTTGTCAGGCAAAAATGAATAAAATATTTTAATACAAAATACTTTATGAACATCAGTGACCATCTTAAAATATATTTGTAATACGAGTAGTCACCACTTGTAAAGATTGATTTATAATACTATAACAGGCAAAAATTATGGAATTAAAATATGGTCAATGAGAAACCTCCATCTTCCAAAGAAGATATATTAAATGCCATTCGAGAAAGTTGGAATCACTTTGATAAAGAATATTGCTTTAGAATAGTGAAAGAATTATGGCTATTATAAAAGCTCGAAGAGGGACAACTAAGTATTGTTAATAAGTTTTATAATTTTTTCATCGACATTTGGTTATTCTATAATATTTTCCTCTACGTAGCTTGGAAGAAAATCATACCATTAATTTAAACAATTCAATCTGGTTTGTTTAAGGAAATTTTTATGAAACCAGAATGTACAGTATGTTTTGCGTCTTATCTGTTTTTAGTTTTTACTGCTAAATAAAAAGAAGTTAGTGAACATTCTCTGTACTAATCTAATAATTTTTGCATGAAGTAGTATACTTAAGAGGGATTTAGGACTCTGACTGAACCAATGGAAGTTGAAGGTTAATCTTATAATTATTTGAATGGAATGAATTACGAATTACTGATATATGTATGTGCATGTGTGTGTGTGTGTGCGTGTGTGTGTGATGAAGTGACATTCTTGGTAATTTCACACTAGTTTCTTAATTGAGTCCATTGGTTTCAACACCCAAATAATAAAAAAGACTCGTCTGGTGAATATTTTTAGCACATAGCCAGACATACTGGATTGCGAAAAATATGAAAAAATATTCCTTTAATTAACCTGTATTCATTGCTCGCCAAATAGAATTTATCTTAATAATTGGGAAGAGTTTGATTGCCCGTCCTCCATAGACGACCAAACAGTTTGTTGTAGATATGTTAAATTTGATATACTTGCTAATTGGATTTTAGGAAAGGTTTTAACCCAATAAAATTGTTTCTGGTAAAAATTGAAAGAATGTAAGAGAGACAGAGAGAGAGAAAGAGAGTCAAGAAATAAACGGTTATCAGCGAGAAGCCATGCTGCTGCGAGACGTGACTTACTGTACAGAATTTAAATTTCCAAACATAAAAAAAGAAAAAAATTACTTATCTTACTAAAATAATTATTGACACATTTAACAATACTAATTTGGCTTTAATCCTTCAAATTAAAGATGTAAAATAATTACAAACATTATTAGCTTTATTCGGACACCGGATGCAGTTTAGCGAACCTAACAAGACCGATGGTAGATAGGGACGGATTGAGAGAAAGAGTCAAGGTACTCCACGCTATCATCACAACTTGATGATGCTTGCTCATTAAAGAATAATAATCGGAAGAAAAATATTTACATCGGTGAATTTCTTAAATCATACTTAGATTAACAGAATATTTCTCAACAAAACTTAATGATTTTTTTCCACTTACAATATTAATTTTCTGTTGTGGGAGCCTTACCCATCTTACCATAATGGACTCTTCTCACCGTTATTAGTACCAGAGATTTCGCTGCCAGAGGGGCAGATCAATATCGGTGTTATCCGAACAGCACGAGACTTCTTATCTTTTCTATGTAACTCTATCTTTCTTGTGTAATATAATCTGTTATCTAATATCTGTATTTGTGTTTTCATTAGTGACCCTTTCCAGGGCCACAACATTTTCATGACATGATATATGAAAATAATCAGTAAATCTGGGGGGGGGTTCAGTCATGTGGGTTTATTTTTTATAACAAATATCATTTGAGATTGTTTGATATAAATCTTTCACGACGAAGATTGAACAATGGTGAATAAAAAGTTTTACATTGTTTTGCTAAGTGCTAGTTTACGATGCATACAACACGTGACTAAAGCAGTTCAAGCCGTGGAAGGTACCTGCGGTGGTTGGTAGTGTCTTGGTAGTTGGTGCGCTGACTCGTTTCGCATTGCTTAATTCCGTGTGGGGTATGAAAGCTGCACAGCTGAACGTGCAACCAACGTCGTCTTATTCGGGAACTTATGCTTTACGATTTCGAACTGGACCAAGAGACGACAGAAGCAACCAAAAACGAGGAGTACCCCGGGTGTAGTGGCTAACGTATAGACTCCGACACACCTGGGTTCAATCCCCGGTCGCGTCATACCAAAGCCTTTTAAAATGGTACGTGATACCTCTTTGCTTAACACTCAGCAATATAAGGTATGCATCGAGGGTAAAGTGGAGCAATTCTGGGAAAGGAGTAGCGCCCTCCCCTACACCTCGGTGTAGTAGCTATTGAAAAGGAAGCCTTCTAGTCGACCTTGACTAGGGTCGCTAACTTTACTTACCCTTACGAAAGGTATGAATCCCCTAATCTCTTCCGCTATGGTTTAAATAGTAACACTCCTGTCCTTTTACGAGAAGTTGAATAACCCATCAGGGTGGATATACCATTAAACAAAGAAAACAAACCAAATCAACCAAAAACATTTGTTGTCTGAAAGTTGAAGGCGCAGCTGATCATCGTACCATCAAAATGGTTCAAGGAATTTCGCTCGGATTGTAAGAACTTCGACAATCAGGCAAGGTTAGCTCGGCTTGAAACTATGAATTCTGAGATCATGCTTCAAACCATAGGGACAAATCCAGCAGATAGCTCACGGAGAGTATCAGGCGAGCTCGGCATCACATAGTCCAGTGGGATTCGTCACCTTCACGACCTCGGCTGCTGAAGCTGCCGAAATGTGCCACCCCTTACTAAAATATTGCAAAGGTTTTTACTGTCCCTCGTATTATAAACATTATTTTGAAAAATTAAATAAGTAGTTTTTTTTAAAGCTTTTTTACATAACATTTCTTTTTCTTTAATCCTCTTTTACATTCTTTTAAGTACATGTATTACAAAAGTTGTTGCCATCCAGGTCTTGACATTTTACACGGCGTAGTAATTTTCATGATGATCGCTCTCATTTTCAAAATGTATCGTTAGCTTATATCATTTCTTATAACTCATGGCATTTAGTTTCTTGTCGCCCATCAAAAGTCAGTATGCTCTTTCGGTGGGTCTTAGAATACGCTGACTGTATCTCCTGCAGTGGCGTCCTGGATCAAACTGCATCCGGTGGTGAGGCTCTATTTCCGGAGCTTTGGGAAGTGTGGAGTACCTTTCATTGCCATTTCTCCCAGGTCCACACTGATACGAACTGGTTGTACCGGTTAGGATCCTCTCTATGTGTTAAATAGGTCTGTTTGAAAATTATTAGTATCGGATAGGAATGCTTGAAACCATATAATTGTATGCAAACAAATGATAATTATTATAAAATAGAATGATTAATATTAGATATATAAAACCATTTAACTGTATGCAAATTATTTGTATTAAGAATAGTTACTTGAAGTTGCAATTGTTTACAAAGGATTATTTGTTACATGAAATCATAATCGTGAAAATTATCAGCCGTCCTGGCATTGGGGCTTAGGATACACTGACTACATTCTCTCCCCTCAAAAATAGGGGGTGGTATCTTGGGTGTGATACTAAACTGCATCTGGTGGAAAAGCTCCAGTTCTAGAGGTCTGGAGAGTATTGAGTCACTTTTTCATTGATATTACTCTTGGGTTCACTCTGGCAAGTAATAGTAAGACTTGTTAAGATCCTATCTATAGGGTAAATAGAACTGTTTGAAAATTATTAGTATTGGATAGGAATACTTGAAACCATATAACTATGCAAGCAAATTATCATTATTAGTATATGATAGAAACATTTGGTACCATATAACTTTTCAAACAAATAATCATAATAGACATTTAAAAAATATTGTTTCAGGGGAATTTTGAAAATATGTCATTATTATAGTTGTCTAAATTTCTGAGACGAAGCTTGTTGATTTTTATCATTAAGGTTTTTCGGACTATTGTCTTCATCGTTATTGTTATTTCCACAACGTTTCGGCCGATATGTCCTCCGGCCTTCTTCAGGTGTTTGTCGAACTCGGGAACCTTCACGGAACTTCGAACTACGTCCTTTATTGAAACCACGGGGGTCGCCTGTTCTGATTCCATATGCCATAACCGGGTACAAGTGTTAAGTATTCCTGTATATTACTCGCCTGTAGTGAGGATTGAACCTGCAACCTTCAGATGATTGTCTTCTATAACCGTTACGCCATGTGTCCTGCTGGACACATGGCGTAACGGTTATAGGCGTTGGTTCCCTGAGCTTCTAAGAAGACAATCATCTGAAGGTTGCAGGTTCAATCCTCACTACAGGCGAGTAATATACAGGAATACTTAACACTTGTACCGGCTATGACAAACGGAATCAGAACAGGCGACCCCCGTGGTTTCAATAAAGGACGTAGTTCGAAGTTCCGTGAAGGTTCCCGAGTTCGACAAACACCTGAAGAAGGCCGGAGGACATGTCGGCCGAAACGTTGTGGAAATAACAATAACGATGAAGACAATAGTCCGAAAAACCTTAATGATAAAAGTCATTATTATAATAAAATATTTACAAATGAATAAAATTCCAGAATTAAATAATCCATAAGGGGTTAATATACATGTTAGGATCTTATCTATGGCGTAAATAGATTTGTTTGCAAATTATTTGTATTAGATAGGAAAACTTGATTTCATATAACCGCGTGCAAAAATCTACACAAAAATGTTATTATTTTAACGTATAATGTACGCAATTTCCTAACCTAAGATAACCCTTGAGAGGTTGACATTCCGTTAAAATCAATCAATCAACCAAAAGTCAGTGAATGTAGCTTATTCAATTGTAGGTTTGCAATTCTTATTTGTCCAGATTTCAGCCAATTGAATTGTCTGGTGGTTATTCGTATTGTCCAGCTCTGTGCCAATTTAATTGAAGGGTATTTATTCTTATTTGTCCAGATCTATAGTATGCCTTCATTGCTATTACTCACTGATCCACTCTGACCCGGAGTAGTAATACTTGTTTGGCTTCTATATCTATGCCTAATTGATCTCTTTAAAGAATATTTGTATTCGAATAGAATACTTGATACCATATAACTGTATAATTGTAAATTATTTTTAATAAGAATGGCTTCTTAAAGCTATAATTTTTTATAATGGTTTTTATTATTATAATTTACCCATTGAGAGTTTTTCACATCAGTTTTAGCTGATGGTCTTTCACTGGAGACTGGGTGACAGCAAGTCTCCTCAAGTCTCCAGGACTCTTCTCAGTATTCTGGCCGTTCTCAATAGTGCTGTAGTTTGGATGGTCTTCATTCGTCCTCCTACCTCCAAGTCCTCCAGTCCCTTTAATAATCCTTTAGTGACTGTCCCAAAAGCACCACTCACGATTGGTACAATTGTCTCCTTCATGTTCCATAGTTTATCAATTCCCTAGCAAGTTCCAGGTACTTATCCTTCTTTTCACATTCTTTCAGTTTTATTCTGTGGTCAGTCGGGACAGCAAAGTCCACAGTTTTGCAAGTTCTCTTTTTTCTTTTTTTTTTTTTTTTTTTTTTTTGATTATTATAAGGTCTGGTCTTCTGGCCGAGATTAGGTGATCCGTTGGTATCTCAAAGTCCCATAGGAGTTTACGTGTATCATTCTCGATGACAGATGCCGGGTTGTGGATATACCATTTGTTCGTATGGTCAAATTTAAATTTCTTGCACATTTCCCTGTGGATCACCTTGCCGACACAGTCGTGTCTAGTCTTATACTCCTTCTGTGCTAATTTACTGCATTCGCTAATTTTGTGATTGATGGTTTCGTTTCTATCAATACATAATCTACATTTGCTATTTTGTTGCGTCTTATCTATTCTCGCTTTGATATGATTGGTTCTTACGGTGTTGTTTTGCGCTGCTATTGGGAGAGATTCTGTTTCTCTCTAATAGTTTACTTTTCTTAGCCACACCCAGGTTTTCCCGTGTGAGATGTTGTTCATTAGTCGTTTAAAACGTCCAAAAAGTTGTTTTTCTTTCCATTTTTGTTTCCTATTTATTGTCATTCTGTTGTCCATCGTGTTGTCTGTCTCGTTTCTGATGGCTGTAATCAGTCCTCCTTCGTGTTTTTCTCTGTAGTCCTCGAGTCGTTGTATCGATGCGTCAACGCTGTCTTTAATGCTGGCAATCCTATTCTTCCCTCCTTTCTTGATACATATAGTCTGTCTACGTCGTCTCTGGGATGTAATACCTTAATACCTTATGCATGGTCGTTAGTTTTCTTGTTCTTTGGTCCATTTACTTAAGTTCTTCTCTGGTCCATTTCAAAAAGAGTCCCGAATATCTCTCGAAAAGTACAGCCTAGGTATTTATTCCTTTGATACGATTTCTGCTTGATAGTTTTGTCTCGAGTAGCTTTCTAGTTCTCCTGATATATTCTTTCTTAATTTTTTTCTTTTATTTCCACTTGTTTGATGGTGTCAGCCTCCAAGATGTCCAAGTATCTGTACCTTTCCTTCTCTTCGAGCGTTGTAATCTTGTCTTAGTTTGGTAGTTCCATTCCGTCAGTTAGATGTCGTTGGCCATTTTTCATTACTAGCATGGTACATTTTTCTATGCCAAATTCCATTCCTATGTGCTGACTGTATATTATAACTGCGTGTATTAGAGTTTCCAGTTCTTTTTCATTTTTTGCAAATAGTTTGACGTCGTCCACATTAGGTGATTGATCTTTTCCTGCGATCTACTAAGTTTGTATTCGGCTGGGCATTTTCTGAGTATGTGATTAGGGGGCATCATAGCAATTATAAATAGTTACGGTGATAGTGTATCTATATTACTTTCGCACTAGTTTGCTACATTCACTTATTTATTATTAGTGTTGTTATTATTATTAGTTACTGAAAACCATATAACTGTAAGCAAACAAATGATTATAATTAAATAGAAGTACTTATTTGAAACCATATAATTATCACTATTAAATAGAAAACTTGAAACAATTACAACTATGCGCAAATTATTTATATTAGATAGGAATACTTGATATATGACTGTGTGCAAAAAATGTATAATATAAATGTAAATACAATGAATGCGATTTCCTAACATCTAGGCATAAAATAACCCTACTCGGGTTGACATACTGTTAAAATCAATCACTCAATCAGTCAAATTTGATGGGTGCTTGCCTTTTTAATTCTTTCATGAATCGTGTGACTTTTACTGTCTAAACCAAAGAAGTAGCACATGTCAAAATGCTATCTGTGCCTATTCAATTGAAGGGTATATTGATATTACCACACAATGAACGCGATTCCCTAACCTCAAAGCATATAATAACCCTTGACAGTTTGTCATGCCGTTAAAATCAACAAATCAATCCTATTCAATTTTAGGGTGATTATTCTCATTTTCCCAGATCTGTGTCTATGTAAGTAACTATAAATTATTTTGTACATCAGTCAAAAATCGTAAGCATTCTTTTCTAACACCCAACTTCAGAAACTATTACTCTGTACGACCACTGAAGCTTGTCTAGCCACACAAATTTTGCCCTAGTTTCTGGTGACAAACGACATGTTTTTTCCAACTGCAACTAACTCAGTTCTACTTGTAAAATATAAATATCTTATTTCATCTTATTTATCAACAACTAATGTGTACAAGTTAATTTCGAGCAGTGTCGTTAAACTAAGTGACGCTGATATTTATGGCGATATTATTATTATTATTATTATTATTATTATTATTATTATTATTTGCAATATAATTATATTTAAATCATTCCTGTTAAAACATGCACATTTTTAAAGGGAATAAAACGAAGTTTAATCTTACATGTAAAATTATACAAGTTAGTGTTCATATATTTATAATTATGCCATTCATGACAAGAACTAATCGAGATATATAGTTTTGGTTTGTTTGTTCGTTTGTTTGTTTGGGTTTTATGGCATATCAACCTTTGTAGATTATTCAATGCCAAATCCATTTTTATACAAATAAACAATTCTATTTCAAGCAATTCAGTTTGGAGTTAGTACGCAATTTAAATTTCAAAACAGTCCAATTTCAAGCAATTCAGTTTAACACAAGTACACAGCTTAGTTATATTTGACCCATTGATAGGACCTTATCAGGTGCCACCGCTCCAGGCTAGAGTGGACCTTGGAGCGATAGCAATGAACGGTTACTCTGCATTCCCCAAAGCTCCAGCATTACTGGAACCTCACCATCAGATTGTAAAGAGTCATATCTTGAACATTCGTTGTGAGGGTTAACCGTCTACAGAGAGGCAAAGGTTTGGTTTGGTTCGTTTGTTTAATGGTATATCAACCTTCGTGGGTTATTTAATGCCAAAGCCATCCTTGGAGAAGAACAGCGGTAATTCTATTAAACGCATAGTTGGTGAGGATAAAGGGATTCATACCTTTCCTATGGGTATTTATTCAAAAGTGAACGTAATAGCGCGACTGGAGTTCAAACTGACTAATTTTGAGGCTGCAATCCAGAACTTTAGCTATTACGCCACGGAGATTAGCCTCTCAGATAGATAGATAGATAGATAGATAGATAGGGGGAAATTAATTCTAATAGGTAAATAGATATGAAATAAATGTGTGCGCCTCTGTGTGTGTGTGTGTGTGTGTGTGTGTGTGTGTGTGTGTGTGTGTGTGTGTGTGAAAAGTTCATCAGTATGTCAGTAGACTTATGATGAAAAAGTTTTTTATTCTACACGACAATTTTTCAACATAATCTTCTTTACTCGTGCCTTAATTCAGTATTAACAATTAGTCATACAGATCAAATATTATACTTTAAAATTTTCATATAAAAAATAATGACTGCGTGTTATGCCACAGTATCAATAAATTACTGGAGTATATAAGAAGGGGCTGAGCTTGCTTGATACGTTGTGCCTTCAATAAGTTTCCAGATTTTTTTGTACAGGCATTTAAAATTGTCGTAGACTCTTGAAAATTCAGTATGTTATTGCTATGCATCTTATGAGATGACTGACCAATTTTTATAATTTCAGGCTCAAATGAATAGCTACAGCAGGAATTAGAATACACCCTACTAAAGCCTGATTGTCACAGCTAGTGGATTTCAAAAATGCAATCTGGACGTGAAGACACTTTAGAAGAATGATATGCAATAGAATTCTGTTTTAAAGTTGGAAAAAATGACACAGAAACGTATGGAATGCTTCAGACTGCTTTTGGAGTATCTTGCATGAACCGAGCATCAGTTTTTGAGTGGCATAATAGATTCAAGGAAGGCAGGGAGTCTGTGAGGGATGATGAGAGGTGTGGAAGGAGTAAGGAAGTCAATACACTAGAGTTGATTGCCAAAGGGTTAGGGTAGTGTTAGGGTTACTATGTTGAGGTTTTAAGGGAGTTCAGAAAGAGATTCCGTCTGAGGGTAGCACTCTTCAAATCGGGTCAGTGGCATTTCCACTAGGACAATGCACCAGTACACAACTCCATCCTTGTCACAAACTATTTGACCATGATAGGCATCAAGACAGCTCCTCACCGTCCCTATATTCCAGACCTTGCTCCCTGTTACATTTGGTTATTCCCTAATCTCAGAGGCTGTCGTTATGAGACAATTGAGGAGATGAAAGAGGCTGTGACGAAAGTCATTGACACGCTCACACAAGAGTACTTCCATGGGGCCTTCCAGAAGTTGTTGGAACGGTACAAAAAGGGAATTGCAGCTGGAGGAGATTACTTCGAAGGGTATTAGAGTTTCATGTGTGTACTATCAATGAAAGTGTCCATACGAAAAAAGTCTGGAAACTTATTTAATGATCCTCGTACCTAGCTAGCTAGCAAGCTAGATAGATAGATAGATAGATATTAATGCACGATGATAGATAGATCGATAGATAGATCCTGGTATGCATTTTTATAAAATAAGCTTATAACTAAAAAGACAAACCAAACTTCCATGCAAGAGAGTATACTTAAAATGTCAAGCCAATCCCCAATACAATATTCGCATGTATGTCACCGTCTCACTTCCTTTTAATGCACCAACAACTAACACGCTATTTTCAGTCGAAATATTTATGGTTATTTCTAAATTGAACGCTACTTAGAAAACCACACATCAAAATAAGACATCAAATACTGCATTCCTGTCTTCCATCTAAGCTTCATATGTTTTGTTGTTCTTGTTTCATAAGAATGTTTTGCTGTTATTTTAATGCTAAGATGCATGATATAAATTGATAGAAACGTGTGCGTCAATGTATAAAAATAAGTACTGTTTTAAAAGTCTATAAAATAGCAATGTTACTGAATACTATCCAGTACAAATATCAGGGACTCTCCTAAAGTAATGCCATTTATTCATTTCCACCGAAACTTCAATATATACAGGGATCAAAGTGGCATAGTTTGTTAAAGCAAGTTTTCAGCAACAAAATACTATTTTCCACCAAATTTTCTATCTTTATTAATGGGACCTTGAAGCAAGTTTTTAGCATATAAATGCCTTTTTGTAATTCCCAAACCTTTTACGTTCTAGCAATGAGTTCGATTTACAATGTAAGTACAGTAATACTTCGCTTTATGTCATTTCGGCTTACCTTAAATTCGTCTTGACGCAATTTTTCTAGGTTTAATTTCAGTTCTGCGAGCGTCATTATGTCCGACGTAACGTCACTCAGCAACATCACCCTTAAATCGCCATTATTCTCAATGGATTTTCTCCAGAAATAAGGAAGAGTCGGCATATCGATCTCATAAGCTAATTTATAAATTAAAATTCATCTTATTTCTATACCGTATAAAAGTAATGAACGACTTTGTGTAGTAAACGACCCAGAATATTTAGACACAAACAGTCATTTCTATCATATATAGCGGATAATGAACGACTCCTAATTTCTATTCAGAAAAAGGCATGTTTATCATATATTGCATGTAATGAACGACTTTTTTTAGTCACAAAAAGGTGTTTTTATCCCATATTGCATATAATAAACGATCCCTAACTTTTGACTGTAGCAGCTAAGGACACAAAGAAAAATCATTCAAATACTTTTTTATACTTTTAAAACTACTATAATACAACTAAATAGCCCTATTGTTTGTCAGAAAAAGAAAAACCTTCAAAGAATAAAAGTGAGATAAGACATCAAAATAAATGTATTCCTCCTTATAACATCCTCTGGAAAATAGCCAAAATTAAAGAATATAAATTACATAACCTCATGATAGATTTATTCGTCAATTTTAAAGTAGGAGAAAACAAAAAACAGATAACAAGATACAGTACAAATCTTGTTAAAGTCTAGTTAAAGTTTAAATATCGTGTTAAATTATCTATTTGTTCAAATTTGCTTCGAATTAGTTTGTTTTGAACATTAAGCGCAGGAACTTCACGCAAGATTAACCAAATTTTATGGTAAGCAAAATAAAGCATTTAATCATATTTTTGGTTCTGAATGTTAACTTTATGGAAAATATTTTTTATTTTAATAGAATTAAGATGTTAGATTTAAAAAATTTTTTTCAAAAATGTTATTTAAAATCAAATAAAAAGATAGAAAAGGCTAATTCATATTCAGAAGGGTTACTTAGCAAATAAGTTAATTTGGATCCCCACCTCTTAAGAAACAACAACACAAAAAATATAAATATGAACGTACAATGAACCTCTGACCTCTACGCATAAAATAACTCTAGACGGATTGACATGCCACTAAACTATCTTACCTGTACACTGTCTACAACACTCTTTGAGATTACTTTTAAGAAGGATATTAATGATGGGTCTATGCACGTATTGATTTGTATATGTGATTATTTACAGCTATATTACATATACATTTAATCTTGTGTAAATTGAAAGACATATTCAGAAGGTTGAAATTTTATTTTACGTCAATGTATGTTGAGTTTTGACTGGAAATATCCCCAAAGGTTGCATAAAAATTACTTTGATTGACATTAGTTTTATTAACGAGAAGATTTGAGAGAATTTTTATGGTATCATCATCATCATCATCATCATCATCATCATCAAGACTGGCTGTTAGCACGGATTTCCCTGATTTTCTCACTCCATTCATCCCTATGATCCATCGCTTCCGGCAGGTCTTCCAGACTACATCCTGTGTTCACACTGAGCAGTTGTATATAGGTTCTTGTTGGTCGGACAACACTGGCAAGTCTATGTAAAGAGGTCCACAGAAGAACGTCACTTATAAGTTCATCCTTGCTTCTCCAGCAGTGATATTCATGTCCACTTTAGAGTTTGTGTTTTAAAAATGTTTATACTGTATAAAACAGTGTGACCTAATAATGTGTATGAGAAATTTTTTAGATGAGGAACACTAACTTGAAAATCTTACAAAAATCTGATAATCGACTTGATTTCCATAAAATATTTTTGGTTTGGTTTGATTTGCTTAATTTGTTTAACGGTATGTCAAACCTTATGTTTTGTTCAATGGTTTCACGTAACTACACCTATCTAATAATAATCATTGTTTGTACACAGTTATATGGTATCAAGTATTCTTATCTAATATAAATAATTTATATACAGTTTATGATTTCACGCATTCCTATAAAATACAAATGTTTTGTTGTAATTTGACCCATAAATGGAACCCTACCAATTACTAACATTCTGGATCAAAGTGTGCCTGGGAGTAATGGCTATAAAGGGCAACTCTCCACTCCCCATAGCTCCAGAACTAGAACTTCACCATCAGATTCAGTTTAGTGTTATACTCATGATACACAAGATTTATGTAACCTAATCACTTTTTAATGATTCTAATTTATATAGAATTATATTGTTCCAAGGTTGGTTCGTTCGTTCGTTTGTTCGTTGGGTTTTATGGTATATCAACCCTTATGGGTTATTTAATGCCAAATCTTATTTATAGATATATATTTAATGTATAGGATTTGTAAATGAATAGTTAATACATATCATTATTTTTAAACAGGTCAGAGCGCCCAGTTAAATTGTTTCAAGTATTGCTATCGAATACCAAAGTTTTATCTACACTCAGTTAAATGGACTCAAATATTGCAATGTAACTGAAGCTTCATCATCAAATAGAGTTTACTTTCATATTCAGGACATTTGTTGGGATGTGATCTTACTCCTCAACAGAGATGCAATCGGCGTATTCTATAGCCCCAGCCGACCTGGCAGTATATGGTTTCAAGTATTCCAATCTAATACAAATAATATATACACAATTATATTGTTATAATAACTGTTCTTATTCATTGATCATCATTGTTCGCACACGGCTATATTTTTTAAGTACTCCAATCCAATAATAACAGTTTTCAAACAGACCCATAGATGGGACCCTACCAAGTACTACCACTCCAGGTCAGTGTAGACCCGGAACTGATAGCAAGGAAAAGGTACCCACACTCCTCAGTGCTCCACGACTGTAGTCGTACCATCGAGAGAAATTTAATCAAGACATATAATTTTAGTAATTTATTCATTGGTGAATGATTTTATTTATGAAAAGAGTATTTTGTAAGAAACGTTTCTGGAAATTATTTTATTAAGTCAATCAAACTCTCTTTAGTGAATTTCGTGAACTCTTAGAATTAAGCTCTTAACAAAGTTTAAACTTCAAACAAGATATTTCAATTATTGCCTTATGTTTAAATTTTTTTTAAAGCCATGAACTAAAACGAAACGTGGGGTCAGGGTAACATGAACCATCAGTGAGGGTGGTGCAAAATACTCAGAAACAGGCAAGTTTAATTCCCAAATATGTGCTGGTGGGTCAAACAAAATCCCTTCGTAGACCAGTCACAGTCTCTTCGCGGCCTGGGTGTGGCATATGGGCCACAGGCTACCGACCCTTGATTTAAAACGTGATACCAACTTAAATTTTTTTTTTTTTTTTGTTATCTAGTTCAAAATTGCTTTATGCATGTTTCCTTTTGAAGCATAGTTAAATTTCACATAATAAATATGAAACAGTTGTTAGTTACAATTCCAATACTGCTGTAGTCTTTCAATGAAAGTATTGCGGGGAGCGATAAGCTGAAACGGGTATCGTAACAAATTCATCATAGAGGGATCTGGTGTGCTTAGAATTAATTTCCTTGCCCAGTTAGATAGCTAATCCGTATAATAAAAGCGTATATATGTAGGTATAGGTGGGTTATGTTTTATTCAATACAGTCGATATATTCCCCGGGATAATTAGCGTAACATACGACAAATCCAAAATTTCAATAGAAGGTTTATTTGTATTTTGTATAAAAGTCTTCCTTTTCAGAAACATAATCAAAATAAGATTGAAAACTAAGTTCCTGCTTTTTAAAAATTTGCTATTGGAATTGAATTTATGCATAATTTTAGTATCACCTTGTCGGTGGTGCTTAGATACGCTGGCTAATAGCTAGCGTATTCCCAGCACCACTGACAGAGCACTACTACTGGAGAGGGATAAGATTCACCCCCCGAAAAAATGAAGTGTCCGTGGCACTAAACTATATTTGATAAAGAGGTTCTAATTCTGAAAATCTGGGAAGTTTGGAGAACCTCTTCATTGTCATTACTCACAGGTCCACTCTGGCCTAGAAGTTTGGTTTGGTTTGGTTTGGTTTTATGGCATATCAACCATTGCAGTTTATTTAATGCCAAATCCTGTTTATACAAATATATTGAATATATGATTTATAAACACATTTGGTAGATAACATCTTTAAACGAGCCGGAGCTCGATTTTTTTTTTTTTTTTTTTTTTTTTGCTCACAATTGTTTCACTTATTTCAATCTAATACGAATAATTCTATTTACAATTAATCATTTGTTTGCACACAGTTTAATGTTTTCAATTATTGCTATTTAACACTAACGGTTCAATTAAACATCAGTCATTTGTTTATACTCACTTAAGTGATCAAACAGTTCTATTTCAAGCAATTCAGTTTAACACCTTATTCGTTTGCACTCAGTTTAAATGTCAAAGTTAACAGTTTAAATGTCAAACAATTCTGTTTGACCCATAGATAGGACTTTATCATGTGCCACCACTCCGAGTCATAGTGAACCTTGGAGCGATGGCAATGAAGGGGTACCCTACATTCCCCAAAGCTTCAGCATTATTGGAACCACACCATCAGATTGTTTAGTGTCATATCCTGGACACTCGTTGGGAGAGTCTTACCCCTCTGCAGAAATGCAGTCTGTGTATTCTACACTCCCAGCCGACTGGGCCCTAGCCAAGAGAAGTAATAGCTTTAGAATCCCATTTTTGAGTCACATAGATCTGTTTAAAATGATTCTTATTAGATACAAATAATTTATATCTATATAACTATAAATTATTTGTTGTAAGAATAGTTACTTGAAGGTATAAATTTTTAGTAAGGACAATAATTAGTAACTTGAAAACTTATAACTATGTGCAAACAAATGACAATTAGTTAATAGAAATACTTAATTGAAACTATATCATCATCATTAAGTAACGGTGTTAGCATGGATTTCCCTGACTCTCTCGATAGCAGTCCATGTCTTCCGTAGGTGCATATTAATATCAGTATCAGTAGATGAGACACTGCTGCCGAGGTACGTGAACCTGTCTACAAATTTCAAGGGACCGCTATTTAGTGTGGTGATGTTTCCTTCTCGATTAAAACACATGTACTTCGTTTTGTTTGCATTCACGTGGAGGCTAATGCCTCTTGCTGCCTGTTCCAGGCTATTCAGTAGGAATTCGGCTTGAGCCAGTGTATTTGTAAGAAGTGCTACGTTCGTTATAGTTTCGGCTGGATATCGTTTGCTTCTTGCCTTTTTTTTAGTGTAAAACAATTTTCTTTTATTAGATCTATCGACGTTCGAAATACGTAATCTTGGCAGATTATAAACAGATAGGGTGCTAATGTTATTAGTATTAGGTAAGAATACTTGAGACCAGTCAACTATGAGCAAATTAATTTGTATCAGATAGGAATATTTTATAAATAACTACAAATTATTAATGATAATAATAGTTAATTGAAAATATTTACTAAGGGTTATTATTAGTTACTTGAAACCATATAAATGTGTGCAAATAAATGACAATTAGAAATAAAAGTAAAGTTGGTGACCTTTGTCGAGAGCGACTCGAAGGCTCCTTTTTTAATAGCTACCACACCGAGGTGTAAGAGAGAGTACTACTCCTTTCCCTTGATTGCTCCACTTTACCCTTGATACGCGCCTTATAACACAAGGTGTTATCAGGTACCATTTTTTAAGTCTTTGGTAAGACTCATCCTGGAACTGAACCTGGTATCTCAGGCCATTGACGAACACTCTACCCACGAGCGCAATCGGCCGATTTGATAGGAATACTTGAAACCAGTCAACTGTGTGCAAATTATTTTTGCCAACCGAATCCTCTTCAAAGAGATAAGACCTCCCCCCCACTGAAAAGGGGGTTTCTGCATATGACTCGAAACTCTATCTAGTGGGGAGGATACAGATCTGGGGTTCTGGAGAGTGTAGCGTACTTCCTCATCGTCATTACTCCTAGGTCCTCTCTGAGTTGGAGTGGTAGTACTTGTTAGATCTATTTGAAAATTATTTGTATTAGATAAGAATACGTGATACCATAAAATTGTGACCAAATTGTTTGTATTAAGAATAGTTACTTGAAGATATAACTGTTTACTAAGGATTATTAGTAGTTACCTTATACGCTCATGTATTGAATGACTTTGTGTAATGAACAACCCCTAATTTTTAGGAAAAAACAAGTGTTTTTATCATATACTGCGTTTAATGAACAACGGTTCGTTTTGTCGTGTTCAAAACATATCGCGTGTAATGAACGACCCCCTTTTTTTAAGTAAAAAATTGATCTTAATAAGTCTTTCATTACACGAGTATATACAATACTTGAAACCATATGACTGTTTGCAAACAAACGGTTGTTATTATTAAACAGAAATAGTTACTTGAAGCCATAGTAAGTAAAGTAAAGTTGACGCCGTAGTCGAGGGCGACCAGAAGGCTCCCTTTTCAATAGCTACTACATCGAGGTGTAAGGAAGGGCGCTACTCCTTTCCCTGGATTGCTCTACTTTACCCTTGATACGTACCTTATATCGCTGAGTGTTAAGCAAGGAGGTATCAAGTACCATTTTTAAAGTCTTTGGTATGAAGCAACCTGGGACTGAACCCAGGTTTCCCGGACCATTGGCGAGCACTCTACCCACTAAGCCATAAATAGAGTATAAATTCTTAGTATTAAGTTGGATACTTGAAACCAAATAACTGTGTGCAAATTATTTGTATTAGATAGGAATATCTACTATCATATAACTTTGTACTAACAAATAATTATTATTTATAGGAATAGTTATTTGAAACCATGAATTTGTCTATAATTTTTTAGTGTTATATCGGAATACTTCAAACGTACAACACTGTGAAAACTATTTGTATTCGATAGGAATACTTGATATCATATTGTTGTGTGTAAAACTCTGTTAAGAAATAACTGCACACAAAAAAAATACGTAAATATAAATAGACAGTGATTGTTAATTTCTAAAGTTCTAGGCATAGAACAACCCTCTGCATGTTGACATCCCGTAAAAATCAATCAATCAATTCTAGTCATTTAAACGATAATTTCCGCAATCTATTGAATTAAAAAATATATATTTATTTAACAATCTTTTTTTACTAATCTTATTTCTGCTCCGTTTTATTGTAAATCATAGGTCATTTTCATTTTCTACGGCCGTTAAAGTAAACAGAATGGGTGGAAATTGACGAAGTAGCAACTAACAAAATTTGAACAAGCATTTTATCTTTGCTATCCTCACTGATATGGACAGAGTTTTGCCGATTAGGTCTGGGAAACCTGTCATCATAGGACATTCTTCTCATCATGTTGTTTGCTTACATCTTAAATGTTCACTTCAGATTGCTTACTTAATGGCTGTAGAATGCAAAAACTACCTGAGGGTGAAGCAACAAAAATAATATGAAAGAATAACTTGTCAAAATTAATAATAACAATGCTAAGAAACCCGGATATCTTGAGACTACTACAGCTTTTTACTACAACAGCTAGTAGGTGTAAACAAGCAACAAAAATAAGATAAAAGAAGAACTAGTGAAGATTAATAATGGTAATGCTTCATCTAAGAAATTCAGACAACTTAAGACGATTGTATTCTTGTTTATCATCTTGAATTTTCATATTTGGATCGATATAATCTAAATATGTATACCGCATAGTTATTGTCTATTTTAGTAGCATCAGGAAGTCGAGTTCACTAGACATTAGAAATCAATATGATTCTTTATATTTATGTCTTTGCTTTGACTTTTTACATCGATTTTACTAACCCAAAAGATAGAGTTTTTTTTTTTATTGAGTCAACGATATAATTCTGAGAAAAGTTTTATTTCAATTTTTTACAAGTATTTTTATTAAAATATGGATGAATTTTATCATCAAATATTCTTTTCCCGAAATACCTGATTTTTTATATGTCTACTTTACACAAAATATCATAAAAGTTTTTCTTCCCATAGTTGATGAGATATAATATCAATTGATGGAGAAAATTAAAACAATACATTGAAGATTTACTTTTAGATAATTTGTCCAGATAAAACCTCGAATGAGACAGATCGCCACCAAAAGAACTTTCAAAAACTTTTGTATGCAATGAAATTAATCATAGTCGTTCAGTTCGTCTGGATTTTTAAATTAGGTTTTTGTGAAACTGTGGAAAGTGGTCGCCACCAAAAAGAATTGCGGTTCTAAGCTCTAAAAACAAACATTCGATCAAATATGTCGACTTTTGTTATCGGTGCCAACACAATTTGCTTAAACTCATAAGCAATACCAATTTGTCGGCAGGGCTTAGAATACACAGACTGTACCTCCACTCCCAAAAAGAGGGTGTCCTGGAAACGACACTAACCTGCATACGATGGCAAGGTTCCAGATCTAGAGACAAGGTGGGTGTGGAATAAGCTTCAATGGCCATTAATACCAGGTTCATTCTGATTCGAAGTGTTTGTACTTGTTAGGTTCCCATCAATTTGTTAAATAGATCTGTTTTAAAAATATTAATATTGAATTAGAATACTTAATAACATATAACTGTGAGCAAATTACTTGTACTCAGAATGGTTACTTGAAGCTATAATTCTTTCCTAATGGTTATTATTATTAGTTACTTGAAACCATGTAACTGTGGGCAAATAAATGACTATTATTAAATAGAAATACTTGCTTGAAACTGTATAATTGTGCATAAACTATTGATATTAGATAGGGATACTTGAAACCATATAACTCTGTATAATTTCTTCGTATTAGATAAGAATACTTGATATCATATAACTGTGTATAAAAAAAGAAACTCTTAACAACAGCTACACAAAACATTTAAGTATAAGTGTACAATGAACGCAATTCTCTAATCTTTAAGTATAGAATAACACTAGACATGTTGTCATGTCGTTAAAATCAATGATTCATAAGTAATGTTTACATTAGAGAGAAATACAAATTCTTGTTAATTGCGCTGGTGAAAAATGAAACCGCAACACCCTGAAGGACGATGTTGATTTTGACTTGGGTACGTCATGAGCATACAAAGGAGCAGAAGCTATTCCGATGAAAAAAAGGGGGTGTCCTCGTGGTGTAATGGTTAAAGCGATGGACTGCGGAATCGTAGTACGCGAGTTCGTTCTCCAGTCGTGCTATTATGTTCACTTTCGGGCAAATACCCTTGGGAAAGGCATGAACCCCCTTATCCTCCCAGCTATGGGTTAAATAGTACTGTTCTTCTAGGAGAATGGCTTTGGCATTAAATAACCTAAAAAGAGTTGATATGCCATTAAGCAAAGAAACCAAACCAAATCCGATGAAAAATTTCAGTTTTCTATCATCTTGTAACTTTTAAATACTCGTACCAGTGCAACACTTTGCACTAATACTCTTAGAAAAGGCATAAATCTATCCTGTCCGTGATGAAAGGTTTGGTTTAGTTTGGTTTGGTTTTATGGCATATCAACTATTGTATGTTATTTAATGCCAAATCCGGTTTATCCAGCTGTATTTCCTATCAATTTAAACTTGAGTAAATCAAGACACACATTTGGCCTGCCTAGTCGGCTGGGATTGTAGAATACACAGATTGCATCTCCGCATATAAGTGTCCTGGATAACATTAAACAATCTGATGGTGAGGCTTCAGTAATGCGGGATCTTTGAAGAATGTAGAGTAACATTTCATAGCCATGGAGACCAGGTCCACTCTGACCCGGAGTGGTAGTACCTGATAGGCTCGTATCTATGGGTCAAATAGAACTGTTTGACATTTAAATTCTGTGCAAACAAATGACTTACGCCAAATTGAATTGTTAGAAACAAAACTCTTTGACCATTAACAGTATGCAAACAAATGAATGATGTTAAATTGATAATGTTACATAGCAATACTTGAAACTATGCAACTGTTAGCAAATAAATGATTAATAATAAATAGAAGTACTCATGTTAGATGGATATACCTGAAGACATTTAACTGTACGCAAAAAATGTGCTCAGGCTCATTTAAAAATGTTAACAAAATATGGTGACAAATCCTATATATTTGATATAGAAAAATAAACAGGACTTGGCATTAAATAACCGACAATGGTTGATATGCCATAAAACCTTAACAAACATATTTGGCATAGTGTTAGTTCATTTTCCGTCAATGTACTTTCAAATAGGAGGCTTTGTTGAATACATGTTTTATTCAATACAAAGCTATTCAAGTTTAGAAGTACTTTTTATTCAAAATATGATCTTTCATTCAAAACATATGGCTCTTTATAGAAAATATACGTCCCTTTGTTTAAAACATGACAAATATATTTATATTATTTCGTAGAATTTAACCGTAAAAAATACATACAATAACACCTATTTTGGAACCTAAATATAGGGTAATGTTTGGCAAAAGAGACTAGCAGACCATGACTTGAATTTACGAAGCTCTTTGCTTCGATGTGGCACAAGGCCGATTGAATGGGGCACCCATGAGACTCTAGCTCACTCTTGCAGGTTTGCTAGTCAAGCTTGCTAACCATTACACTACCCGAGGTGCCCCTAGCAGACCATGACTTGTGAGTTCGATTCTTACATGGGTGCTTTATACTTTTGACCCAGTGCCAAACTAAGCAAAACTTAGTAAAGGACTTCTCTACCGATTAGTTTCCACCATCTGCTTTGTTTTAGTTCCTTTAAGCACATAAACAATAGCCTCACAAAGCTTATATAGTAGCACCAAATGTCTATTCTAGATTTGGTTTGCATGTACTCATCAAATTCCCAATGTTTGTATTTACAATTAACCTACGAGCGTAACTTTCAAAACAAAAAGTTTATACAATGATACACCATTTAATTACAATGATTTCAATTCGCATTATTACATCATATACTACATATTGTTATTTTACTCCTTGAGAGTTTTTCACATTAATGTTAGCCGATGGTCTTTCACTGGAGTCTGAGTGACAGCAAATCTCCTCAAGTTTCCAGGACTCTTCTCAGTATTCTGGTCGTTCTCAATAATGTAGTAGTTTGGATGATGTCCACTCGTCTTCCTATTTCCAATTCCTTCAGTCCCTTTAATGATCCTTTAGTGACTGTACCAAAAGCAGCAATCACGATAGATATAATTGTCACCATCATGTTCCATAGTTTTTCAATTCCCTAGCAAGGTCCAGGTACTTATCCTTCTTTTCCCTTTCTTTTAGTTTTATTCTGTGGTCAAACGGGACAACAAAGTCCACAATTTTGTAAGTTCTCTGGGTTTTTTTAAAATTTTTTGTTGTTTTTTTCTGTTTTCTTTTTCTTTTTTTTTTTTTTTTTTTGATTATTATAAGGTCTGGTCTTCTGGCCGAGATTAGGTGATCCGTTGGTATCTTAAAGTCCCATAGGAGTTTATGTGTATCATTCTCGAGGACGGATGCTGGTTTGTGGATATACCATTTGTTCGTATGGTCAAATTTAAATTTCTTGCCCATCTCCCGGTGAATCACCTTACCCACCCAATTGTGCGTAGTCTTATACTCCTTCTGTGCTAATTTACAGCATTCGCTTATTATGCGATTGATGGTTTCGTCTCTATTACCACATAACCTATATTTGCTTTTTTGCTGCGTCTTATCTATTCTCGCTTTGATATGATTGGTTCTTATGGTGTTGTTTTGTGTTACTATTAGGAGAGATTCTGTTTATTATTATTATTATTATTATTATTATTATTATTATTATTATTTAAAAACTATGATAATAAAAAAATGAATTCAATTGAAACAGGTTTGGTTTGGTTTGGTTTGGTTTGGTTTCTTTGTTTGATGACATATCAACCATGAGTGGGTTGTTTAATGCTAAAGCCATCTTTGTAAAAGAACAGCCGATACTATTTAACCAATAGCTGGGGGCAAGTGATACAGAATTTTTGAAATAAGATATTTACCCCAGAAGAAATATATTGAACGACACTAAATTTATTGGCTTTTCTCTTTCCTCAAATCATTTACATCTGCTTCTGCTGGACACTATTCAAAGTCCAGACTTTTCTCAAAATTTATTCCGCATTTCGTCAGGAAATGTCATCTCATTTTATTATTGAAAGAAGATTTAGAAAATTGAATTTTACATATCAAAGGTACTGATTTTCGATGGCAAATGTCCGCTTTCAATTTCCAAGTATACGTTATATTAAGAATAAATCCATTGAGTTTCCTTGAAGTGCTTTGTGATACTTAAAATAAATAATACGTTAACCCTAAAAAATAAGAGATATTTTAGCTTTGATGCTAAATAAATTTAGGGTAAACAATACGTTCCCTAATTTTTACGAATACACACCACATGGTCTACTTAATCACTTTTCTTTTATGGCTGACGTCAAGCTTTACCCGCAAAAAATGACACGGAACTATAAACGCTTCCATGCAAAGTCAAAATCTTTAATGACATTAACATGAGGCAAATATGCAAGAGCCATTTTCAAACGAGGAAAAACGATACAATCTGCAAAATAAAGCTTGATGCAGATAACAAAATTAAAACACCTGAAACAAAAGACTCATACAAATACCATGAATACATCCTTTCTTCTTTTCTTTCTTTTTATTCTAGACGAGAACTACTGTGAAAGCACATTCGATGGATTTCTTTGCTGGGGTCAAACGAAAGCTGGAGAAAGGGCTTATATGCCTTGCCCTTTCAATACAAAAGGTAGGTCATTCATTCTAAAAAAATGTAGTTAGAATTTTTAATATACATTGAATAAAAAATATTTTACGAATCAGATTTAATCAATGTTTTAAAGAAATAGACTTAAACGTTTTTAAGTGATGGGTTTAAAATGTTTTAACGAAACAGATAAAACATTTTTAAAATAAACTTAATAACATCTTTTATGAAGCAGACTTAACGTTTTAAGTTGGCGACCGTAGTCGAGGGCGTCACGAAGGCTCCCTTTTCAATAGCTACTACACCGAAGTGTAGGGAAGGGCGCTACTCCTTTCCCTGGATTGCTCCACTTTACCCTTAATCCGTACCTTATAGTGCTGAGCGTTAAGCAAGAAGGTATTAAGTACCATTTTTAGAGTCTTTGGTATGACTCGACCTGGGATTGAACCCCGGTCTCCCGGACCATTGGCGAACTCTCTAACCATTATGCCAATGGCCCGGGGGGGGGGGTTTCGAACACCTCTCACCTTTGTATAAAACGTTTTAAAGAAATAAGAAAACTATGTGAATAAATGAAAGTACGAAGGTCGTTTAAAAAGTCATAAACCTAATGTAGATTTTTGGTTTTTCGAACACCTCTCACCTTTATATGGGTCTTATCTGTACAGAAATTAAGACAGAAATATGACTTCGTTTTTCCAGTCTTAAAAAAGTATAATTTCACATACCTTAGATTGGGCATTTGAGCGCAGGAGGACCTGCGCTTAAAAATTGACTTTGTGTCGCATACTTCCTTTCGGCAGAGGGGCTTGGTAAATTCTGCATTTGTGCTTGCATAGAAATTCACCATTCAAGCTTTCATCTAGGCTCGAACATTGATCACCGAGGCAAGAGAAAAATTTTCAGCTATGACTCTTCTTTCTGGATGAGGCTGAGAAGCTTTTGAACGACCCTTGTAGAATTTAATAAAACCGATTTAAGAAACTGACTTAATAAGCAGATTACCAAACAATTAGATAATTTTATTAGAATTTATTACAATTTACCAAAATTTTAAGTATAATTGTGTCTGATAATGTTTATTCTACCTTTTTGGAATCATTTTCTTAACAACTTTCTTTGAGTCTGAAATTGGAGTGATTTAATTGCCTGGTAAAGATACATGTTGACATGTTTGGATTACTGAATTTATTTTAATCCATTTTGGATTGAATAAAATTTACTCCAGCTCATCAAATTGGTTTTTATACTTCATCAAGTTCTAAACACAGAAACTACTTAACCCGCCGTAAAAATCCTGTAAAATACTTTTAATTAATAACATTTCATAATCAGAAAATCTCTTCTTATGATTTTTTCATGAATAATGTTTTGTTTTTGTTTTTTTGTTTTTTTTAGATTGCATCAGTAAAATTTATTTTTCTTTCTTGAAAATTTAGAAAGAAATATTTATTAAGGTTAAATGAATTGGACGAATAGTAGTACCTCCCCTCTGGTCTAAAAGTCCAAAGTTTAGGTTTATTTCCTGATGCCTGAGGCGCCTCGCAAAGGGAGAATGCTGACGAAGATCAAACAATTTTTAGCACTGCCTTCAATAGAGCATTTGTGTACAGGAGGGTGTGCACTTAAAAATAAACCTTGTGTCGCAACCTTCCCTCTGGTGAAGGGGTTAGGTAAATTCTGCATGTGTATCTGTATCCTAGTTTTTACCAGGGCTCGAATAACGATTGGCCTATATAATAAAAAAGTGTTTTATCAAAGTGGTTGGTACAAGGGAGAATATTTATTTGAGTTGCTAATCCCCAAGTTCCAATAAGCACTCCACATTCCCAATACTCCAGGATTGCAGACTTATCATCAGATACAAATGTTTGGTGGGGGGTCTTACTTCTCTGTAGAGATACAATCGGCATAGTCTACAGCTTCAGCCAACTGGGCCAGGTGATATTAGAATAATATCTTTAAGCTGATATCTCTACTACTCTTCCGAAGTTAACACGTTTGTATGTCTGTCTGTCTGTCTGTCTGTCTGTCTCTCTCTCTCTCTCTCTGGAGATCACGGCCGGGATAGAAAGTTCCACGGACCTGGTCTTTTAGCCTGATTATTCCACTTCGTCTTCAAACACAAACAATGTGAGTTTGACCTCCGAGGTCATTTGATATCAGCATATTACAAAATATGCCTTTTCTGGCCAAATGAAGTTCTTTACTAAGCTTAACTTAGTTTGGCACAAAGCCAGAATTAAGGAGCACTCACTGAGAACTAAACTCACTAACAATGGTTTGCTAGCCTAGCTCGCTAAAAAGTACACAACTCGAGACGTCCACTTCTGACCAAATGTAATGATATAGAGACTTTTATATGAAGTTCAAAATTGTATCCTTTTACTTCATGTTAACAGACAAGTTCAGATTATTGTTTTCACGAAGCTGACAATATATAATTTACGATGCTTTACTTAGCCGGGAACACAGATTTCAAATTGCTTACAGTCCCTGCAGTTGATAATTCATCACCTATATAAGTACTTAGCAAAAACATAGTTTCTTAACTTCGTTGATCTAGTGGAAAACAGTATTTTAAGCGTGAATTGGCCATAAGTTCACATGACCAACTCGAAGTAACAAGTTCAAACTCCGCTTCACTTTCGGACTAATACCTTTGGGAAATCTATGAACCCTCACATCTCTCCAGCCCTTGATTAAATAGTATCATTGCTGTTCTTCTAAAAGAATAGCTTTGGCATTAAATAACCCACAAAAATTGATATGCCATTAATCAAAGAAACCAAACCAATTATCATAATACCATAATAAATTAAAAGGTAGTTCTAATTAAGAGAAAAAAAGGTAAGCTAGATGGTGAAAAGGTAACTGAGGCAAAGAAAAAAAGAAAATAAAGTGGTAAAACGAAAAAGAGAGAGAAAGAGAAAATATAAAAGAAAGAAAAAGAAATACGAAAGGAAAACAAAAAGTAAGAAAAAGAAATCAGAGAAAATAAGAAAGAGGAGGAAAAAGAAAAATATGATAAAGAGAGAAAAAACAACGAAAAAATAAAAAAAAGAAAGAATAAAGAAAAGATACGAAGAAAACGAAGAAAAGGGAAAATGAAAGATGAACACGAAGAAGTAAAAAAGAGAAAAGGAAAAGGATGAGAAGAAAGTCAAAGAAAGTAAAAGGAAGTAGAGAATATCAGACGAAGGTCGACAGAAAAGTTCATGGACTAACCAAGATAGACTCATGGAATGTGACTAAATACGGTTTATTTTTTAGCATAGTCCTCGTTACGATCCACACATTCCTTCTATCGGTGTTGCAGTGCTTGGATCTCACTGGTAAAAAATGTCGTCAACAGTGGATATGCTATTATCATTTGAACTTTTCAGCCCACCCTCATCATATAAGAATTATTTCAAGAAGCATTTTTGTCTTTCTTTCCCTTTTTTCCGGGCATCGCTGGTTAGTCCTGCCTGTTTTTAATACCTATCAGTGTTTTCTGCTTTCGGGTTATATATTGATTTTTTCCACGCGCATTTAGCTTCTTCATAATCATCTTTTTTTCTTTTTCTTTTCTATCAGTAATTTATTCCGTTCTGACTTATTAAGTTTGTTTGTTTGTTTGTTTGTTTGTTTCTCTTTTCTCTAGATCATCCGTCTGTGTTTCTTCTTTCCAGTAAATAAACCTCTTTTTCTAGTAAACAATAATGATTTTTCTATCAAACACTCAACAATTTGTAACACCTGATGCATTTATTAATCGAATTCCTCCTCCCGGCAAAATTTGTTTAACACCAAATATCAAAATAACTGTTAAGAAAATAATCACATTTCTTTACAAAACCATGAACGAGATGCCGGCTCATACAACTTGGTATGCATATGTATATACTTGCATGTATTTATGCATCTTCGCTTGGTTTGGTTTGGTTTCTTTGTTTAATGGCATATCAAAATTCGCGGATTATTTAATACCAAAGTCATCCTTGTAAAAGAACAACTGTGATACTATTTAACCCATAACTGGTGGGATAGATTTCTCAAGGGTATCATTCCGAAAGTGAACGTCATAACGCGGGTGGAGTTTGAACCCGCTTACGTCCAGTCATTACGCCCGTTTACTATGATCAAATTATAATAGTTACTGTTGTAATGGGTAGCAAACTCGTCTTACAGATCGATTATTACCGAGGAGGTAATTTGATCCTCATTGGTTGTGCAAAATCGAAGCCATGCATTTTTTAATTTTTTTTTTTTAGGGAGGAGGCATTTCACATGTAAGGCAACAGACCCTTGTTAGTGGTGCAGTTCTCACTGGGTGCCCCTTACTTTCTGGCCTTGTGATACAAATCTGATACGAATAATTTGCAATTTCATCTATTTGCCCCATAGCTGGAACTCAAACTGGTACCACCAGTGTGAGTCAGAGTTGACCTGAGAATAATGTCATTTAAGGTGTACTCTACACCTCCTAGAGCTCCAGAACTGGAGCCTCACCACCAGATGCAGTTTAGTGCCATACCAAGAACACTTAATTTGGAGGAAGGTCTTACCTCTTTGCATAGAATACAGTCAGTATATTCAAAGTCTCTTTGACAGGGTGCATTTGTCGGAGGAGTTTAAAAATGAAGAGTGCCAGTCGTTTCAGATTGGATGAACGAGAATATTGTTTCGATTTTTCAGCTGAAGTTCAATTTCACAGGTCACTGTCTTGACGTTGTCATCTAGTTGATTAATTAAAATCGTATACCATGCAGTTAACGCTTCATTGAGTTCAAAATTGTAAATGCAATAAATATATGATTAGGCTGTATTTTCATCTGATATTTCGACAATATGAAGCCAAGAAACTGTTGGTATTATAAAATGGGGTGATTTAAGTAAGTGATAATGATACTTCTGGTCTGAAACCAGTCCAGAGTCATCACCTGATAAAGGATTTATCAGCGACACAGATTTTTCGCCAAAGTTTATGATATCATTGAAAATATCATAATGTCATGAATCTTCCTGTCTATTGAATTCATGGAGAGCATAATACATCAATGAAAAACCTGTATTCTCGTTTTAATTTATATAATATATAATTTGGAATAGAGTTTAAGTTTAAAGGAACTGAGTAAAACATAAATTGGCTGTTTGTTTTGTTGGTTGGTTACTTTTGGGGCATATCAACTCTTGTTGGGTTATTTTATACCGAAGTTATCTTGACAGTTATTATCTCCAGTTACAATTACAATGGAGAATAGAGATATTAGACTTTTGGGTGGGGGTAAATTTTTGTCGTTGATTCTAAATATACCTTCAGTTTTTTTTTCCATCAGCTCTGATTTCTAAAATATGATATACCTCTTACTGTTATCCATACAATTGTTTTTTGCACAAGGATTGATGACTGCAGATCATTTTTTTTTTATTAATAAAACGGTTTCATACTTACAGAATTTATTTATTCATAATTAAATCATATCATAAAATCAGATAATAGTGAAAAAAGCATAGAAAATTATTACTGATAGACTTTCCATTTGTTCAGACATTTAACAAAATCGGAGTTCCAAACACTTTTTGCGGTGAGCTTCCTCAGGGCAATCACACTGAATAGACTAGCTGTAATCCGCCATCATGTAGTTATATCAGTGTCCCCGGTATCTTCCTTCCATGTTTCTTAAATCTTGGTGGAACTGCTCATCCTATTCCTCCATTTTATCTCCTCTGTTGTCAGGGAAACAATCCAAGTGACTCTGGAGGTAATGAACTTCGATGTTCATTTTACAACCATGTTGACGAAAAAAGATAGCATGCTCTTCACTAGTTCAGAGTAATTATCTAATTTATAGTTCCCAAGAAAATTATTTATAACCAGAGTGAACAAAGAAAATACATCTGCTTCTGCATTATTCATTGAATCTTGAAAATGTGGATCTTTCATGACTTCTCTGATTTGCAGTCTGTTAAAAATACCTGCCTTCAGCTTCTCCATGGAAATTTTCTACATATGTAATAAATCAGACATCTTCTTCGTTCAGAACCTTTACAAACTGTTTCATTAAACGTAGTTTGATGTGCTAAATGTGAAATTATTTTATTTGCCAACCAAAGCATCAGCTATTACATTATTTTCTTCTATCACCATGTTTTGGGGGGTGTCCTCGTGATGTAATGGTCACAGCGATGGACTGCGGAATCGTAGTAAGCGAGTTCGTACTCCAGTCGCGCTATTACGTTCACTTTCAGGCAAATACTCTTGGGAAAGGTATGAACCCCCTTATCCTCCCAGCTATGGGTTAAATAGTACTACTGTTCTTCTAGGAGAATAGCTTTGGCATTAAATAACCTATAAAGGTTCATATGCCATTAAACAAAGAAACCAACCAAACCTATCACCATGTTTTTCTCCCAGAAGCTGTTGCTTTCTCGCGCAGTATTCATTTTTAGTTCTACTATCTCAAAGACAGAAAAGGCAAGAATATTTGGTGTATTCACTTCGATGACTTCGGGGAAAATTCACAATCGTCAGATCCGCAGATTGATATCCAATTATCATGATATGATATCTTCTGTAGGACAAGCATGGTTGTTTTTTGTTTTGTTTTTTTGCGGGGGTCTCTTCAGTCATCTTAGTTGAATGACCATTTGCGATTGCTCCATATTTGTTGCTATTGTTTAGAAACACTCATTAAGCTTCCCTTAAAACCATTTATGAACAAGTGCCATTCACTTGATACATATTTTGATATGCCCAGTTTCAGTTGATATGCCCAAACCTTGAACACTGTTGCAAAAAATAAAATCCCTTTCTCCTGTGAAGAGCAATAAATCTATCTCTCTTTTGTAATAGTAAGTGTTTTTGTTTACCCGGTTGCAATAAGTTCTTTTCTGTTAGTCTGGAAGCCAACAATTCTGCTGATTTCTTAAAGAGATTTAGCTCTCTGATAAAGTCATTAAACTCTGGCTGACTAAAAACTTGAGCAACTGATGAGGTTCCTTCAAAATCACCGTCACTTTATCCTTGAGTACTGTCTACAGTTAAAGTAGATGATTCATCTTCTTCAGGGGAGTTCTTTGATATGGATGAATGATGAGACAGGTATTTCTACTAATTGTCGTTTTGTCGAGTCTTGGTCAGGATACATCTATTTACTCCGATTACTTCTATTAATACCCTTTATGTTAACCAGTCAGAAGTAGAAGTCTTTAACTGTGGTTCCTCTGTTCTCTCCAGACCATAGATATGCTAACCTTTAGTCCTTTCTTCTTACCATTAGTCCAGTGCAGAAGATGCTCAACATAAGTTTTATAGACTATGTGTGGAATCCATGTCTTATCCTTGTTCTCTGGTTTTATTTTGAAGAATTCGCTTTTCCCAAAATCAGATGTAGATTTTCTCTGTTCCATCAAATGTAGCAAAAAGAATTTGGATAATACAAACATTTTCTTCGTGAGGAAGCTATGTTATCACCTGCAAATGAGAAATACAGAATTCAGTAAACATTTATTGATAAGTGCATAATCTCAAAAAACAAGAAATAAATGAATTGAATATAATTAGAATTAGGTCTAAAATCTGAACTACCAAAATTCTTTTCTACTATTGTAAGGCAATCAACCTCGTCTAGAATTTGAACTCTGAACGCCAATTCCATTTCTTACGACGATAACCGTTACAATAAGGGTTAAAAATGTCCGTTAATGTATGTCTGTTTCATTAGCTTTTTTCTGAACAGTTTTAACGTTTGAATTATGTTCTGTTTTAATCTTCTCTTTCTCGAGCTCTAAGTAACTAATTCAATTAGTCTGTTGAGGAAAGGTTTCATAAAAAGTGTAAAGAAAATTAAAGTGAGATCTGCTCATTAAAACGTAATATTTTTTAAGTTATAGCTAGATGAAAAATTTAAGCGTTGATAATTTTTGAACATTTCAATATCCTTTTTAAAAGGAAAGAAGCGGGAAAGTAGTTTCGATATTTGTTTTTGTTTTGTTTTGTTTTGTCTTGTTTTGTTTGTTTATTCTTTTATCGCTTTTCTTCAATGCTTCATATTCTATCTTTATACTATGGGGAAAAAATTGACACAAAGGCAGCAGCAGGATTTACTCGCTTTAATAACACGGGCTGCTCCACTCTGGTTTTCTGGGAGGCACCTACCGTTCGCGCAGTGTAGATGTTATTGAACTGATCAGGGGGCTCAAGCACTACCTGCGTAGCAGAGCCAAGTCTATCCCAGGGTGCCTGAAGTGGCTCTAAATAGGGGATGTCAAGAATTTTTTCTGACAGCTACGCACGAGTCTCGATTAATGTGTGCCCCCCACACACACACTATAAAATAATTTCATGAAAAATCTGGCCTGGCGGGAGATCGAATATATCTTAAGGGTTTCTTCGCACGTATTTGTTCACATAAAACGGTTGGTTGCAGCTTAATAGAACCTTTAGTTAAGGTGCTTGTATTGCATATTTCTCTTCCCTTACCCCATATTAAATTTGATAAAGAAAATTAGAAATTAATCTATTTTCACAATAAAAATGGATAAATTTGTACGTTTTAATTTATATAAGATCTGAATAAAACAACATATGAATCAAAATTAATCAATAATGTAACACATTAAAAAAAGTTACGCATAAATTAACAAAATTGTTTTGAAGTGTGAAGTTTTTCGAGATTTGCAACTGTAACGTGAATCTCTTTTATGCATCAGTCCTTAGATATAGTCTCCCATAATGTTTTCTTTTTATACTCTTTAATCACAAAAGTAAAGTTTGAAGAAAGAAAAAAATAGATCTTTTTCATTTATTAAACAGTACTTTTTGGCTACGAACAAGAAAAAGTAAAAAAATTGTTATATTTGAAATATAATGCTACAAATGATGACAAGACGCAAAGAACTTTTGACATTTAAACTGCGTACTTATGCTGAACTGAATTATTTGAAATAAAACTGTTTTTACCTTTAACTCTGTGTATTCCCCAGTCGGCTGGGACTGAAGAATACACCGACTGCTTCTCTTCAGAGGAATAATACTCACCCAACAAGTGTTCTGAATATGACACTAAACAATCTGATGGTGAGGCTTCAGCTTTGGGAAATGAGGAGTACCTCCTATTTACCATCGCTTCCAGGTCCACTCTGACCCGGAGTGGTAGCACCTGATTGGGTCCTATCTATGGGTCAAATAGAAATGTTTGACATTTAAACTGAGTGCAAACAAATGACTTATGTTAAACTGAATTGCTTGAAATAGAACTGTTTGATCATTTAACTGTGTGTATCTACAAAATGTGCTTTACAAATCATATATCTAATACATGTTTAAAAACAGAATTTGGCATTAAATAACCAACAATGTTTGATATGCCATAAAACCAAACCACTCATTTTTTTCGTTTCATATTTTCATTTAAAAATACTTTTATGGATAAGGCAACATCATATCACAACATTACCCTGAAGATAGTTAAAAACGAAACTTTTAACGCTCGCATATAATCTATATATAGATAAATACATCCTTATTTACGATTTTTTCATATTCTTATATTTACATACGCTTGGATTTGTTTCCATTTTTCTCTAATATGGTGTAGTCTTCTATTTTTAGTCGTCTGTTTCTTTTTTGTTTTCTTTATATATATATATATATATATATATATATATTCTACACATAATTACGAATTTCAAATATGAACTATTTCTAAAAGGGAAAAACTATTTCAGTTTATTCTACTTGGAGGTCTTTAGTTCAATGCACTAAACTCGAAAAAGAAAAGTAGCATCTGCTAAAAGTAAAACAGAATTTAAGGCTTCTTGAGCAGATGTGACAATAGTTTTAATTTTTGTTTTTCTAGGTTATGGTTCATTTCCCTATCACACCTGATTAATTAACAGAACAAAGAGACAAAAGATGTAGGCTTTGTTCTAAGGATCTAGCAACAGCTGCAAAGGTTGAATCTTTGCCACCATTAACGACTATAGCTTTCAAATGATCAACTCTTCGTACTAATGGCTTTTTTAGTACCAAAATAACTTTACGGAACAATTAGAACAAAGTAGCGTTTCTATTATTAGTATTTCTGCTGTCTAGTTTTTAAAAGTGATGGCAAAATGTAAATGCCACCGTTGGTGGCGTACAATGTAAAATTTTCTTCCTAACTTGAGAGTTATTCCAATAATTATCTGATGACTTCAGTCTGTATATTATTCATTGTTCACTTTCTGTCTTTAGCCAGAATTTTACTTGGATGAGTCAAAATTTTTGCCGTATTTTGGTTACATGAGGTGCAATTTGGCAGGTCCTGATGCCTTTCATGAAAGTGACGAACCACACTGGACTGTTAGATGCCAAGCTCGCTTGATAATCTCCGAGCGCTACTCACCAGATTTGCCTCAATGGCTTGGAGCATGGCCTCAGAATCCACGGTTTTAGACCTACGTGGCCTTGCCTGATCATTGAGGTTCTTGCAACCCAAGTAAGATTTCTTCAACCATACGATTATTGTATTGTGATCAACTGCGCCTTCACCTTTCGAGCAACATTTTGGTTGCTTCCGCGTCATTATGACCCAGTTTGAACTCATAAAACATAAGTTTCCGAATCAGACTACATTTTACGTTCAACTGTGCGGCTTTCAAATTACACAAATACAGTAGCAATGCACAGCATGTCAGCGTACCAACTTCCATGATACAGCGGGTACCCACCACCGCTTGAACTGCTTCGGTCTCGTAATATACGCATTGCAAATCAACACGTACTAAAATATGGCAGACCTTCATTATTTCTTTAACTCACATTTACTCTGACACTGTGTGGTTAGTACCTGTAGGAACATCTATACGCCAAGTAGATTTGATTGACAATTATTAGTATTGGATAGGAAAACTTGATGTAATATAACAGTGAAAATCGAATTTAGAGCATTAGAAACTAGAAACTACGACTGAAGCGCTGAATTTAGATATATATTCTATTTTTAGTTTGTGTGTGGCACAAGGTCACCGTAATAGAACACCCTGTGAAAATCGAACTTAGAGAATTAGAAACTAGAAACTACGACAAAAGCTTTAAGTTTAGATGCACATATAATGTGAAGCCACCCCTCCATTGCTATTATTCCCATATCCACTCTTCCTTTTGAGTGGGAGTAGCTGTTAGAGTCTCATCTATGGGTCCAATAGATCTGTTTGAAAATTATTGGGATTAGATTTAAATACTTGAAACCATAAAACAGTAAATTATTTATGTTGAGGATAGTTATTTGAAGCTGATATTGTTTACTAAGGATTATTATTATCATTATTATTATTCCTTTGGGAGCTGTTCGTACCAGCGTTAGCTGATGGTTTTCCGCTGGAGTTTGAATGACAACAAGTCTCCTCAAGTCTCCAGGACTCTTCTCAGTATTCTTACCGATCTTAATAATGCTGTAGTCTGGATGGTCTCTACTTGTCCTCTCATTTCCAAGTCTTCAAGTTCCTTTACCGATCCTTTGGGGATTGTTCCGAGTGCACCCAATAACAATTGGTATCACCGTCACCTTCATGTTCCATTGTTTTATTCTAGTTCTTTGGCAAGGTTTAAGTACTTATTACTCTTTTCGCTTTCTTTTATTTTAGCTCTGTGGTTCACTGGGACGGCAAAGTCCACTATTCGGTAGGTTCTCTTTTTTTATAGACTATCACAAAGTCTGGCCGAGATTAGGTGATCTGTTTGCATCTCAAAATCACATAGAACTTCGTGCGTCTCATTCTCCAGGATGGGTTCTGGGTTGTGCACATACCACTTGTTTGTATGGTCAAATATAATTTTTTGGCACAACTCCCAGTGGTTTACCTTCCCCACCCAGTCGTGTCTAGTCATATAGTCTTTTTGTGCCAATTTGCTGCATTCGCTAATTATATGATAACCGTTTCGTCTCAATCACCACATAACCAACATTTGCTATTTAGTTGCGTCTTATCAATTTTTGCTTTAACATAGCTGGTCCTTATGGTATTGTTTTGTGCTGCTATTACAAGGGATTCAGTCTCTCTCTCTTAAGGTTTCCCTTTCTTGGCCATGTCCATGTCCTTTCGTGTGATATTTTGTCTATTTGTCGCTTGAAATATCCATACAGTTGTTTTTTTTTTCATTTCTATTTCCTAGTTATTGTTGTTTTTTTAATCATTGTGTTGTTCCTGGTCGTTGTAATTAGTCTTTCTTTATTCTTTTTTATGTAGTCGTTAAGTCGTTGTTGTTGTTGCTATTATTATTATTTACTCCTTTAGAGTTTTTCACATCAGTGTTAGCTGATGGTTTTCACTAGAGTTTAAGTGACAGCAAGTCTCCTCAAGTCTCCAGGACTCTTCTCAATATTCTGGCCGATCTCAATAATGCTGTAGTCTGGATGGTCTCTACTTGTCCTCATATTTCCAAGTCTTCCAGTCACTTTATCAATCCTTTGGAGATTTCCCAAGTGCACCAATCACAATGAATATCACCATTATTATAATAAGTAGTCGTAGTTACTTGAAACATCTGTGTACAAACAAATGATTATTGTTAAATATAGATATATACTCGAAATTGAAACTATACAACAATATGAAAAAACTCTTAAACTACGCGAAAAATGTAAATATGAAGGCGATTCCCTAATGTCAAGGCATAGAATAACGCTAAACGTGTTGACGTGCCGTTAAAATCAATCCTTTAATTTACGAATAATTTCATTTGTTTTACTAAATTCTTGCCTAATGGAGTTAATGTGGTGAATATGGGAATGGGAACCTTGAAATTTCTGCCAGGGAACTGATCTTTGACCACGGATATTGACCATTATTTGAGTAACTCAGCAATGATGATTTGATATAAAAAACGACGCAGTTTCTGATTTTTTGTCAACCCACTGTAGAATCTTGTTGTGGATGTTGGGGGGGGTCTTTTTTTTTTTACTTTTTTCTCAGAGTTAATTCTTTTTTTTACTTTTCTTCTCACAGCTAATTGTTTGTTTTTTTTTACTTTTCTTCTCACAGCTAATTTTCTTCTTTTTTTTTTTACTTTTCTTCTCACAGCTAAATTACGAGAAGCAAATTCACGAAAAGCCCCAAGTTTTGTTAGAAAAAGCTTAAACTGTTCTTTAAATATCATTTTCCATCTTCCCCCCAATTATATATCGTTGAAAGTTCATTTTGAATATTCAACTTTAGAACCTTTATCACTGCTTGTATTTCGAAAGCAATTAGCAAAATATTAAGGGTGTACTGCATGAACTCTTGAATTTTGATATAGTTACGTGAATGAAAAATCTTAATTGAAAACATTCAAATTATTCTGGATTCATTTTTCATTGCAAGTAACGACATGTTTCAGATATTGGCCATTATTTGCGTAACTAAGTAGTGATTAGTTTACTTTTCCACCTTTAAAGTTTAAAAAAAACTCGTTAAAATCATCCAGTGAGTATAGAACTCCCTATAGATATATATCTGCGAAACTACTCCCCTAACTGATGCTTCATAGCAAAACACTCCGGTTACTTTCGTTGCTTTTACAGTTAAGCCTAGGATCACAAAAATTCTTAAACCATTGACCTCTTCATAGGATCCTTAATCCCACACCTGCCTCCAGCCATGTACAATAAATTTATAAATAGGTTGACATGCAGTTTCTATATGCATTAGAGGACAAACTGTATACTAAAAATTCGTAAAAGTGCTATTTTGTGTCCTCAGCAACACAAAATAGAAACTTGTTTAGTATTGTTGAGGAAATCATAGGAAATGTACAAAATACTGAACATGTTACTGAAATTCAGCATAAAAGTGTTGAATCTTATTAGAATATGTGAAAATACCGCAAGATAAATGATTGGTTTGGTTTGGTTTCTTTCTTGCTTTGAAGGCATATAAACCTTTGTAGGTTATCTAATGCCCAAACCATCCTTGTAGAAGAACAGAGATACTATTTAACTGATAGTTAGGGGAGGATAAAGGGGTTCATACCTTTCATAAAAGCAATAACCTGAAAGTAAACGTAATAACGCGACTGGTGTTCAATCTCACTTACTACGGGGGTGCTAAATTTCGTCGTGAGAAATCCTGGACGAGGCTGATTGCATTTAACACAGCACTCATGGGAGAGGTATGAATCCAAATACTCTCTCTCCAGCTATAGGTTAATGATAGTACAGACTGGGTTCTCTAGCTTTGGTTAGGCCACCAGTCTAGGAGAAGGAAAACTCTGAATTCAAACCTGTTAAACTCCGCTTAAAAATTGACCTTGTGCGGAGGGTTTGGTAAATACGCACGCACTACGATGTTACCGGTCCAGCACTTTTAGTTATTACGCCACGCCCACCAGGGTAAATGCTTCATGAAATACAAATAAATACGCAAGGTGGAGTATCTGTATGATATCATTTGGTATAGAATAATATTTTTTCTTAATATCAGTTTTCGACATTTGAAGTTCAGCTTTCGACCCCTTAGCGTTTAACGGTTCATCTAATTTGGTAATCCTTGAGCTCGGTCGAATGCCCAGTGTTTTCATTAAAGAATATTCAGTAGATTCGAATATGGTAAAAACTATTCATATCAAATATCAAGCATCGTCGGATTTCCGTTTCATATAAAAATATGTTTATAGAAAAAATGACGTAACAGACGGAGTAAGGATTGATAACGGACGGCACTGTACTTAAATTAAATGTGGTCGATTCAAATATCTTTGCCTGAAAATCAATAACTCTGTCTAAATAACATCCCAGACATTGGGTCTGAATCCAGACAAGCTCCTCTAAAATTTTGCTTATGACTGATAATAATTTTATGCGTGGAAATCACGTGGTGGGACATGAGGGGATTGTATTGAGCGAGTTTTCTAAGTAGAGAGAAAATCAACATTTATCTTACCTTCACTTAAAATCCGCCAAAGGTGGCCAGTAAAATCGATTTTGAACCACATATAACGAATCAACAAAAAAAAAAGAAAAAAAAAGGACAACTCGTGAAGTGTAACGAGCAATGCTAGCAGAGCATTACTAATAAGTTTGATTCTCAATGGGTGTCCCATACTTTTAGCTTTGTACCAATTGAAGCTAAAATACACATTATATATATATATATATATATATATATATATATATATATATATATATATAGTTTGCTATATTTAAAAGACACACACACATATATATATATATATATATATATATATATATATATATATATATATATATATAGTTTGCTATATTTATAAATAAAGAATCCTCAAGCTGAATAAAAATTTAAATACTAAATCTTTGTCTGTTATTTTCAATAAAATATAGTTGTGCTATATATATATATGTGTATTTATATACTTATTTCTGTGTTCGAGTAATTCACTTATTGCTTCTTTTACAGACCTGTTTTCAAATAAAATGAAACAAACGCGAAACAGTGCTTGGTTTCTTGGCATATCAACCCTTGTGAGTTATTTAATACCCAAACCATCCTTCTAAAACTTCTATGGTACTATTTAACCCATAGCTAGGGGATAAGAGAGTTAATACCTTTCCCGAGGGTACTAGTCCGAAAGTGAACGTAATATCGTGATTCGATTTCGAACTCTCTTGCTACGATGCCGCTGTCCTGCACTTTATCTACTACGCCACCAGGAATCCCACCTAAACATGTGACAAGTATAAAATTTTATCAAGAAAAGCTTAGATAGAAACATACTCGTTTTTAAAGTAAATAATTTTCGTATTGAAAAAAAAATTAAAGTCAATAAAAAGTCTCTATTTCTGATTTAAATCACATCGAAATGCTTCCAAAACAAACTAGTGTTGCCACCTTGTTAAGATTACGAACAGCAAAAATGTGTTGTGGGGGCCGAACATATTCAATTCGCATCTTAGAGACCTCGTAACTTTTTATTGCAGAATTGTATTATATCATTTGTTGGACTGTCTAAAGCCGAGTTTGCTTCTAATTTGCGATAAACGAAACATTGTAGCATTACAGTTTTGCTTTTTTTAATTATAGACATCTTTTGTCTTGTTTTCTAAAAGTAGAAATTGCCTTGAGTATCCGTTTGTCGGTATTTGTTAACAAATGCTGTAAAGAACGCTTCTTTACAAAATTTTAAAGAATTTTAAAAGAATTAAGGAGAACCATGAACCGATCAGCTAAAAAATTTCATATACGAAATTTTTGTGAGTACTAGGTACTGTCTAGAGGACCTGCCAAGAGCGATAGCCGATAAGGTCAGATGATGAGTGAGAATCAATAGAATCCGCGCTGTTGATGATGATGATGATGATGATGATGGTTCAGAAGAGCAGAAGAATCCCACTGCCATGAGCAGTGAACATAAACTTGTGCCTGGAATAGAAATGTTAGGCCATGATGTGTTGGCAAAGGGCTTAAATTTAGCTTCATCCTTCTCTTAGATTGGTTTCCCAAACAAAACAAGAGAACTACACACACATATATATTTGCTCAATTCCTCCGTACAAGCCAGATGCGACACAAGGTCAATTTTAAAGCGGAGATTAACGGGTTTGAATTCAGAGCTTTCCTTCTCCATGACCAGTTGCCATACCAAAATTAAAGAGCTCAGTCTGCCTGACTATTTTCGCATAGCTGGATGCATAATATTCCGAAGAGTATTAGTGTTATGTGAAATGCCTCATCCAAGATTTGAACTCGGGTCACCAATTCTATTTTGTGAGAAGGTAACTATGACACCACGGGCTCTATCTCTATCTCATATATATATATATATATATATATATATATATATATATATATATATATATATATATATATATATATATATATATATATATATAATAAAGCCCAATGTCAGTGTGTCTGCGTGTCTCTGTGTGTGTCTGTACTTCTCTAGTTTGGTTTGGTTTGTTTGGTTTTATGGCATATCAACCTTTGTAGGTTATTTAACGCCAAATCCATTTTTATGTAAATAATCTGTTCTATGGAAAACAGTTCAGTTTAGCATAAGTACACAGTTTAATTGTCAAAAACATTTCCATTTCAAACTATTTAAGCAGTTATATGTAATAATTCAGTTAAGTGTAAATACAGTTTTAATGTCGAAAAACAGTTCTATTTCAAATAATTCAGTTAAGTATAAGCACGCAGTTTAAGTGTAAGTACGGTTTAATTGTCAAAAACGTTTCTATTTTAAGCTATTCAGTTTACTCAATTCATTTTAGCATAAGTATGCTGTTAGTTCAATTTAACCCATAGATAGGGCCCTATCAGGTGCTACCACTCCAGGCCAGAGTGGACCTGGGAGCGATGGCAATGAAGGGGTACTCCGCATTCCCCAAAGCTCCAGCATTGCTGGAACCTCACCATCAGATTGTTTTGTGTCATATCCAGGACACTCGTTGGGGTGGGGTCTTACCCCTCTGCAGAGGTGCAGTCAGTGTATTCTACAGCCCCAGCCGACTGGGCAATGTACATCTCTAGGACGAAAGGGAATAAAAGATACATAAAAACAAAGTATGTATTCTTGTGTAATATTTTACAAGAAAGTGAATGAGCTACATGAAATTTACTTTCCAGTTCGATTAGGGAGCTTAAAGGAAGCAAATGCCTCCGGTGAAAATTCAGATATCCCCGATTACAATGAAAATTTTAAAAAATATATCTCCTAGGCACTAAGAAAAGTCGATTTCCAAAATTTCACGAACTTACAATAATGTTTAACCCCCGAAATGAGGTTTATAACACAGCGCAGAGCACCTTTGAAAGTATAAATACATCCAGTTTTTATGGAAGATGCATAAAAATAAATTATGTATTTTAATGTAAAATTTTATGAGAAAGACAATGATCTACATAAAATTCACTTTCCAGTGCGATTTGGAGGCTTAAAGAGGATAAACGCCCCCGGTGAAAATCTAAATACCTCTGATTTTAATAAAACTAAAGTCATATTGTTGATGTTTCCAAGAAGTCAGGATCTTTATCTGAGAGTGTATACCAATTAGACAATTGGCAACCGTGAAAAATGTCGAATCACATATTTCAAGTGTTAACTGATTTGATAAATCATTATGTTTCAGAGTTTTAATTCTTTCTCATTTTTCTTTTCGAATTGCTTTATTAATATCTTCATGTAGCCATATCCTTGATATAAAGTTTACTTGCATCATACTTGATTTGTTAAATATCGTAAATAGTTATGATGAAGATATTTCATTACTAAGATAATATATCTTTAATTGCAAATGTTTATAGTGATTCTTGTATAAATATTGCAATATGTACGTCTTTATAATTTTCCTCGTGCTTTTATTTACTTGCAGTCTATGTGGTGCCTGCTTCAATTTATTAACCAAAATATTGAGATAAAGAATAAGACGTTTGTATGTGACCATGATTATATTTTGTTTAAAGGAAGCACCTCCTTTACTCAAAACTAGAATTCCTTTCTTTTGAGTTACAAGAATGGATATAGATTTATAATCTACATCATTGTTAACAATTTCTTTATTTGGATTAACTAGTATTGAATTCAATAGCATATTAGACTATATAATAACTTTTTGGCCAAAGCCTGACAATAAGACCTTGCGAATAATCCGCTCCAAAATATTCAATAATATCGAAGCAGTAACTTTCACAAATTTCACAATCTTTGAAGGCTCTTTCTAAATCCAGTCAACAACGGGTATTTCTGCTATTATATATATATATATATATATATATATATATATATATATATATATATATATATAGGTATTATTCGGTCCAGTTAAACCAGAGTTGGGAGTAATTCCTTCAGGACAAGAAAATCATTCAAGAGCTGAACATTTAAATTTTCCTGGTAGAGAGCTCAATGTAATTAATTTTACAGAGCAATACTTTCTTTAAAGAAAAAAAACCCAAAGACCGGTTATTTTAGGATTATAAATTTATTTCCATCCTGTTTTGCGTTTTTGATGTAAACCAAAAACACGAAGAAAAATATAACAGGACTTCTTCAGATCCCCATGTCTATTCTGTTTTATTTATCCATTAGATCTGAAGAAGTCCTGTTATATTTTTCTTCATGTTTTTGGTTTACATCAGAAACGCAAAACAGGGTGGAAATAAATTTATAATCCTAAAATAACCGGTCTTTGGTTTTTTCTTTAAAGAAAGTATATATATATATATATATATATATATATATATATATATATATATATATATATATACCTCAATTTGACAGATGATAGCCGTCTTTACAACCTAAAATAATAACTCAATCACACTGATTAATAATCAATTCAGTTTGTAAAAAATATTGAAGATGCGTCAGATGACAAGGCAGTAAGACTTCACTACGTCGTTGGATTATAGTGACACATGCTTGTGCGACACTTATACTACTCTCTGGTACTACATAGATACAGCCCAGTGACAAGCATAGCAATATAAATTGTGACCATGCATCTGAAAATATAATTTCAGTCTACCTTCTTTTAGACTTATTCTGTTAAAGGATACATACAATTCAGCAGAGGTTTGATGCTAGAGTTTCCTTCTCTTGTTCTTCTAGAAGGGTTGCTGTTATCACAGTTTTGTCATTAGACTGCAAAACCTTCTAACAATATATATATATATATATATATATATATATTTCTAACAATATATATATATATATATATATTGAAGTTTAATCGGCGATCTAAGTTCAAATTCTGGACGAAACTGTTTATATTTTACTTCATGCTAATGTCCTGGGGAAAAGTATTAATCCATATATTCTTCCTCCAGTTATTATTAAATTGTAGGTTAGACTGGGGTCTTTAGCCTTGGTATGGTAGTCGGTCTAAAAGAAGGAAAACTGGAATTCAAACCAACTTTTTACGCTTAAAAATTGACCTTGTGTCGCATCCTACTCAATCCCAAACAAGTATTATGAGTATTCGTTGGATAAAGTGTTCTGCGATAATAAACCAATCAGAATGCTGTTTAGACTAAACAGGAAAGAGTTCTTAAAGTAATTCACCTGCGCTTATTTCCACAAAGTTTTTAGTAGCCTTTACAAATTTCCCGTTGAGTATTCTGTCACTCTAAACTCTATTTTCTATATGTCTCAGCTCCATATGTAAAGCCTGCGTTTTCTATACTGGCTTCTTTAAACCAATTTGTACATACTCTTTGGAATTACATAGCAAAGTCCAGTATGCCATAAGAATGAGCTTAAACGATTCCATACACACATTAATACACATGTATCTCAAGAGTACTCTCAATAGTACTTCTTTATAAATTGCAACTAATTTTCTTGTAAAGATGCATTGTAGATTATAAAAATGCTTGAAAATTAAATAAAAAGATATCAGACTCATAAAAATGCTTGAAAATCAAATAAAAAGATATTGATAGTTTTATTACATAAATGCATGAAAATTGAGTAGAAGAATATTGTCAGTTTTTTACTTGAAAATAAAGTAAAAAGATATAGGTGGTTTTATGATAGAAATGCTTGAATATTGAGTAAAAAGATATTGTCAGTTTTATGATAGAAATATTTGAAAATTGAGTTAAAAGATATTGTCAATTTTATTATAGAAATATTAGAAAATCAAATAAAAAGATATTGTCAGTTTTATAATAGAAATACTTGAAAATCATATATAAAGGTATTGTCAGTTATATGATAAAAATATTTGAAAGATCTTGTCAGTTTTATTATAGAATTGCTAGAAAATCAAATAAAAATATATTTTGTCTGTGATGAAAAAATAAATGTTGTTGATAGAATATCGCTATTTTATCTTTAATGTTGATTGATGTTTTATTCCTAAATTACTATGATGCCTCATGGATTTTCTACAGTTCTCAGAACTTTTATTTATATTTGATAGTGAAACAAAGCAATGACCTACGATAAACTCGTCTTTTTTTTTCAACAGCTTTTGCTTTCAAAGACTGTCTTCCAAATGGAACCTGGTTCCGGCATCCATTATCGAATCTATCATGGACCAACTACACACCATGCTTTGCGGATCAGGTAATATGTTATACCTCACGTTTCCTTTATTGGTAGAACTTAGAGAAACGGATCGAAGAAAATTAAAACAGAAAAAAAAATTCAGATTCAAATCCCCGACCAGTTGACTCATTTCTTGCAAGAAATCTCGAAAATTCCACTATGAGTTTTCTCTTGATCCTGTCATCGAACATGCTGACATTAGAAGTGTGAACAAGTTAAACGCAACGTTCTCCGTGGATTTAATTTCCAAAGGTATCCGACGCCATGTATGAAAATGAATGATTTGCTTTAATCACAGGCGCATTAGAAAATAACATTTAAAGTTGTCGTTCGTAAATATTCAATTGAACAAACTATTACATAATGAAGCTATCAGTCGGTTTTGTAAACGTGTGTTGAATGAAAAGCCAGGTGACAGGTGACACTTCAAAGAGCAGTGTATGGAGCAGAATCCAGCGCTGAATTATTTATAGTAAAAGCCAAAAGAATTAACAAAGTTTCCATCTCTGTTATAGTAAAGGCATGAACCTCTTTATCCTCCAAGATCTGAATTAAATTGTATCTCTGCTGTTCTTTTGTGAGGATGGTTTTGGCATTAAATAGACTGATATGCCATTGAATCCTCTGTTTCCGTTATGTTTTAGTTTGTATATCTGATTAAAACAGACATTACCCTAATAATTTTATTGATAAAATCAATGAAACCTTAATATAAATGTTTCTTGATATTTATGTCGCTTGGTTTTGACATATTTTATCACCCATCTTTTTTAGACAGACGACTAAGAACTTTCATTCTTACTTGAAATTAAACTTTTTCCTGCAAAAGACATAGATAAAAATTACCATTAATATTCGATAAACTGACTTACATTCAAATCACACTGAAGTCACTAGTTTTTACAGAATCACAACGAAACTGTTCAGTATATAAGCGGGTGACCACTTATAGATAACAAGTACTGTAACCAACCTGAAATCTGCATATCAAACTAAGCAAACATTAGTAAATAACATGATTCAACTAAAAGACAGACTGTAATTTCGTTGAAAATAGTTATTCTTATTTGTTTCAGACTGTTTGAAAGTGACTTTCATTTATCTAGAGTTTGTTTTTTTGTTGTTGTTTTTTTTTTTTACCCTTTTTGAGAAAAATTAACTTTAAAAGTTGGATTGATGGAAGTGACCATAAAAAGGGGGTTTGGGGTTTCTGTAGTTGCTTTTGTTTATTTGTTAGTATGTTTGTTTGTTTGGGGTTTGGAGGTGGGGCTTTTTTTAGAATTATTGACTTTAAAAGTGAGACCAAATGAACTTGCCATAAAGTGGGAGCTCAGTTTACGATAGACATAAAATCAAGCTCTAGTTTGAATTCCATGTAAATTCAATATCAGGTTTCATAAAAATAGACACAAAGTCGAGTTATACAAAATACTTATACTGAAACCCCACACCCACCCACTCACTCACTCACAAACTTTAGGGGTTTTTTTTCAAAAAGGCAATATTCCTGAAAGAAGTAAAAGTTTTTTTTTTTTAATTGACTGTCCTAAATATATAAGGAAAAAAACTATGCATGAAAAATTTTAAGAAAAAATATTCGGATAATATAATTAGAATATATTATTTCAACCGTAAGTAAAGACATTATCAATACTTGAAATATCAGACTTTTCTTATTTTGGGTGCACTTTAGATGCCTCAAAAATATTTCAACGTCCTTTGTACATGAATTAAAAAATGCATTTAAAAATAGTTGCTTATATATTTTAGCTTATAAAAATGATTTAAACTGAAGAACATCATTACCATCTTATTCAATTAGAAAAGGATAGTTATTAATATGAAAAAAAAACATGCACCTGATGTTTCTTAGTGATGTGTTATATACTAGAACTGACAAATAAATATCAAGTGGAAAACTGGATTAAAATCGTTAAACCTTTTTTTTTTTTTTTTTTTTTTGGTTATTAAAGAATACTCTTCTCTGATAGGAATCCAAAATATATCAATAAGCAACTCTATATGTTTGATTCTAAATCTATTACCATTGAATACAAAATACTTTTTTTTATATCATTTCAAACGAATATTCGATTAAACTTTTCTGAAAGAGTTTTTCACCCAGTCATTATCTATGTTTAATGATGTAAAATAAAAGTTCAATTTGACTATAATGATCACTTGCACAATCATATGGTATCAAGTATTTTTACCAAATACACTTACATGGTTGAAAGTAAGTATTCCTATTTGATGATAATCATTTATTTGCACACAGATACATGGTTTCAAGCATTCCGATCTAACACAAATAATTTGCAAGCAATTATATAATTTCAAGTTGTTAATAATAATAAATCATAATCCGTGTTTAATAATGAAAAATAAAAGTTTAATTTCAATTGCAACTTTTTCATCACCTTGTTGGGAAGGCTTAAAATTGGCTTACTCTATCTTCTGCAGAAATGTAAGAGAACCCTCTGGATATGATACTAAACTACATCTGGTGGTAAGGCTCCAGTCCTGGAGATCTGGCGTGTGTGTCACAATTCTCTGGTACACTCTGTTCTGGAGAGGTAGTGTTTGTTAAGAGTCCTATCTATGGGTCCACTAGATGTTTGAAATTTATAAGCTCTGAATAGAAATACGATAAACCATATAACTCTGCAAACAAAGGATTATTATTAAATAAATATTTGATAGGAATACTTAAAACCACATAACTTTATGCAAATTACTTGTATTAAGAATAGTTACTTGAGGCTGCAATTGTTTATAAAGGATTATTATTAGTTACTTGTAACAATATAACTGCGTAAATGATCAGTCGGTGGAGCTTAGAATATGCTGACAGCATCTTCTGCCCCAAAAGGTGTCCTGGATATGACACTAAACAGCATCTGGTAGTGAGGCCCCAGTTCTGGGAAGTATAACGTCACTTCGTTGCCATAACTCCCAGGTCCAATCTGACCTGCTAGGGTTCCGTCCATGAGTCAAATAGATCCGTTTGAAAATTATTCGAATTAGACATAAATACTTGATACCATATAATTGTGGAAATTATTCATATTAAAAATGATTACTTGAAATTATAATTGTTTACTAAGGATTTATTAATGATTACTTGAAACCATATAATTGCTTGCAAATTAATAGTGTAAGATAGGAATGCTTGAAACCATGTAACTGTGTGCAAATAATATTCTATTATCAAATAGAAAGTGTTACTTTTAATAATGTAAGAGCGTATATATTATTAGTATTAGGTAAAAATACTTGATACCATATGATTGTGCAAGTGACTTTTATATTCAAATAAAAATTGTTCGATTTATTTAAAAATGCAATGAAATGTTGAAAATATAAAGTTATAATTGTAATCAAACATTTAAAAATGAATCAAATCTTAGCATTAGCTAACCCATGAGGAGTTGATATGCGGTTAAATAAACCAAACCAAACATTTTTTTTCAAAATTCTTTAGTACAATAACGACCATTTCCTTTATGCTGGTTTTGCGTATAAAGGAAAACATTTAAAATTTACTTTAACTCTTTTTTAAATTACTATTTTTTCTGGAATGCAATTAGTCAATTTGTCAAATTCAAAAGTTTATCTTGTAGAAGTGTATTGGCGTGATTAATCTGTGTAAAAAAAATTTATTAAATATTCAAATCAAGAAAACTAAAATTTTCATCGAAAATATTCACAACAGCGTTCGTTTTCGTTTTTATTTTCATGTAGAGAACAGTGAATACTATTATAATTTTGTTGTTTTACGAACGTTTCGTGGCTTTTTATTGAGCCTATCGTGGATGTAACTACATTTACATAATAAGCGTCAAAATTTTTGTCTGGAAGCAACATGGTAATTTCTTTAAAGTCCAGATACTTTCCATCATAATAATGAATGAACAAAGAAAACCTGGATCTTAACTCCCTCTAGGCCTCTCCGATGGGATATTTGTATAATACCGATATATTTTTAATCCAAGTAAACATTTTTGTCGCCATGAAACCGCTCACATAAAAGGCATTGAAACAAATGAGGGAAGAGAGATCAAATTCTACTAAGGATAGTTCTAATGCCTTCAGTTCTAATGCCTAATACATTTATACAAAAATATATATCAGGTGAAAAATAACGTAGTGAAGTCAAATATAGTTGTCTCCCCAACCTGGATCAATTCCCCGTAAACATTAAAGAATCTTCATCTTAACAGGACCACAGTGAAGTTAGGATTAATAAAGCTTTTTAAAGCATTTGTGTTGGTTGGTTGGTTGGTTGGTTTTATGGCATATCAACTCTTTTGGGCCGATGCCAAATCTTTTTTATATATATATATATATATATATATATATGTGTGTGTGTGTGTGTGTGTGTGTGTGTGTGTGTGTGTGTGTGTGTGTGTGTGTGTGTGTGTGTGTGTGTTTTGTAAGAGAATAGTAGCTAGTGGGTAACATTATTTTTAAACGAGTTGTTACAGATCATTTGTTTGCATTCAGTTGGATGGTTTCAAGTATTCCTATCTAGCAGAAATAATTTTATTTATTATCAATCATTTTTTCCACACAGTTTCAAGTATTGCTATTTAACATTATTAATTCTATTTATCAAGTATTCTTATGTAGTGTAAATCATTTGCACACTGCTGTATGGTTTCAACTAACTAATAATAATCCTTAGTAAATGATTGAACAGTTCTATTTGACCCGGAGATAGGACCTAACAAATACAACTAATCTGGGTCAAAGATAAGCTGGGATGAATAGCAATGAAGGGGTACTTCATATTCCCTAATGTTCCAAGACTTGAGCTTCACTATAAAATACAGTTTAGTGACATGTCGAGAACACTCGTGGGGGGATGTCTTGTCACTGTGCATAAGTGCAGTCGGCATATTCTATAGCCCCAGCCGACAGGGATATTATCTTGCATATATTTTATTGCAAGTAGTTTTTTAAGACATAATTTTAACACCAATTTTACAGATTGAATCTGTAATTCAATAATAAAAAATATGTACAAATAATAACATACAAATAAAAAGCATAAAAGTCTGTAACAAGTTAAGTCATTCAAGTTTAATAAAAGTTAAGTTTCTTTATATTTGGCATTCGGGTAACAACAATTCGGTTTAGTTTCTTTATTTAATGGCATATCAACTTTCGTTTGGTTATTTAATGCCAAAACCGCCCTCATAAAAAAACAACAGACACTATTTGACTCATAGCTAAGAGAAATAATGAGGTTCATGGCTTTCTTAAGGGTATTAGAGCAAAAAAACACAATACAATTGCACAATTAGAGTTCGAACTCACTTACTTTGAGTCTACAGTCCAACCATTATACTGCTCAGTACCTAAGCAAGTGGGTACATAGGTACATATTTCAATGCATTATTTCTGTGAATATTTCCATTTCTTTCAGTAAGCAATTAAAATATCAAAGCTATCCTGACCTCAAGTAGTTTTGGGAAATGTCTTTTCGATAACAAAGAAAACTTCTTTCTGATTTGGCCCCATCAATAAAGTGAATAAATCTAATTGAGCCTCAATGCTGATGTCAGCAGATTTGTCATATTGAAAGAAGCATTCAGAATTATTCAGTATTTCTTTAATTTTTCTTCTATATAAGCAGACATCAATAATTATCTTATGAATTGTTTGATCTAAAAGGGGAATTTTTGCTTACTTCACATTACCTCTCAACGTGTTCTAAAGCATCTTTTTTTTTATATCGACAAGATGATCGATTCCATCATATTTTAAGTACAATTATTAAAGCTATTTCAATAGAAGCTACAAAAACCAATTTCAAAACTTTTAACTTTTGGAAAAATCTTTTCATTTAAGATGTGAATGCTTACTTGTAATATGTATTTTGAAGTTACTAAACTTTTAAGTTTTAAGTTACATGGCTTCATTCATTACAGATATTCATTCGTTACAGATAAATCAATTGTCGTGGGAAATCAAGTAAAATGTGTTTATGAAAAATTTTCTAGCAGTTCTTGGCATAATCTTTTATTCCTATAAATTCATGGCATCATTATTCAGTCATCAGAATAACACCCCTGCTTCTACGTGACCTGCACCACTTTTCAGTGAATTGTTTATTTTACTATACGCAAAACGTTTGCACTATCTTCCTGATAAAAATTGTATAAGTTAATTGAATAATTCTAATATCGAAATGTCTTCCCTGGGTTTCTATGACACTACACCATACTTCAGTAAAATTTTGTGATTTGTTATGAGGCGATGTGAAAAGTTTGCGGTGTTATCTTAATAAAATCATATAAATTTCTAGCATCATTATTCTGTCATCAAAGTTTAGTTAAGTTTGGTTATTTGTTTAAATGGTATATCAACCGCACACGGTTAAATGGTTTCAATTATTGCTATCTAACGCTAATATATCTCTTTGATATTCATCATTTGTTTGCACACAGTTTAAATTGTTTTAAGTATTGCTATCTCAGCAAAGTTGACCCTCGGCCACAGCTTTTAAGATAAAACATGGTTGGGTACTTGAAGAATACGGTCGGGATGATCATTATTGGTGCTAAGGCTTCACATGACCAGCTGATTGATGGAATCGCACCTCTCCGACCGCCTATCTTGCCCAGTAAGGACCAAAGTAGATTGTTGGAAGTCACCTGACCACTCCAGTGGCGCGTCACGAACTGCTCAGTCACCAGGATCCCATCCTCAAGAATTACGGGTCTCTACCGACGGCCAACAATGGCCTCATGGCGGGCGGAGATCTTACCCCCCTGAAGAGGTGTAGTGCGCATTGTAGCATTGCAAAGTAAGTTTAAACATTTTACGGTAATCTGTAACAAATAATTCCCTTTCAATTCTTGAATAATTCCCTTTATTAATTCCCTTTATTAGTTCTTGAATAATTCCCGTTAAATTCTACCCAAAACAGAGTTCTTCCCCTCCATAATAGATTTGATCTAATTTGAGATGTTGAAGAATATTTTCTGGATTTAACCACAAGTTTCTTCGGATCAGAAAAGGGGTTCTTAGACCTTGTCTTTTAACGTACCTGTTCGTCCTCTCTTGCAGTGTTGACGTATTCTTGTGAACTATATAGTATAAAATATATCGATACCATTGAACAGAAAATATACATGTAGTATTTGTTTATAGATTAGCTTATTTTAATTTTTTTAACAGCCAATTACAAGAGTTGTTTCATAATAAGCAGAGATCCAGAAGTTAGTTGGGTTGGTTGGATTTTATCGCCTATCAACCCTTGTAGGTTTTTTTCTTGTTTACACACATATATAATAGACATGATTTATGAAGGAATAGTTTGTACGTAATATTTTGAATAAGCCAGGTCTCATTTGTTTGCACTCAGTTAAATGGTTTCAAGTATTGCTATGTAGCAACAACAATTCAATCCAACATCAGTCATTTGTTTGCACACAATAGATAGGATAGAAGTTAGCTTAAACAGTTTTATTTGATCCATAGGTGGGATCCTAACAGGTACTATCGCTCCATCTCAGAGCGGACCTGGTTGGTTGGTTGGTTGTTTTGTATTACGGGCAATCAACCCTTTTCGGGTCATTTAACTCCAAATCAAGCCATTTTGATGAAAGTTTGTTTGTTTCAAGGTTTTGTATCTTCAAATATTTATTCTTGGTGTACAGTAATTTTCAGATACTAATTTGTTTTTTATATACTTTGGTATTGTTTATATTATATTTGTTAGGTCTTTAAATTTTTCCATATAGGCCCACTGCTTTCAGGAAGGACATTATAGCGTCCACTTTCGTTTTTTTATAGTTCTTTCATACAGCTTGCTTTATAAAGTCTTTCTCTTGTAGGGGCCAAATCAATGCATTCACTGAGAATATATTTATTATGTACGCAGTCTGACATGCATGGCACATTGGTTGCTCTTTTTCTTTAAGCGAGTAAGAATGTGTAATTTTCGGCTTTTTCTGAAGCTTTGCTTCCATTCTCATAGTATAGGCTTGATTTCTAGAAACGTTATAATTATTATTGCTCCAGCGATGCTGTCTTTGTTGTAGTATATATTTGTTTATTTTGATTTTTAAGTCCGTATATGGAATTTTGAAAGTTTTTTCAAGAGCCATTTCACTAATTCATGTGTGACTTGGGATCCAACGAAGCAGTGTTTCGCTGTCATCGGACATTTTTCCTAATTAACATAAGAGTTTTATAATAAGTGGGTCGTCAAGTTTCTTGCTTTGTAACGATGTTAACACTGACAACGAGTCAGAAAAATAATGAATCTTTAATTTTTTGATTTTTGAATCAGATAGAGCGCCATATCTACTGCGCATGCTTCTACATTGAATATGGAGGTATCGTTTGCGAGATGTTTTTAATCATTTTTCATTGTATACAATTACTTATGATCCAAGGTAAGATTTTTGGTATGATCGTATTATGTATTTCTATTAGATATATTCTTGCTTCTTTTATTGCTTCCATTCGAAGGCCAAAAGGTTTTATAGCCTTTCACTCCTTTCGAGCGGACCTGGGAATAATGCTAATGAAGTGATACTCCATATTCTTCAGAGCTCTAGGACTGGAACCTCACTATCAGATGGTGTTTAGTGTCATATTCTGGCTTCTCGTTGGGAAGTCTTACTCTCTGCAGATGTATAGTCGACGTATTTTACAGCCGACTGTGCTGCAGGTCCAGAGAGAGAGAGAGAGAGAGAGAGAGACGCATACCGGAAACAATGTCAATATAAGCATAGGTAAAGCATGGTCTGCTATTGACTAGTTAACTTCCGTATGGAAATCCAATCTCTGATATAATTAAACAAGGATTCTTTCTGGCTGTAGTTGTGTCAGTACTGCTGCGTGATTGCACCACTAAGACTTTAACGAAATGCTAGGGGAAAAAGGTTGATGAGAAGTACACCAGGATGCTGTTTTCTGTTATGAAAAAAATCCTACCAGCACCACCCTACAAAACAGCTACTGTACGGCCACTTACCTCCCATCGCACAAACCATCCAATTAAGATGAGTAAAACATGCTGGACACGACTGGAGAAGTAAGGACAAACTTATAAGTGTCATTTTCCAATTTGTTGGCTGGGAGAGGGAAACACACAAAGCACAACTCGACCCTTAGAGTTAGGACTTTTCGCCATTTTATTCTCATTCCGTTTAGTATCTGAGACAGTGGAAACGGGAAGCAACCAACAAAGGATAGCACATTTCTTCGTCTTTCTCGGATCTTTGATGTCATATTCTATGTTCACATCCCAGCTACCAAAATAGAAACAAAGATTGAATCACCAAATCCATTATATATATGTATATATATCATCATATTTTTTATAACATGGATGCTTACCTACGACCACTGGTTTTATGCACGTCATTACACGGCAATCCTCGGGAAGAAAAATGAAGATTTTGGAAAAAATCGAAAAGATATGAACGAAAATAATTTACATTAAAATTGTGCATATATATATACTGGGGCTCACTTCCACCTCGGGTGGGTGACATCTTCCGACTTCTGTCACCACTTGGTGACCTAGTCCTGGAGAGCTAGATTAGGCGTACCAGGTTACCGCTTGCACTGTGGAAGAAAGATTGAACTCTATCTACTCGTGACGTTTGTGATGTAATGGTTATCGTCGTAGGAAATGGAATCGATGACCCGAGTTCAAACCCTGGATGAGGCTGTTTATATTTCATCTAGTGCCTTAGGAAAGTTATGAATCCAACTATTCGCCACTAGCTATGTTATGTCGTAGGACAGACCGGACTCTTTAACCTTGGCATGGTAACCTGTCTAGGAGAAGGAAAACTCTTAATTCCTAGCTGTTAAACTCCGCTTAAACTTGACCTTGTGTTGCATTCTGCGCATGCAGAGAGGTTGGTAAATATATATGATAGTACACAATGAAGGATTGTGAAGGACATGTGAATAATCATTTGGTAGGTGATCCGTGAGAAGATAAAAATAATTCATTTGGGACTGGTTCTTTGTTGTTTTAGTTGGATTCATGACCCTTTCTTACGTAAAGTATTAAACATTAAGTCTAACAGTTCAGTGTATACACAACATAAAATGAGTAAAATTTGAACATTATGAAACGGTGTTTAAATCCATACACAGAGAAAAGATGAAGCAAATATTATTAGCATATGGTTTCCCCTAAGAAACTTTACCCGCTGCTATGATGCTTCAGAAAAGCACAGAAGCAATGGTTCGTTCACCTGAGGATGATATTACTTTCCCCGAAATTGTTGCTGGAGTCTCGTAAGAAGATTTTTCCGTTTTACATATATTTGTACAATTATTTCCTTTGTCGTTAACTCTTTCGAAATCAAATCAATACTGAAAGAAGTAAGTAGTACATTAATTTCGCATTGGTAAAAGAATGACAAATCATGCAAAAGAGAACATATAGAATCAAATAACGTTCTCTTGTATTTTTATAAATAAATGTTAATGTGCAAAAAAAAAAGAAAGAAATCAGAATATGATAATTACGATAATTAATTATTATAACCGGGATTTTTTTTTTTCATATTTTATTTCCTATGAAACAAAAACTGATAAGGACTTCAACGAATTTTTTTTTTAAATCATAATTGTATTTTATTACTAATCGCATAATTATTTTAATTGTTCTTAATTTGGTTTAGATTTCTTGGTAAATCAAACTTCGTGGGTTATTTAATGTCGAAATCATCCTTCTGTAAGAAAAACAGAGGTAAGATTTAATCAATAAATGGGTAAGGAGGTTTATACCTTTCCCCAATGATATTAGTACAAAAGTGAACGTAATAGCGCGACTGCAGTTCGAACTCGCTTACTACATTGTTTTAGTTCAGCACGTTATCCATTATTCCGCAGGAATTTGTCCGCTTAAGTTCTTAATAATCTTATAATTGTCTTGACAATAGTATAAGTGTCTCTTACTATTTACCAACCCCTCCGCTCAGGCAGGATATGACACAAGGTCAATTTTTTAAGCGGAGTTTAACAGGTTTGAATTCAGTGTTTTCCTTCTCGTAGACTAGTTGCCTCACCAAGGCTGAAGAACCTAGTCTGTCCTACTATTTACCCATAGCTGGAGGGAGAATAATTGCATTCATACCTTTCCCAAGGGTATTAGTGCTATAAGTGTCTCTTAATGATAATTGTTTGTATTTTCTTAATAATTGCATCAATTATTCATAAATTGCGTTTTCGGGATGAATTAATATAGAATAGATATATTATAGAACACATTTCTTATTTTTACTGTACTATTGTAATGTTATTCCCTAAACCAAGGCAACGCCAGAGGGCCTTTTTATTTTCAGTTTTATATAGTCTTTTTAGTGATATGATAGATTCCCCTATGTGTAGTTTCCTTGACAAGACCAGGCGAAACGCACGTCTCTTACACTTAGTTGCCAGTGAAAAAGACAGTGCATCTCTTTTCGTGTCTTAGTCACGTTTTCAAAACGCGAATAACGCTAGAGAGTTCCGGTAGGCAAGAGCAAGTAATCGGGTATTTATTTATCTATTTCATATTTTATTTGACTGTATCAATTTTTGTTGTCAATATTCTTCACAATTCAACGGATTTCGAATACAATAGTCTTACCAAAAACTAGAGATATCCAAAAACACCTTTTCCTTCTAATTCCCCCACCCCCAAATCGCCTAATTATCGGATTTTAATTTAAAAAAAAGATTATATTTAAAGTAATAAAAAATTAGGTTTCTTTTGAAAAACATTTTACCTTAAAATTCTGAAGACAATATGTTTATTATTGTTTTTGTTTTTTTGTCACCCTTCTCAATGATCTTGCTAACAGCCCAGTCGGCTGGGGCTGTAGAATACGCCGACAGCCAGTCTGCAAAGGGGTAAGAATCGCTCCCAACGAATGTCCTGATATGACACTAAATTGTATCTGATGGTAAGACAGCAATTGATACATCTTGATACAGAAATTGTATGTCATTTGTCAACCAGACAGGAAAAATAAATGGTCTGGTTTTTATATTTAAAAAAAAATGATGTAATTTGAGTTAGGCAAATTGAGTGGCCGAAATTTTGTGGGCTTTTCAAAATTTTCATGAGAAATTTCTCATTATTTCTTTGGGATGTAATGGTTAAAGCGATGGATTGCGGAATCGTAGTAAGCGAGTTCGTACTCCAGTCGCGCTATTACGTTCACTTTCGGGCGAATACCCTTGGGAAAGGTATGAACCCCCTTATCCTCCGAGCTATGAGTTAAATAGTACCTCTACTGTTCTTCAAGGAGAATATCTTTGGTATTAAATAACCTACAAAGGTTGATATGCCATTAAACAAAGAAACCAGAAACCAAACAATTATTTCTTTGTCTGAAGACGCATATCTAACATTTAAAAAAATATAGGGTCTCCTGAAATAAACATTACAAAAAATATGTGATTTCTAAAGATTTTTCTTATATATAATATATATATATATATATATATATATATATATATATTATATATATATATAAGGATTGATATGCCATAAACCCAACAAATCATTTTTTAATATATTTTTAAAATATTATTTTAATTTTAAAAAAATGTTGATTTGTTAGGTTTTACGGCATATCGACCCTTTTATATATATATATATATATATATATATATATATATATATATATATATATATATACAAGGTTTGATATGCAATAAAACCCAAAAAACCAACATTTTTTAAATACATTCACATGGCATATCAACCCTTGTATATATATATATATATATATATATATATATATATATGTGTACAAGGGTTGATATGCCATAAACCCCAACAAATCAACTATTATCTATTTTGTGGGTAGGGATTCCTAATTTGTGATATTAAAAAAACAGTAAAAAAATTGCAAAAGACATTTTTTTTACTTTGCTAATTTTAATTTTAATCTTCTGAGAAAATGAAGAGTTCCATGACCCGGCAAACAAAATAGTCAAGTGACTTGCGACGCTCCACTTTGACCCTTACTGGGCTAGACAGGCGTTCGGAAAGCCCTGATCTGATCAATCTACTGGCCATCTCAGATTGCTCTCGTGGCAAACAAGTACCCAACCTTATTTTATCATGAAGGCGGTAGCCGAGGGTCAGTTGCGCTAAGATAGCAATACTTGAAATCATTTAAACAGTGTGCCAACAAATAATTAATATTGAATAGAATTATTAGTTTCAAATTGCAATTTTCTGTTTTTGTTTGTTTTTTTATTTTTTGTTTGATTTTTTAAAATTTTTTTGTAGCGGTCTAAAATTGACATCTGTAGATTAAAATCTTCCACTCACAGTGGGTCACTGTTATTTTGTTCATTAATATGAAAGACTAAATAGATAAATTTGACGGATTACATGAAAGAAAGTATTTTATCTAAGTAATACATTTTTGTTGTTTTGGGGGGTTTTTTTTCTTTTTTGGGCTGTTGTTTTTGGTCTTTAAGTATGATTTTTCATTGGACGATATTTTTCTTCAGAGGTCAGTAAGAGAACCAATGTAAAAGTCGATAAACATTTCCTGAGAATTTATTTACATAGAAGCAGTAATTATTACGCTTTTCATCTTCCATACTTTAAAAGAAAAGCAGGCGTCACTTGTTATAACATTCTGATAAAAAGTGCATGTTTTTTTGTACATGCCTATTTAAGGGTTATCACTTAGGCAGCAAGGAACTCGGTTGATATAATTTTTTTTGTTTGTTTGTTTTGTTTTGTTTGTTTTATTGTTTTGTTTTGTTTTGTTTTGTTTTTTGTTTTTTTGTAGAAAATGTAAAACATAGCATGTTTGGTTTTGGTTTGGTGATAGGGGTACGCAAAAGAATTTTAATTGGTCCCACCGGAGGAAAAAAATGTATAATTTTAGAAATATAAATTGGAATTTTTTAGTATTAAAAGTGTATTTAAAATAATTAAAATTTTATGTTCATCATCAAAATTACAGCTGCGAAAGAAGAATAATTACTTTTTGTATATTTCAGTTGCATGCTTCAAGCGGCAGAAATCTAATGGGACTGAATCTACTTCGTTTTATAAGCATCTTTGGGGAATTATTTTGTTTCATTGGATACTTTATCATATGCTAGCATAGTTCCTCTCATAAATAACAGAATTATTTACATATGGTTGGATAGTTCTATTTATCTGTCTGCTCCAGTTGGTGACAGCAGTCAAGTGAAATCCTTTCAAATCACTTCAGGAAAGAAAGAAAGAAAGTGTTTAAACTGAAAGAAAAAAGTACGTAAAGTGGCACAAAGCACATAAAGTTATTGATCGAGAGAGAAAAAAGACAGCGAAAGAGCAAGAGAAAGAGTAAGTAGTGTAGTCTACCTATTAATTTGTATTTAAGTTACAGCTTATCGCCACTTTGCCACTGTCATAAATAGCGGTAATTTTAACGCATAACTCGACTCTTTTGCTTGTCTATACATTCTAGATGATGACATTAATCGTATTGGCAAATTGAGAAAGCAGGAGCATCAGCTGACTAAAATCCTTTCAAATAACTCCAGTAAACAGAAGAAAGAAAGAAAGAAAGAAAGAAAGAAAGAAAGAACATTATCAACTGGATACTCTTTCATAGTTTCATCATTACCATCAGTCGTTTCAAGACTGATGATAATGATGGGAGGTGGTTGCAGAAGTATCACTGATGGCTCTCTGATAACCACCGGTCATCTATCTCGGTTGTCAGCAGTAGCCTGCACCTCGGCGAAAGAAAGGCCTGAGGATTTATTTGAGCTCCCACGAGGCCAGATTTGACAGAAGATCATTTTATAGAGGAGTGGGGCACGTACGAATCGAAACTTATGCGTGACCGTCACAAAAAAACTGCTTGATCTCCTCAGCATTCCACTTCAGGAGCGTCTCAGGTGCCAAGTGATAAACTTAGCCTTGCTAAGCAGCCACTGCCTAAGTACTGGATGATCAACTTAATATCATCCTCCCGGCACGGACACCAGGTGGCTACCCGGAAAACTGGGGAGGCGTAACCCATGTTATTAAAGACATGTTTATTCCCGGATGTTTTCTTTTTCTGTCTGCCTCTTCGCTTTCTTCCAGGCACTGTTTCGTGCTGGATGCTTTTTTTTTTTATCTGACGTGATTATCTTGTCGCATTTCCAAACCATTTTATCAACTGTTATCTTCTTACCCTTGAGAGACATTGGTTTTGCTTAGCCTTCATTTTCGATTTACTCAACTATAAAATATGAATGTCCAAATAATGTGGTATGACCATTCATATTTTATAGTTGAGTAAATCGAATGAAGACTAAGCAAAATCAATTTCCCAAGAGTAAAAAGGGATATTAGATAAAATTATCTGTTAATAGGGGTTTAATTCCAACAACACAGAAAAAGCCTGTGAATAAAGTGTTATTATTTACAACTTGTTGCCTTTTACACGTCAGGTTTCCGTTTGCTTGGGTTTTTTTGTTTAATGGCATATCAACTTTCGTGAGTTATCTAATGCCAAAGCCATCCTCGTAGAAAGACGGCAGTGGTACTATTTAACCCATAGCTAGGGAAATAAGGGAATCCATACCTTTCCCGAGGGTATTAGTTCGAAAGTGAACGTAATGACTCGACCAGAGTTCGAACTCGCTTACTGTCGAGCACTTTTACCACTGCACCACGGGTACACCACCCACTGATTTCTGTCTCTTCTGGCATATCTATGATTTGTCTATAAAGATAGTGGCACATCCGAAGTTATATTACCATAACTAGCGACGCATCGCTTCTGCTTGTGGTTCTACGCAATATATATATATATATATATATAATATGTTTGTGTGTGAGTATGTGTGTTTGCGCGCGTGTGTGAGTGTATGTGAGTGTGTGGAGGCGCGCTTAGCATAACGGTTATCGTTGTAAGAAATGGAATCGGCGCCTCCTGGACAAAGCTGTTTGAGTTTCACTTCACTCTAATGCCCTTGGGAAAGGTATAAATCGACCTGTTCTCCTCTCAGCTATGGTTAAATAGTGAGACAGACTGGGTTTACGGCTGAACTCCGGTTTAAAAATTACCTTGAGTCGTATCCTACCCGTTACGGATGGGATTGGGCAAATACATGTGTGTGTGTGTGTGTGTGTGTGTGTGTGTGTGTGTGTGTGTGTGTGTGTGTGTGTGTGTGTAAAATACATCTTATGTTTTTGGAAAAACAGACAATTGCTTGGTTTAAAAAATTTTTAATCATTTCGCAAAAGTTTAATTTTATTGGAATCAACATAGCAATTCTTGACCAGCTCTTTCTATAGACTTTATGAGACTTCGCTGTGTATCAAAGTACTGCTCACAAGTATTTAAAAAAACACAAAATCTGTGATTCCAGAGATTCGAGCTTGCTTGCTTTATAAATAGTACCATTATTTACTTCCAAATAGTATCATTGTAAAACATGCATGTTACAGGCTGGCAGATTCAGTAAATATTTGCAATGTAATTTTTGTTTTGAATGTTACATTTCTGGAATTCTTTTTTTTATTTATGAATTTAAATTGTAATTATAAAACAAGGATTTTTTTATCCTTCTAAAATCTTGTTTAGAATCAATCAAAATTTAACTTGTGAACACATAATTATTTGGAAGAGTTTCTAAACCAGTAAATTAATTAGTATTTCTCTCCCCCGTCCCGTTCAAAATCCTTAATATTCCCTACAATTTTAGTCAATAATAACAGATTTTGAATTCGTTCAAATACTTATGAATTTAGATGTATGTCATAAGGTCTACAGAAAATATTGCTCACAGATATTTGAACAAGGATTAAATCCTGTTTTGTGGTCCTGAATGTTAAATTTCCGGACAAGTTTATCATATAATTGTTAAATGGAGGGAAAAAATCTCTGAATAGAATCTTGTTAAGGATTGATAAAGGACATAAAATGGTGAAAACTTACATTGCTATTGGAAAAGTTGCCAAACGACTAACTTAATTTGAACTACGTTTGTTCAAAATATTTATGACCAGCACTTTCAGTAGCTTTAATGAGCATTGCTCTCTTTATAAAGAATTGCTCACAAGTATTTAAACACAAAATCATTGATTCTAGAGATTCGAGCTTGCTTGCTTTATAGTACCATTGCAAAACATGCATCTAACAGGCCGTAAATTCAGTAAATATTTGCAATGTAATTTTTTCTACTTGAATATTGCGGAGAGAGCATGTTTCCTAGAAGCATATTGCAAAGAGATTACAAACTAACATAAATTAAAAGTTAGCAAGTCAGTGAGAAGAAACGAAGTCGAGTGGTTTAGTCGGAATCCGGTCAAGAGCCCAAATTTTTTTTTTAAAGACCGATGTTTTATGTTAAAAAATGTTTTAATCAAAGAAATAACTGAAATTTTATTGAAGAATTTTTTTTTCTAAATCAATACAAGAGAAAATTTAAGACATAATATTTTCTTAAAAATCAAATAATAGAATTAGCTTTTGGCAAAAATTCTGCGTCATATATTATTTATTTTTATCTTTTATGTTTTTTATATATTCAATGATTTATCCAGGATTTTCGTGGTTATTGTCTCGAATTAAGTTTTTATCAAGTTGTGACCAAAACAAAAAAATACTGTATTACTCTTATCTGATTTATTCGAACTTGTGTTATTGCCTTATCCTGGTTTTTATAGTTACAGACATTTCACCTTTGTCTGACACAGAGAATTATCCTTATTATATACAGAATCCAACTTAACAAGTATCCACAATCTTGGTTTTTATAATCATGATATTTCGTCTTTTTCTTAAATGATGAATTTCTTTTTCTGAGTTTTTCAAATCAGTTTTAATTGGTAATTTTCCCGGACAACATGTCTCCTCACTTCTTCAGTAGTTCTGTAATCTGAACGGTCTCAATTGTTCCTCTGCTCTCCAGTCTCTCTTTTCCACTCTTATTTATTCAAAATCATAATTCAGCCGTTAATGAAATAAATAATTATTATAGATTATTATACACCGTTAAGTGTTATATAATTAAGAAATGATTTTTTTATATAAATCTTTTTTCGTTAAATTATATCTTATTCAGTTTGGTAAGGCTTTGAACTATTCGAGTCTCTTAGTTCAGGGCAAAGTCATTGGTGCAGTTTTACGCTCGCGTGCAAAGGATATGACTGTCACCATTGAATAGATAAACCCCCAGACAGGAAATGGGGCTGGAGTGTGGTCTTGAGAATTTGAGGATTATGAAAAAGAGTCATTGAAAGTTGACATTGGGCGATGCAGGCAGAGATTTAAGTTCTCTGCCATTGGGGCATAGATAATTGAGTTCTCTGTCATGGGGTCCGAGTAGTTGGGGATTCGGCCATTGAGTCGAAGAGTTAAGATTTTCGGACCTCTACCGGTAGAGATGAATTGAGATCTTAAACACCACGAGATGTGCCGAACGTTAGGGTGAGGTTAACATAGTATGATTACGAAAGACTTTTAAGAATTGTGTCTCTCTCCTCGAGTCGAAGAACCGAAGTCAGAAGTTAATAACCACCACAAAATGCGCCGTGCGTTGGAATGGGGTTAGCATAGTAAGAATTAGTGTTCTCTCCTCGTGTCGAAGAACTGAAGTCAGAAACTAATAAAACCGTTGGTACCATGGAACAACAGAATCCACCTGTATTTGTATTTGCCTGTGTTTGTATATGTATATGTGTGGTATACAACAATAGTTATAATAACCTATATTGCCCTCTCAGCTGAACTTAAAATACTTTGACTGTATACCCTGCAGAACCTACCAAAACGGTGTCCTGGTATAGCACTACACTGCATCCACTTGATTGGCAAGATATGTTTATGGGTTATTTAATACCAAATCCTGTTTTATATATATATATATATATATATATATATATATATATATATATATATACTATATATATATTAAATAGATACTATTTGTAAACAAATAGTTTGTAGGTTACATTTTAAACAAACCAGAGCTCATTTTGTTTTGCACATAGTTAAATGGTTTCAGAGTATTTGTTATGAAACACAAATAATTCTATTCAACATTTCTCATATCGTTTTCACACAGTTAAATAGTTTCAAGTGTTACTATTTAACACACTAACAATTCAACTTAACATCAGTCATTTGTTTGCACACAGATTACACGGTTCCATTTGATCCATAATTTGGACCCTAATAGGTACAACCTCTCCAGGTCTGAATGTACCTGAGAGTAATGGCAATGAAGTTGTACTCCACATTCTGCAAAGCTCTTTGAACTAGAGCTTCCATCAGATTAATTTACAGTCATACCTAGTTCTTTTTGAATCCTTGATTGGACCCTAACAAGTGCTACCACTCCGACTGCATCCAATGGTGACACTCAGTTCTGGAGCTTTGAATGTGTACATACCACTTTTGTTGTCATTTCTTCCAGATACACTCTATAGGTTCAACGTATGGTTTTAATTAATATTTGCGAAATAATTAGTATTAGAATACTTAAAACTATATAACTGTTGCAAACAAATGGTTATCATTAAATAGAAATAGTTATTAGAAACCATAAAATTTCTTGAACTATTAGTATTAGAAAGGAATACTTGAAACCATATAACTGTATGCAAACGAATGATTATAAACAAATACAAAATGTAAAACCTAAAAAATGATTAAATGAACATTGAAAATATAGTTATGATTACAAAAAACATTTACAAATAAATCAAATCTCGCCATTAAATAATCTACAAGGAGTTGATATGCTTTTAAGCAAAACATAACCAAACCACTCTTCTTCTTCTTCTTCTTCTTCAAATATTTATCGATGAATCAAGTCGCAGTAGTTGAATGGCCATCAAGAAATGATATGTCGTTAAAGAATAAACCAAACCAAACTAAATCAAAGAACCCTGAAAATGACGATACAGCCAGAATGAACCAGTCTCTACCTCTTAAATATTTCAAATTGTCGACGTTGGCAGTCATAATTCTATGCAATTAAAGTAATATTAGCCATGTAAGTTTTGAACCGAATGAAGATAATATATTCATACTATAAGTGTCGAAGAAATTGATGCTTCTACGTTTCATAGTAAGGAAAAGGTATAAATTATGGCCGTCATACATTTAATTAACTTTACAATAACAATCTTGTTTAAGAATATTTAAGTGTAATAGACAACTATTTTCGGCTTTAATGTCTTTTTGCACGAAAACTGGACAATCATAGATTATGGGTTATGGCTGCTTGAAGATTAACGGACGTTCAAGCTGTGTATGGAATCACGTCGATGGAAATAGTTTTCCAAATAGGGACGCTTAGAGAAGACGTTAAATACCAAGCTGCTTTCTTAGATGGTTCTGATACACAGAAGGCCAATGACTGAACTTTGTTGGGGCTAACACCACAGGACCATTTTGTGCCAAATTATAATGCTTGGCTAAAATCAGGAAATCTATCTGCTAGTCACGCGATTCTGTAATACAATGAAATTTAATTTAGTTGGAAAACATCAGTATTCTGCTAAATAGTGAAACCTCGTTCTATAAGATGACAGAATCACAGAATTTGGTGTAAATAATGCGATGTTAACATGATAATGTTATATGAATCAGACTCCGGATTAAGTGTTAAGGCGAATAGTCTGGTGCTTGATCATTTTAAAGCGATTGTACGGTGGTTGATCAACTACTTGAAATCAAGAGTTCTATGTAAAATTCATACAGCCTTGTCCAAGGCTTGAACTCGAGTTGCCGTGTCCATTTCTAACGACGATAAGCATTAAACCACGGGTACTTTCTCAATGTCAAATCATGTAGGGTTGCTTTATGCTCTGGAGATTAGAGAATCACGTTTATTGTGCATTCATAATTACATTTTTTGTGTAATTCTTTAATGATGTTATGTAAGCGACGGCTGATCAGGATAAGTGTTTGAACGGGATTGAGTACGGTGGTTCATACGACAACAACGAGAACTTTAATCAAGACCTCTTGATGGTTATGTTCTTCTCCTATGAGGTCAGAATGTTAAATCTGAAGGTCACTTATGAAGGCTACAAGAAAATCGTAGTAGTCGGAAAGACGTGTAGGCGATGAAGGCAAACTTTTGGCTTGTATCTTTCAACGTTTGTTATTTCTATCGTTACTTTATTCTATTTTTGTGACCCATTGGCCAAATAGAGTTTTCGCCAATGGTCCGGGAGACCGGGTTCAATCCCAGGTCGAATCATACCAAAATCTCAAAAAATGGTACTTGCTTAACACTCAGCATTATAAGGTACGGATCAAGAGTAAATGGAGCAATCCAGGGAAAGGAGTAGCGCCCTCCCCTATACCTTGGTGTAGTAACTATTGATAAAGGAGCTTTCGGGTTGCCCTCGACAACAGTCGGCCAACTTACTTATATATACCTACAAATTTGATGACCAGACGAACAAATAGTGGGATAGAGAAATAAGAGAATAAGTCGGGCTCGGACATTCAGAGTTCTAAAGTGGATGAAAACCATTAAAGAGAGAGAGAGAGAGAGAAGAGAGAGAGAGAGAGAGAGAGAGAGAGAGAGAGAAAAAAATTGATATTATCATAAATAATATTTATAATAACCCATCTCTCCCTCTTCTTAAAATCAACCCTAATATACTTCGGAAACTACTCCTAACATGCACTACTGAAGTTCCATTTCATGACCATCTTGGTAATATTTACGTTCAGACAGATGGCGTATCTATGGGGTCTGTCCTGGGCCCGATTTTCAGGATTTTCTACATGTCCGACCTCGAAAATAGAATTTTTAATAGCATAAAAAAACTCCAGTATACCTAAGATATGTTGATGATATCCTTATTCTTGCTAATAATATCAACGAAATCAACATACTACAAGACACCTTACAAAAACATTCAGTTCTTAACTTTAGTCATGAACTAAACAAAAACAATAAATTTCCTTTTTAGATGTTCTCATTGATACTAACAATAATAATAACTTCACTACCTCTACTTACAAAAAAAAACTAATAATAACTCCTGTACCCTCAACTTTAAAAGTGAATGCCCCTTCAGATATAAAAAAGCAATTGTTAATAATCTGATATCCCGTGCCAAACTGATCTCCTCCTCCAAAACAATATTTTATAAAGAGGTAGAAAACATAAAACAGGCTCTCATCAATAATGGGTTTCCTAACTATATTGTTGATGAACAAATTAAACGTATGATTAAAAATGTTAACCAACAAAATAAATACTACTACTCCACCCAGTCAACAAACATATATCAAACTTTTTACCGTGACCAAATGCACTACAATTATAAATCAGACGAAAAAATATTAAAAACATTGATTCATAGAAACATACTCCCTACTGATCCTAATAAAAAGATAAAACTTATTATATATTATAATAAATTTAAAACCTCCAACCTGGTCATTAAAAATAATTCCCCTCCCGCGATTGGGGTTTGGCAAAAAAAAACATCGTTATATATCAATTTAAATGTCCTATAGAAGATTGTATCTCTGATAATAATAATAATAATAATAATAATAATAATAATAATGATAATAATAATAATATATGTTGGTTTAACCTCAACTACCCTATCGAGGAGACTTACAATGCACCTTTCTGATACAAGTTCAATAGCTCAGCATTTAAAAAAACATTCATGCCCAACAACAGAATTACGAGAAATTCTCACCGACAACACAACAATATTAGAACATCAAAATAACAAACAAAAACTAGAGATTCTCGAAGCACTACATATTAGAAACATGCAACCCACACTTAACAAAATTAATTTTCAAACCAGTGCTAATGTCTTTAGCTACTGCCACTATTTATAGAAACACATTTAAAAGCAAACGCTACACACCCCAACGGTACAGACGCTCTTACAGAGTAGTAATGCAAAAACAAAAGTTACATCACTTTTGTAATAGATCCTCCCTTGATGATGGCCCAAAGTCAGGCAGAAAGTACTTGGAATATATACAATTATAGAAAATACATTAATCAATTCCCACCGAATACGATGAACGGATCAACAAGAAAATATGTAGACAGAAAATGTCTATTATGTTCAACGAAATTTGTATTAATGAAGAAATGCTGCCAAATATATATATATATATATACATATATATATATATATATATATATATATATATATATATATATATATATTAGAATATGCTGACTGCACCCTCTGCGCAGAGTTAAGACCCCCCTCCAAAAAGGGGTGTCCTTGTATAACACTAAACTGCTTCTGATTGCTAGGCTAACAATTCTGGAGATCCGAGGTGTATAGAATACCCCTTCATTGATGGTACATCCCAGGTACACGCTGACATGAAGTAACAGTACCTGTTAGGGTCCCATGTTAAATAGAACTGTTCAATCATTTACTAAGAATTATCATTTTCAGATAATTGAAACCATACTACAGTGTGCATATTATTTATATTCGATAGGAACTCTTGATATCACATAACCGACAAAAAAAAACAACTCTTAAGCAATTACACAAAAAATGTAAATATGAACGTGATTCTCTGACTTCGATGCATAAAACAACCCTACATGATTTGTCATTGTGAAGATACGCGTGGTGTAATGGCTATCGTCGTGGGAAATAGACACGGTAACCCAAGTTCAAGTCTTGGACTAGACTACATTTTACATAGCACTCTTGATTTCTCGCGACCCGGGAGTTATTCGCTTATAATGCTGCACGATGAGGCACTTGTGGTGTAACAGTTATAGTCGTCGGAAATGGAATCGGTGACCCGAGTTCAAGTCCTGGGCGAGGCTGTTTGTATTTTCACAAAATCCATCAGAACGTATGATGCAACGGATATTGGCGTTTGGTTGAAAAGTCCTTTTAAGTGAAATCATCTGGCGGTTGCAGGTTCAATCCCAACTACTGGCAAATAATAAGGAATACTTACTATACCTTAACACTTGTGCCCAGTCATGGTTAATGGAATTAGAACAATCTACTTCCGTGGATTAAATAACGGATTCGGTTCGAAATTCTATGCGGGCTCCCAAGTTTGACTTGAAACACCCGAAGAAGTCCAAAAGACGTATTGGTCGAAACGTTGTGAATATAACAATGAAGATGAAGACAATTGTCCGATTACTCTAAGTGGTAAAAAAACTCTACAAGAGTTGACATGCGGTTAAAATTGTAGTAGAAGGAATTTTCGTATTTTGGTTTGGTGCGTAATTTAATTCGACCCATAATTCACCCAATCCGGATGACTTATCGTATTATATCCGAATTACCTTTCTGGGCAGCAGTAATTGGGGAAAACCGTCAAACACTCTCTTTGGCAGAACAACTCCGTTCTGTAAAGACGTCTACCGTCTGCTCTCTAATAGCAACAGCAGCAGCAGGGCACCATGAGGGAAGCAGCCTAATTCATGGACTCCTTGGTTATTTTTCTTAGACCAAGGATTCCCAGTTGAATATGGATTAGATACATTAAATACGCCACACACAGGAACAACTTTACGTCACCCCCAAAAATGGCTATGTCGACAGCGATGCCGAATCTCGCTCCGACACCTAGTGACTACTTCATCTCTAGGCAACATTTTCTGGAGACATTCACGCTTCTCCATGAATAACCAGAACCACAAACTAACGGTGACTTCAACGACTATTTCCTCAAACAGCAAACACGACTTTTGCTATACCACGGCGAACATTATCCCTCGCACGTCCAACGACACGCGCTGCTAATCTCAACTCTATAATAACTTCCAATCATTCACTTACTTCTTTCCTTTCCCACGAGGCTTGCAGCACAAACGCAAACTCTTTATTTCCATGCTGCCATTAAAACCTTCATGTAAAAGCTAACGGCATCTTCATCTTACTTCTACATCCTCCTTTATTTATCACAACCTTGCGAGGAAACACGTAACTAAAACCCACGCTAATAACAAACATAAGATCTCGCTAAAAAATCAATCAATCAATCAATCAAATGACAAAATTTTCTATAGACATAATTGTACGAATAAAGATTTTTATGGAGATAAAGATCTATATTTCATTGATGATGAATAAGTTATTTTTCATTGTTCCCCTTCTATTGGCTACGCTTAATCATACTAAACCTCCGATGTAGATTCTAAGAATATTTAAAGCTCAGAATAACCCAGAAACTTTCCATATTATTGAAATTATAATACCCTCTATTTAACCCTTCTTTGTTAAAACTCATATTTCTGATTGAATTGTTTTTGACGTCTTTCAGCAACCAGAAACTGTCATGTCAGTCTTCACTTCAGGCTATGCTGTCTCCATTGTTACCCTCATCATATCAATGATCATCTTTAACAGCTTCAGGTAAGTAATTCCCTAAATCATTGCTGATTTTTACGAGGATCATTCAATAATTAAAGTAAATTTTGCCAAAGGAGTTGGCAGTAAGAAGAACTATAGTTTCACTATTTTCGAGGAAATCAACAGTGATGGGTCTTTCATGTCTCAGAAGACTATCAGCTTAACCTTCTTTGCTCACCGCTGCACTCGGATTTTTTTCTTTACCGGAGAGTCAGTATGTTTCCACTCCATAGACTGTCTTTTCGACTCAGGCTCGTAGAGAAAAAAACTCCTTTAGTCCGTTTTAAAACATTGTTTGAGTAAAACATACTTCTCTATATACATCACACTTTCTTCGGTAAATTTCACATGTTTTGCACTTCTCAGCCACTAAAAATTTGATGAATGACTTATGTTCAAGTCTTTGCATTGTGTTTGATTTACTGCGATTTTGAATTGTCTCAAAACAAATATTTTTGCGAAATTAAAATAATTTTGCCATAAACCAATTCGAAACAATGCAGAGTTCGCATATATATAAAAATACTCTGAAAAAATTATTTTGCTTTTTTAAAAAAGACTTTCTTAATTTATAGAATAGCCTTCGTACTTTTTAGTGAGCTGGCGTTTCCCGCTTTTTGCTGTACATCAATTACAACAAGCTAGTCTGATAGCGCGCCTCCTTAAAGCTTACTAACCGTTCCTGTACGGAGAGGCGTCTGAAGTGGTTAGTTACTAAACGTTGATTAGTGTGAGTACAAGGTCCAAATATGGGGACCCAGTGAGTACTACAGTCATCTGTAAATAATGACTATCTTACAACCCATGCGCCATATGGGTAAATACTGCTCGTATACTAAAGCGTGAAATACGAGGCTCGGCTGAAAAGTTTATAGTCTGACCAAGATATCACGTGGAATGTGACCAAAGAATTTTTTTTCAACTTTGTCCCCCTTGCAGTTCACACATATTTCCATCGGTGTTATAGTGCTTGGATCCTATTGTTCAAAAAGTCACTAATATCAGATATGCCCTCATTATCATATTTACCCAACCCCTCCGCTCGGACAGGATATGACACAAGGTCAATTTTTAAGCGGAATTTAACAGGTTTGAATTCAGAGTTTTCCTTCTCCGAGACTACTTGCTTCGCTAAGGCTGAAGAATCTAGTCTGCCCTACTATTTACCCATAGCTGGAGGGAGAATAATTGGATTCATGGATATGCCATCATTATAGGAACTTTTCATCCCATGAACTTTTCAGCACACCCGTACATTGTATAATTGTATAATCGAAACCTATCAATGATTATTTTTCGGAGATCTGGGTTCTTTTTATCTTATAACGAAGATTATATCATTCTCGATATAACGGAAATTGCGCTATTACATTCACTTTCTGACTAAAACCTTTGGGAATAGTATGAACTTCCTTATCACCTACTCAGATATGGGTTAAATAGTGCCACAACGATTATTCTACTCGGATGGCTTTAGCATTAAATGACTCACAAAGGTTGATATGCCATGGAATTAGCGTATCACGGGGTTGTATCCTCTCTAGTCATCTTCTGAATAATCATTGACTTAAACTAATCTCAAAATGTATCCTTAGTTTACTTCTTGTTATCATCTCTCTCTCTCTCTCTCTCTCTCTCTCTCTCTCTCTCTGGGGGGTGTCCTCGTGGTGTAATGGTTAAAGCGATAGACTGTGGAATCGGAGTAAGCGAGTTCGTATTCCAGTCGCGCTATTGCGTTCACTTTCGGGCAAATACCCTTGGGAAAGGTATGAACCCCCTTATCCTCCCAGTTATGGGTTAAATAGTACCAGTACTGTTCTTCTAGGAGAATGGCTTTGGCATTAAATAACCAACAAAGGTTGATATGCCATATAACAAAGAAACCAAACCAAACCATCACATTCTCTCTCTCTCTCTCTCTCTCTCTCTCTCTCTCTCTCTCTCTCTCTCTCTCTCTCTCTCTATCCGTCCCTATCAGCCATCGATCTCGGTAAGTCGTCTAGAAGGCCCCCAGAGATGATGATGATGATGATGATGATGATATAAGTTTTTGCAAATTAGCCAACACTTATGGTCCATGTGTAGGAGTTCAAAGGAGAACGTCGCTCATTCAAACAAAATAAATAAAACAAATATAAAATCATAAAACACAACTTAGTATTACATGATGCCACAATGACAGGAGTTGATTTTTGTAAAAAAAATTTTCGGTTTCAAGATGAAAGTTTTTTACAAAACTCAAAAAAGATGTTATGAATGGAATATTGAATCATATAATAACACTCACACCAATAAATATGGGGCAATACTGAAACCAACTGATCAAGTGAAGATCAAGATCTCCTCGCTCACAGCGAGATTTTTCATTAATAATAATTTCATTTTATTTTTATTCACTAACAGTTCAATTAAACATCAGTCATTTGTTTACACACAGTTAAAAGATCAAACAGTTCTATTTCTAACTATTCAATTTAGCAATGTCAAACGGTTCTATTTGATCCATAGATAGGACCCTATCAGATGCTACTAATCCGGGCCAAAGTGCACCTGGGAGCGATGGTAATGAAGGGGAACTCTGTATTCCTCAAAGCTCCAGCATTACTGGAACCTCATCATCAGATTGTTTAGAGTCATATATCAGGACACTCGTTATGGGAGTCTTACTCCTCTGCAGAGATGCAGTCTATGTATTCTGCAGTCCCGGCCAGCTGGGCTAGGCTTTTGCATTAAATAACTTACGAAGGTTATAAGTAATATAAATGTTAGGTAATGTAATAATAAAATAAAGAATAGAATTTGTCACGGTGAAAATGTATAGAGAATGCACTCTTCCATGAAACTACAACCATCAGTTTACAGCCTGATTTCTACATATCACCAGTCCTCACCAAATTAATAATCAAGAATTGTAGGATACTTACAGTATTAATTCTAATTTTCTTGTCAATGAATTCCATTTTTTTCTTCATTATTGGGTTATTCCATAATATTTTCCTCTGAATTACTCTGAAAAAATTACACCATTAAACCATTAAAATTAACATTCTCGAAGCGTACTAATTCCATAATTTTTTTGGCCCAGTCGGCTAGAGCTACAGAATACACCGACGGCATCTCTGCAGAGGCTTAAGACTCCCCAAACGAGTGTCCAGGATATGACACTAAACAATCTGATGTTGTGGCTCCAATAATCTGAGGAATGCGGAGTACCCTCTCTATTGCTATCACTCGCAGGTATACTCTAGCCCGGAGTGGTAACTCATGATAGGATCCTATCTATAGGTCAAATAGAACTAAACTGTGTACTTTGAAATAGACTGTACTTAGGCTAAACTGAATTGTTTGAAATAGAACTGTTTTTGACATTCCAACTAAGTACTTATGCAAGACTGGATGTTTGAAATAGAACTGTTTTTACTATAATTAATCTACAATGGTTGACATGCCATAAAACCCAACCAACCATAATTTTTGCCAAGGACAATAGTATAGATTTTTGATAGCTGCATGTTTTCTATTGTATTGCAGACGGTTGCTCGCGGAAGTCACAACAGCTAGTAGACCTATCAATTCTGAGACAATTAAAACTAGGAGAAACAAAAGTTATCAGAGTTCTTTATGCATTGAAACTGTGAATTAAGAAAAAATCAATAATCAATGTCACGATGTCGCTATAGGCGAAATCACAGATGGTAATAGCATATTCAGTCGAAGTTACAATATAAATACGAAAAACTATCTCTTCAGACAAAATGAAGTGTAGATCTATTTTCAAATTAAACTAAAACGAAAAGTTGTAGAAAGTTTTAATTGTCAAGTTTTAATTAGCTTCTTTTTTTTTTCGAGATCAATGAATAAATCTCTTAGCTGCGGCAAACTAGAGAGTCTTTTTATATATTGCAAATTTCCTTATATATATATATATATATATATATATATATATATATATATATATAATGCTATTTTACTACTTACAGTTATGACCCAGTCAGCTGGGGCTGCAGAATACACCAACTACATCTCTACAGAGGAGTAAGACTCCCCTAACGAGCGTCCTGATATAACTCTAAACAATCTGATGGTAAGCCTACAGTAATGCTGGAGCTTTGAGGAATACAGAGTACCCCTTCAGTGTCATCGCTTCTAGGCCCACTCCGGAGTGGTAGCACCTGATAGGGTCCTATTAATGGATCAAATAGAACTAAACTGTGTAATTACGTTAAACTGAATTGTTTGAAATTAACTGTTTTTACATTTAACTGTGTTAAACAAAAATTTATACTTATACTAAACTGGAATGTTTAAAATAGAACTGTTTTTGACATTTACACTGGGTATAAACAAAAAACTGTACTTTTGCTGAATTGTTTTTAATAGAACTGTTTTGACATTTAACCGTGTGTAAACAAAAAAAACTATACTTATACTAAACTGAATTGTTTGAAACTTTCATCAAAATGACTTAATTCGGCGTTAAATGACCCGAAAATGATTGATACGCCGTAAAACAAAACAACCAACCCACTTACGGTTACATAAATACATTCATGAATGGAGTCACTCGTAGCGTAATGGTTATCGTTGCAGGAAATAGAATCAAACGGCACGAGTTCATATCTGAGATGAGATTGTCTGCATTTCATTCCGTGCTAATACTTTCAAGGAAGGTATGAATCCGTTAGTTCTCATCCCCCGCCAACCCCTATATATGGGTAAATTGTAGGACAGACTGGGCTCTTTAGCATTAGCAAGGAGAAGGAAAACTGAATTCAAACCTTCAGTACTCCACTTAAAAATTGACCTTGTGTCAGATCCTGCTTGTGGTGGAAGAGGTAGTGTAAGTACATACATATATTCATGAATACATTCATTTACACATAGAGGAGACGCATTTAGCGTAATGGTTATCGTCGTGAGAAATGGAATCGATCAAATCCTGGACAAAGTTGTTTGCGTTTCCCTTCTTGCAAATACCCTTGGAAAATTGGGATATTCTTCTTCCCCACCCCAACCACGCCCATCTGTAATGAAACAGTTTGGCAGACTGCGTTGTTTAGCCTTAACCAGGCGACTAGTCTTAGAAAACGAAAATTCTGAATTATTCCGCTTAAGAATTAACTTTGTGTTAGATCCTACCCGTGGTAGAAGGGGTTAGGTGAATGCACCCACAATGTGTAATTATAAGCGCACATGACAAACTATATACAAACGCACATTTACACAGAATCTTGCATACACATATTGCAGTATGAGGGAGTCCCCGTGGCTCAGTAGCTTATGTACCCGAATGTGATATCATAGTAAGTGAGTTCGAATTGCAATCACACATTTGCGTTTACTTTCGGATTAATTCCCTAACATATGTTGTATAGTGTTACATATTCACAATTAACGCTATGTGGGAAATAGACATGTAATGTTCATTACGATAGAGCGTATAAAGAACATAGGAATCTCGGCATTCGAAAACACGTAACGACTTCTTGTTCAGGTACGAAACCTTTTTATTAACTTTGAGTTAAAGGTTTCAACATAAGGAGAAGAGACACAATCTTCTTTGCTGTCTTATTCATTTGGCCCCCAACTCGAGCGGCCTCCCATAGGGCGCAAGTTCGCCTCGCGTCAGCGAGCTCCAAAAGTCGATCCTTCTCGTTTGGCGTCTTGTACCCAACTCTTACTTTCTTCAAATCTCACACAAACCTCCGCGCGCTTCCGGTGCGTGACGTCACCCGCACCCTGTCAGCGCGTTTCGTCTCGGACTATTATGACATCTGAGTGACACCTCCATCCGCCTGCGCGCGTCCGCGTTAACACCTACCTCAATGTTGCACCTAACTAACCCTTGTGCTGAGCCGAAAGGTTCTCAGCCTAATTAAACTCAAAGGCATAACCGAAATCCCTCGGCTATTATATAACAATAGTATATAATATATAGTATGTTTTTACTTTACCACTCTGCCACGAGAAGACTACGACACAAAGTCAATATTTAAGCAGAGTACATAGAATTTATATCGAAAAGACTAACAGACTAAAGATCACTCTAGCAGGATCTCTCGATGAATCAAATTAGAAGAATTAGGGAGACTCTCCATAAGTTAACCAAACTGCCACCTTAGAATATGTTGACTTTATCTCCTTCAGAGGGGTAAGACCCCCCAACATTATGGCATTGTATAATATTTCAGCAAAAGCAAGAGATCGTGCTGGGGAATGCCCTGATGGTTTGGTGGGTGTCACGTTGAAGTTGTCGTGGAGAAATCTGGGGTGCTAATGATTCATTTCATAAACCGTTTCTCCTGCAGACCCGTGTAAATACAGCGTACTGAAATACAACAGTATTGAAATTGTAACTAACAATTTTTCTATTGGTTTAAAATTCTATGAAATTTAGCCATATTAAAAAAGCGAACATGTATGCATAAAATTTCCTCGACCAGATATACTGATGATGCTAAAAAGATAGTAAAATGCCATGACAGTCAACGAATATCAACACGTATTTAGTTAACAAAAGATATATTCAATTACAGTTAATGGAGAGAACACTGAAATAGAATCAGCACAAAGAATTACAATGTACACAGTATTTGAAATATACAAATAGACAATGAGAGTGAGACTAATTTACCTAAGTAATATGATGCTGGTCTCAAGACAAATTTTTAATCCTTGGATATACAAGAGGCTACACTTTACCTTCGGCTTCTTAAGAATGGACAAGAATTATCCTCTGCCTGTCTTATAAAATTACCGGTTGCCACAAGCGTAATGCAAAGTTCTTATAATGAATTGAGCTCTCCGGTAGCCGTTAAACGTATATGTACACAAAGGAAAATAATATATATATGCGTATAATTCCTTCGCTTACACTAAGGTTTCCAATAGCTCAACGTGAAGATATCCGACTGGCGTAAAGTCAGCCGGGTTTCGATCCCAGCTTGAAGCATGTCGCGTGTCTAATCAGACAGATGAGTTGTGATACAATGAAACAGTCTATCTGTGGATAACAATATATATATATATATATATATATATATATATAATGAAATCAGCAACCCTAGTTAAAATCCTGGACGAAGCTGATTGTGTTTCACTTCACACTAATACCCTTGGAAAAGGCATGAATCCATCTCCCCTTTTCTCAGCTATAGGTAAATGATAGATATGTCTTGATTCTTTTGTCATGGAAAGGCAATCAGCTTAAGAGAAAGAAAAACTCTGACTTCCACCCAACAGTACTCTGCTTAAAAATCGGCCTTGTGTTGCATCCTGTTCGTGACAGAGGATTTACAGTTAGAACAATATCCCCCCCCATCTCAACAGACCATGACTTAAACGGAAGATTTTTAAAAATCATCAAACGCTCCATCGATTCTAAAACCCCTTAACCCAAATGCACTCAGCAAATTAAACTATATGCCACCCTCCCCCGACAAAATAAAGATCCCACTACATGTTAACCTACGAACACTAACGATCTCATTCGTTAAATTCAATGTTTCCATATTGAAATATTAAGATATCGAAACATTCATTACCTTTTATCTGTAATATAATTAAGGATTGTAATTAATTATTTTAGTTAATCATTTTATTGTAGTGATAAAGTGTGTGCTATTAAAAACTTTGAGTTTGACTTCTTAGCAGCAACGTCGAATAGAAAGATCAGGCAGTTGCGTTTACATGTCGTCCTGTCATAATAAAGACTTGTTTTGAAATCGGTTGTGGGTCAGATATTAAAGATAAGCATTTTGGGGGCGATGTCAGCTGATATTAGTAGGACGTATGACCGGAAAGTTTCAGGGATGACGTGTGATTAAGAAAATGATTAGTTAACATAATAATTAGCAGAATATATAGAAGAAGAGACTAAGACACAGAACAGAGTCAATTCAGGCAGTTAGTAAGTGAGCTGGCATCGAGCAGTTTACAGTTTGAGTCCAGTCGAAAGTTGACACGAGCAGCCCCTTTGAGGGTAGGGCTTGGTCTGGGTGAAGTAAAAATGAAGTTTGTTGTTATTGTCTCATATACCACGTGTTAAACTTTCTATTTCTCTAATGGATACCAGTAATTCCTTGCCTATCACTCTCGGTTTCATGACTACTTCTCTGAATGTTGAAGATCATAATAAATTTTCGTATCTAGAAACAAACTTGCGTGTGTGACAACTTTCATACTTGGGTCCCGTAAAGTTACACTTATGTTTATTTGGTGCCGACTCGGTGAGGTAACGTTACATATCGACATATCTTTATTCTTAACAACATCTTTGAGAAAAAAATTATGTCCACATTTAAAACTATTTTTAACACCTGCGAGTCGAATATTTAAGACGTAAAGATAAATTTTAAGACTCATTCACGCATGAAACCAGTCCTGTTGGCATTCATAAGTGTGACGTGGTATGCTACGGAGAGAGGGAAAGGGAGATCAATTCCCCTACCCTTCTGTGTTTGAATCAACAGTCATTAAGACTGACCGCTAAAACGGTAGGAGATTGAAGGTCAATTCCTCGCACTCCATGACCTGCAGCCTGTTGAACAAAGAATGGAATCCAAGTCACTCGGGTATCATGACCGGATCCATTGGTGGGAGAAGAGAAAAGTATCTTCAGTTTGAGGACAGTAGTCGGCGGATAAAGACGCCGGTTTACAGCCAAACTCTGGGAGGCCCCTCGCGCGCAAAAAAAAGAATCTTTAGTTCTGGACAGACATTGGCAAGAGATAGACGCCAATTTAGCCAAGCTCCGGGAAAGTCACCCGTGAAAAGAGTAGAACAGAATCTTTAGACAGAAGACAGCAGAAGGCACATTCAGCCAGATTCTGGGGATGCCACTCGCCCGTAAAAGAAGGGAACCTGAACATTAAGCCTTGTCAAAGATAAGTACAACTTAAACTGTTTTTCCTTCTACCCTTCCTAAATAGTGGAATTATATGTATTCAAAAAAGAAAGAGAGAAACGGAAAGGATTCTGTCTCATCAACAGTAAATTAGTGAATTAACTTTGTTACATGCATCAGCCTGGAAGCCTAAGCATTTTCTCAAGTAAAAGAAAAAAGAAAGAAAGAAAAAACGAGAAAGAAGAAAAGGAATGTTGAGAGACATTTATGTTTGATACTGCCTGCTGGCTTAATATAGCCGGTATTTTAAAAAGAAAAGAGAAAATAAAAAGGAACTGTTTCTTAACTCTTATCATTATTTGTTTGGTCGTCGCCTATTAAAACTTTGTTATATTTTAAATGCACCCTTATGTTGAAATCTTTTGGTTGTTTTATTTATCTATCGAGTCGCTTTCTTTTGCACATATCTGTTTCAGTTTCGTATCGCTTTCATTAATTCTCGCTAAATGTCTTATTCATCTTAAAACATTACAAGGGAATTTGGGAAATTTGACTACAGTTAATATTTTCTAACCTTAAAGTCCATGGTTTCCGTTATCCGAAGGGGTATGAAAACGAGGGACTTGGTGGGTTATGTGAAAGTGAATTGGAAACCCCTTTGCCAGCGTCGGAGATCAGTCTAGCCCCAAATTAACCCCCACATTATTTGCCAGTTTACCATATGCCCGAAATAGGAGTTTTGAGTAGGACTTATTTTGCGGAGGGTCAAGTGCCAGATATGCGCATAAAATAAACTCTCGTCCTGCGATAATTATTTATGCCGCATCACATAAGCCTTTTAGCCTTGACATGTTAATAACCATTAAACAAACATCTTTTGATGACGGCCTTAGGCTGAAAATTTATAAACCAATATTATGTGTCCGTCTTTTCGTTCACTATATATCAGCTTTAGTGTTGTGTTAAAGCGTTTCTTTAAGTCACAGGTCTTAGGTTTATTTTTTCGAATTCATTAAAGTCATTAAAATAATTATGCACCACAAAAACAAGATATTCCGTCGAAATACTTCGTTTTAGAAATTTGAACTCAAATTGAAATGGGAAAAAAACACACGAAATGCTAAGTGTTCATATTTTCAAAGATAGAAAACTTCTGAGAATTTTGTAGAATTCCTATTTGATTATGATGGCAGTAACAAGTGTTACCCTTCAAAATACAAATACTTGATACTTTAAACTCTTCAGTCCCTAGGAGGACATGTTTGGGTGTAATTCTGGAGATTTATCTCAAGAGTAAGAGACGCGGTGAACATAACAGAAACAGGACGGTTCTGCTTCACACTATATCAAAAGACGAATTTCAGGAGTGTTTCAACCAATAAAAAACTCACTGGAATAACTGCATTGAATTCCAACGGAAATGTTTTGAAGAAAATTACTGTTTCATCTTTGTTCATCTTTATTGTTAAATGCAGCTTCAATAATTTATTCTTTTTTAACATATCTCGTATAGCGCCTGTATGTTTAAGCATACACACACAAACACGCACGCGTGTGTGAGCATATGTTTGTGTGCGTGTGTGTATAATTATGATGCTTTTTTTTCTTTATGTTTCAGGCAATTGGAATGTGCCCGCGTTTCCATTCACAAAAATCTTTTCCTCACATACATCCTGAACGGGATCGTCTGGATCATCGAATATAAAGCCATTGTCACTGAAGGACAAGTCCTCCTTGAAAATCCCGTAAAGTTTACTTTTCTTTATTTCTATTTGCTTTCGCCTTTCACAATATCACCCATAAGTAAGTACACACAACTATTTTTTAGATAAAAAGTTAATTTATAAAGGTAAAAATAACTGAGCAAATTAATTTACATTTAGACAGTTGTGTGTTTCGGGTTTTGTTTCTTTTTTATACAGAAAGTCAATAACGAAAGTAATGGACACAACTTTCTCTGAGAAACTTTACGGTTCATATTGTATCCATCCTCTCTGACCTCCACAACCGATAGGAAGTATCCTCGAGGTAATCCACTTTAGCATAAAAATTAACAGCATTATTAAATGCCTTAACATTGGAATAGACAATGCCCTGTATGTTGACAATCTCATGATATGCTATAGATCCAAATCCATTCACATAATAGAACACCAACTCCAACTAAATGTGGACAAGATCAATGGATGGGCAACAAACAACAGTTTCAGATTCTCCAAATCAAAAACCCAGTGTGTGTACTTTTGTTCACTTGGGAAGATGCTCAATGATCTGGCCATTAAACTGGAAGGAACTAAAATATCCATTGTTGATGAATATAAATTCCTTTAAGTTATATTTGATAGAAAACTGTCTTTTATCTCTCACTTGAAACAGCTGAAAGCAAAATACAATAAAAGCGATACAACTCCTACGAGAGGGGGTCCACACATAATGAAAAGTCGACCCGCAAACTGAGAAAGCTGTGGAACATGAGTGTGTCGGTGATATCAATTGGGATTAACGCACTAAAGGGTTGGAAAGAGGTCTGGAAGAGCTGGATTTCGGAGGACGAATCGAAACTATTCAGAATAAAGCATTGTTAAGATCTGCTATAATATTAAAAAGAGTCCTGGAGACCTGAGGACACTTGCTGTCACTCAGACTCCAGTGAAATACCACCAGCTAATGCTGGTGAGTATAACTCCCAAGAAATGAAATAACAATTTTCCAGAAATCTGAAAAAGACGAAGAATATGGGTAACAGCGATGTCAGTGGAGTTAGTACCATTGGAATGGTCCCCAAAGTCTTGGAAAGGAGACTGAAAGAATAAGAGATTAGCGGAAGAATCAAGACTATCCAGACCACGGCACTATTAAGATCAGCTAGAATACTTAGAAGAGTCCTGGAGACTTGTGAAGACTTGCTGTTACTTAGACTTCAGAGAAGAACCACTAGTTAAAACTGGCGGGAAAAACTCACTAAGAGAAAAATAATAATTTGTAAACAATCATAACCTCAAGGAAACTATTCAAATAATTCATACATAATCATATAATTTCAAATAGCTTGCTACTTAATAATCTACTTGCGACTATATATCTTCAATTAAATATTCCTAGTTTGTACACAATCATTGGGTTTCATATATTCGTATCTAATAAAAATAATTTGCCAGCAATTAAACATAGTTCACAATAATAAAAACGCTTCATATTTATTGGAATGTCGATTTTTTTAAGACACAATGTATTAAGACACTTTAAAATCATTTTAAACTTAATATCAAAATGAATAACAAGTACTACAAGTTCAGGTGGAACTGAAAGTGTCCGAACAAAGAATTAATTCTGTATTCCAGTAGATCTTCAGAACTGGAGCCTCATCACTAGACCCGGTTTAGTACCATTCCCAGAATCCAAATTCATTGAGAAGCGGTGGAAAACGCTAAGAAATGCGACTTTAATAGTTGAAGGCTTCATAATTAACGACAAAGCTAATTGTAATGTCCATGCAACAAAGACTTATCAGTAATTTTTTTTCTTTAAAAATTCTAATAAAATTAGCTCTGATCTTAGAATTAATCAGAATTCGTTTCTAATGAACCGATTGATATTTCTTGTCTAAGTAATTCATTTGAAACTTAATTCAAATAAATTATGAGTACAACTGATCATCAGACGAAATACGCGTATGAGTGATTAAAAGATAAGAACAATAAATTAATTGGTAAATTTTCAACTGAATTTCGTGAAGCGCTGTATTTGTATGACAGATTCATTTGAAATCAATTTTCATTTGGCACAAGAAACGAACTAATTGGCTACATAATAACGACTTCTTCTTCAAGCTTTCTATGGTGGATGAAATAGCTAAACTCATTCCAATGTCTTAACTCTTAGATTGGTTTTGTTTATTTGTTTAAAGGCATATCAACTCCTTATGGGTTAGTTAATGTTGAAATTTGATTCGTTTCTAAATATTTGACTACAAATATAACTCTTTTCAATATTTTTTCCACTTTTATGCCAATAGTTATTTGTTTGTCCATAGTTACTGGATATAAAGTAATCTAATCTAATAATTTATTTACAATTATATAGTTTAAAGTAACTATTACAAAGAATAAAATATAACTAAAAATAGAATAAATTGGGAATTTCGTGTTAGACGGTGAAAAAGCGAGAAAAGGGGTGAAGATAAAGTGAATGCCCCTCCCCCAAAAAAGAAAACCCACAAAAAAACACGTGTATATGTGTATAAAAGACGGAAGATTTAGAACTCTCGAGCCCACCGTAAAATGAACTCACATAAAATCAAGAAAACCGAAAGCAAAGCAAATCCTCTCTACCTTTGGCAGTGGTCAACTCACGGTTAGTTATTCTATCTTTTTATTATATTGTCATTTAAAAGTGCATGAAAGATTTTATTATGAGTAAAAATCATTGCTGTATTAAATGTAAAAGATTTACTGTAAATCCAAGCTGAAGTTGAACCATGAAAACGTGTAATGTAATGGCCGAGGGATTTCGTTTTATATATCTTGCCTTTGGGTTTAGTTAGGCTGAGAACTTTTCGGCTCAGTGCATGGGTTAGTTAGGTGCAAACATGAGCGCAGGTGTTCACGCGCACGCGGGGAGGATGTGTCATTCAGAGATGTCAAAATAAAAATCCCAGAGAGAAAATTTGACCAGGGGATGTGAATGACGTCATGCACCGGAAGAGCGCTCGGAGGATTTGGGGAATTTTGAAAAAAGTGAGTTAGTTGGGTTCCTGCCTCGGAAGAAAAAGGTTGACTTTCGCTTGCTCGCTGAGGCCTTGTGGTGGGTGCACACGTGTTGGTGGGGGCAGATAAAAAGTCAGTATAGAAAGATGGTATCTCTCTCCTTATGTCGAAAAACCTTTAAACTCAAAGGTAATAAAGTTTCGTACCTGAACTAAGAAGTCGTAAGTGTTTTTCGTATTTCGGGATTCCTATGTTATCTATGTGCGTTATGGACATTATGAACGTTTTGCGTACCGGTATGAATATGTCTATTTCACGTATTCATGTATGGCTATGTTACAAAAGGAGGGAAAGTTATTGTAAAGTTGGCGACCTTAGACGAGGGCGACCCGAAGGCTCCCTTTTCAATAGCTACTACACCGAGGTGTAGGTGAGGGTGCTACTCCATTCCATGGATTAGTCCACTTTACTCTTGATCCTTACCTTATAGTGCTGAGTGCTAAGCAAGGCAGCATCAAGTACCATTTTTGAGTCTTTGGTATGACTCGACCAGGGATTGAACTCCGGTCTCCCGGGCCTTTGGGGAACACTTTAACCATTTTTTGAATTTATTCCAGTGTTAGAAAACCTAAGTTAGAGTAAAAATAGAATGCCTCTAAGGATACAATGAACCATAAATAAGACTCTGTGATGAATTCTAAAAAATAGAATAAAATAAAGTAACTGGACTTTTACTATTTTAATACTTAGTAAATGCAGGAGGGGAAAGATTTTTTTTCTGAGATACACCGGGGCAGCCATGGTAAGCAGCATGGTGGACGTAAAGGTGGACGAACCCAATGACGGGTCAACGGTACGCCTAACCAGGTGCTGGGCGTACGAATCCCACAGGACAACGGCTAGGATCAAATAGTTCGATCGGGGAACTACTGCTGCTCATTTATTAGGGTGGCGTCTATAGATGAGAATCAAAACACAGCCATTGAAAGATCATCATGACTCATACTCAAACCACTAGTCCAAACCACATCGCTCTTCGCGCGGGTAAGAAAAGGGTGCGTCCTGCTGGGATTGGAGCCCTGGTCCCATTGTTCGAAAAATCAACAACAAAGCTCAAACTAAAAACAAAAATTGCTAAAATGCAAACGCACAATACAAATAGCACATTCAATGTCAGAACTTTAAAAAGACTAGGCCAACTACCGGAGTATAAGAACGCAGATACCTTCATTACGAAGATATGAAATACCACGATACTGGCAATGGATGGATGTTTGTCTCGACATCTGCATTGAAAAACTCTGTCAATGCCACGATAAGAAGTGTAGGTATGCTTAAGGACTACGGGCCCTAAAATCACTAAATAACATCGAGAAAATACAACCGAGGAGGATAGTAGCTACGTTTAATGGCAATCCCAGCGCAACAATCATCTCCTGCTACAGCCTTACCAATGTTAGTGAAGAAACAGACCTCATCGCCTTCTATAACGAGTTATCCTCCTTTGTTCGTCGCATCCCGAAACACAACGTTCTCATCATCGGTGGAGACATGAATGCCCAAATTGGTAAAAACGTAAACAAATTCAGCTTACACAACTTGTCAAATAGAAATGGGGAACATCTAACTGATTTCCCGCCAGAAAATAGATTAACATGTCTAAATACTAAATTCCAGAAAAGAAAGCGAAAAATTATGACCTCCACCTACGCAAACAATGCTAAATCATAGATAGACTGCATCCCCAGGAATAAGAAATGGAATAATAGCACATTGAATTGCGAGGCATATTCCTCTTTCGATGGTGTGTCCTCCGATCACCGAATTGTAACAGCAAAGATACGACTAAACCTACGAAGGAATGCAGCCCGAACAACTGCAACTATACACTATGACTGGTCCCTGCTAAACAACAGAGATATTAGAGACAAATATACGTTAACACTAACAAACAAATTCGATGCACTTCAGGAGATACCAGAAACACCTACTGCGTATGACGAATATGAGAACTTCGTCAATGCCTACTTAGAAGCAGCACCAGAATGCATACCAACTAAACAAAGAGCTAAACCAAGTATTCCATGGGTGACATTAGGGGTTAGAAAAAAAGCGTGCAGACGTGAAAATCGCTTCCAAGTGCAATGGGAGGAACCCAACCAATATCAAAGCCCAGAAACTTAAGAAAGCACAAAATGAATTAGCTAACATATACCTAAAAGAACAAACATAATGCATACAAAATTAGATCAATAAGATTACAGACTCTGTTGAAGATAGACAATCTAAGATAGCATGGTAGACAGTAAACGAAGTAAGCTAAAAGAAGAGTACTATGAGAGCTAAACTAAAAGTTACCAGCCAAAAAAAACGAATACACCAGTGGAAACAACATTTCGAGAATTTACTCGGAAAACTTTGTTTGCACACAGTTCTATGGTTTCAAGTACTTTTATCTAACATCAATAACACTAGTCAACAAAAAAAATTTGAAATGATACCCAAGCACCAAACATCTTACTGTAGCAAATTTGTGGACGCTGAATCTGAAAATGACCTTACTTTTTCTTGGTTAGCTTCCGTTTTACTGTACAGAAATGCCTCATTTTGGAAAAAATCATTTTTTCATGTTTTCTGTATATATGATATTGACCGATGGTAATATTTCTCAAAATAAAATCATAGAAACCTCTCAATTCGTATTTAAACCAACAAGTATTAGTCTACTTATTAAGAAATACTATTTTTGCAATAACAAGCAGACCCTAAGTCTTTAAAAATAACACGAAGACCAACAAATATTTTATCAAATAAACTAACGACAGAAATAAAACCTTCACGAACATAAGATATGTGGTAAAATGTTCTTTTTCTTGATTATCTGTCATGTTCAATGTTACTTAAATCCAGCAATAGTCAGCCATCATTCATTTGTCCCACCGTCCCTTGTAGCGCTCTTCCGTTGTTTTGATATCCTGATGGAATCATTCTCCTTCCTCGTCACTCACACCACCGCAATTATCCAGAAATTTATCTCGATGGCCAAGTAAGAAATGAACCTTTATACTTCTATTAGCACCAATGTCCTGTAGACTTTTCAACAGCTTTTCCAATTTCTTCTGGTAATTTTCGTCCGGCAATTATCAAAGTTTTTCACCATGTCAACAAACGATGTCCAAGCGCGTAATTCCAAGTTATCCATTGAATTAACAAATTCCTCATCCTTAATGAATTTCCTGATGTTATGATGAAACCATTTTCATGATGTTCATCCTGTACAATGGAATATGTGCATTCAATTGGAATGTCTTTAATTGGAGTTTCTTTCCAACTGTGAAAACAAAAGCTCTCTATATGCTTTGTTTTATTCCGTAGTGAAAGGACAAAAGTGATAGGATAAATTCATGAATACCAAATTTTTAGGGTTCGTTTTTTTATGTTACCTTTATTATCAGGTTTACTAAAGTGTATTACTGATAAGGTTTATCAGTTAATTTGAATTTTGGCGATAAATTGGTAAACTTCGGCACTTCTATTTTAAATTCTTTGACTCAAAAACACTTTTTCTAATAAAAATAGTTTATTTCAGTTGGCTGACATAAAATGCTCGGCCTACCTGAAAATTTATGGGTTTCTTCGACCTCTATTAACTAAATTTTGCTATCAGCCAAGATCGTAAATTGATCTTTTTTTTTTCCAAAAATTAGTAATTACAGTACAGTAAAAACTGTAGCTAACCATGAAAAACTAAGCTCATTTTCGGAATCAGCACCTTCAAATTAGCTTAAAGGCGTTTTTTGTTTCTTGCCACAAAAAATCGTGTTGACCAGTGTAATTTGCAAGCAATATTATGGTTTCAAGTAACTAATACGCCTTAGTATAGTATTTCAAATTCAAGTAACTATTCTTAATAATATAATTTGTATAGTTATATTTGGACTGTAGATAGGACCCTAACAAGTACTGCCACTCCGAGTCCGAGTGGACGTAGAAATAATGGCAATGAAGAGTTACTCTACATTCTTTCTCTTTCTCATTTGATTCTAATTCTCAGTTTCTTTTTATTCATTTTCTTTCTCTCTCTTTTTTCTTTCTCTTTCTCATTCTCTTCTTAGTTTCCTTCGCTTTCTTTCTCTTTTCTTTTTCTTTCTCATTCTCCTTTTTAGTTTCTTTTTCTTTCTCTTACTTTTTTTTTGTTTCTTTTTCTTTTTCTTTCTTATTTGATTCATTTAATTCTAATTTTCTGTTTTCTTTTCATCCTCTTTCTTTTCCGTTCTCATTTTCCAACTAGATTATTTCATTTTCTTTTTCTTTTTCTCAATCTTTCTTTCTTTTTCTCTTTTTCTTTTCTTTTTCTTTCTCATTTGATTCTAATTCTGTCTTTTTCCTTCTTTTTTTCTTTCTCATTCGCCTGTTAGTTCCTTTCTTTTTCTTTCTCTTTTTATTTTGCTTTCTTTTTCTTATGCTCTTTTTAGTTTCTTTCTCTTTTCCTTTCTCTTTCTCTTTCTCCTCTTAGATTCTTTCTCATTTTGTTGTATTTCATTCCAGCTTTAATGACCATTCTTTCTCACTTTTACTTTCTTCGTCTATTTTTCCCTTTCTTCTTTCCCTTCTTACTTGTTCACAAGAATTCTCTGCTTAAAACAAACGATCATTTTTTGTAATCGTTTTGGTTTTAAGCATTCACTTCATTCAGGTATTTTTTAATCATTAATTTTAGGGATATTCTATTTAAAACTTCCAGGAGAAGACGCTTGTCGCCATTCATTGATTTTTTATATATATTACAATAAAATTCCGAGAAAAAACATTCACAGTTCCTCGGATTTTTACAAATTTTATTGGATCTTCAGACGCTTTGAATTTATAAGTGCCACTTCAAAATTGCCTCTTCACAGGCATGAAGGTTAATATGCCATCAAGCAAAGATACTCTACCTTTTCACTGAAACTGGCCAACAGCTCACCCTCCTACCCACAAAAATACCAAAATACTCCATCTTTAAAAGAAGACGCAATGGTTAAGAGAGCCATTTTGTCTGTTCTTTCTTTTGCACGTGTGTGTGTCTGTCTATCTGTGTGTGTGTGAGAGAGAGAGAGAGGGGGGGGGAGAGAGAGAGAAACAATGTGTGGATTGAGCAATTGAAATATCAGGCAAAACCCGTGGGCCGAAGGCACTAAGAAGCTCAAGTAGCAAAAATTTTATTTTTGAAGTGACCTCAAGGAATAAGTGTGGATAATAACATTTTAACACGATAAATCAATTTTTAAGCAAATCACAACTGGTTTGAATTCAGAGTTTTCCTTCTCCTAGACTTGTTGCCGTACCAAGGTTAAATAGCCCAGTCTGTCTAACTATTTACCCATAGCTGGAGGGAAAATAATTTGATTCATATTTTTTCCAAGGGTATTGACCCTATGTGAAATGCAAACAACCTCGTCTAGGATTTAAACTCAGGTTGCCGTGTCTAAGAAGATAACCATTACACCACGAGCGCCAACCTTTTAAAACGATCTGTGCACACACACACACACTGTTACGGCCACCGGCCACGGTAGGATTATAATGCAAGGACTACTATGAGAATCGGAAGTGGAGCAGGCGATTGGCGAGTCTTCGAGCCCTAGCAACAGTGGAAGAAGCAGCCGAGAAGGGGCAAAGGTCTTGACCCGGATAAGGAAGACACATACCATTGGTCGAGGCAGGGAGGGCGCTTTACCGCCAAAAAGAAACGAAACCCAAAAAGTCAGTTTCGAGCTTCGCCAAGGAAGAGAAAGGTCGCCTTTTCACGGGGTCCGGTGAAAGGGGAAATTCGGCCTATAGAAGTCAGCTCCGTTGGGTAAGAACCTGAGGCTCAACGTAAAAGAAAAGGAAAACAAAAACTGGTGCCTTGCAACTCGTTAATAGGAGATTAACGAATATAAGAAAAAAAAGAAAAAATTAACAAAAGAAAGGAAAGATAAAAAAAAAAAGGTTAGTCAAAATTTTTATCAAGAATAATATACGTAACCTAAATAAAGGTCCGTATCAAGACTATTCCAAAGAAACATTTTTGAGGCTGTTCATCGGCAGCTAGTTTCGCCGGAAACCTATTTGGTTAAAATTTGTATATCCATAAAGACGAAAAGGAGAGACTCTTGTTCTTCGGTGAAAGAAGAAAAAAAAATACAAAGAAAAAAAAATACTTTGTCTTATTGGAAGGACCTAGTCAGATACTATTGGGAGCGACTTGTCCTCCACTTTGCTGTATATTTTTTTGTTGTATTCGTTTTGCTCTTTGTTTGTCTGTTGTCACAGTTGTGCTTTCTTTTAAATGAAAAAAATGTATGAATGATACATATATAAAGAAAAGGAGAAAACCAACTCCGCGTTATATTGTTTATCCGGTTCAGAATTCCCCACGTGTTCATTCATAACACGTCGACCTCTTTAACCTTCAAACCCTCATTCGTCCGTGGTCTTAATAACCCACACATAGGACTCCGTCCATATCTCGAAAAATTAAAAATACGGATAGAAACCCGTCACAACACACACACACATATATATATATATATATATATATATATATATATATATATGAGTGTATGTGTGTGTATGTGTGAAGTACTACTCCTTTTCCTTTTTTCTTTTCTTTTGATTGTAAGAATATTTTTCATCTGACAATTGTATTTTCCCAAATAAATAAAACTTTTAGTAATGAAATTGATATGAAATGATGAAATAACAATATATATATATATATATATATATATATATAGAAAGATGAAAAATAGTGAGAGGTGTAATTTAAAACAAATTATGATAAGAAGAAAAGCAAAGATATTCCATTGAAGAATCAATGCACAAAAAAAAAACTTACCGCATACTGCACAATATAGCGTTATGTTTTCTGTCTTTTATATACTACTAAATGTGTATTATCAAATATATATATATATATATATATATAGAATAAAACATTAATTCGTCAAAGCTATATATCAGCCCTGTTGACTGAGACTATAGAATACGCCCGAATACGCCCACTGCACACCTGTAAGATGTAAGATCTCCCCAATGAGTGTCTTGGATATGACACTAAACTCTATCTGATGGTAAGGCTCCAGTCTTAGAACTTGGAGAATGTGAAGTACTCCCTCTCTACTAATACTCATAGTTCCATTCGGACCTGGACTGGTAGAACATGTCAGGGGCCCACCTATGGGTCAAACAAAACTGTTATAATTGATTTTTTTAGACCATACAGATGTGGGCAAATTATTTATATTAGAGAGAAATTTTTGAAAAATATAATTACAGATCTTTGATAGCAATACTTGCAAGCATTTAACTGTGCAAACAAATGGCTTGTGTTAGATAGGAATCTTTAAAACCATCTAACTATGAGCAAAGAAATGAGCTCTAACAATTCGTTTAAAAATAAAGTTAATACCAAACTATTCGTTGACATATCATTTATATATATATATATATATATATATAACAGGATTTGGCATTAAATAACCCCCTGAGGTTGATATACTGCTAAAACACTAACCGACTAACATATATATATATGTGTGTGTGCGTGTGTGCAGGGCCACCAGGAGGAATTTCGTAATGCGAAAACGACTATTTTAAGGCCCCCAGGAGAAAATGCCGCTAAAAATTGTGGATTTAAGTCCCATATGTCTCTTTAATCTTCAATTAAGTCTTTGTTTTTAATAAACATAATGGTATAAGATAACATTTTTTACTTACAGTTTTTTTCCTTTTTTTTAGAAAATATGCTTACGATAACAAAGTAGACAGCACCATCTTGATTAAAACCCATGAACTCTGTTTTATCTGAGTTTACAGAGAGACCAATAATTCTTGCTGCCTACTCACGACTATACAGCAGAGATTCAGCTTGAGCAGGAATATTTGAAAGTAGTGCTCACAACCAACAAATGAAAAGATATTGGGGGGAGTCTAGCCTATAAAAAATTCGAAGGATCCTTCTAGATCATTCCGATTCTGAACCGATGTAATGCTATATAATAGCCGAGGGATTTCGGTTCATGCCTTTGAGTTTAGTTAGGCTGAGAACCTTTCGGCTCAGCACATGGGTTAGTTGGGTGCAACATTGAGGCAGGTGTTAACGTATGCGCGCACGGGCGGATGGAGGTGTCACTCAGATGTCACAATACTCCGAGACAAAACGGGTGACGGAGTGCGAGTGACGTCACGCACCGGAAGCACGCGGAGGTTTTGTGAGGATCTGAAGAAAGAGAGTTGAGTACTAGACGCCAAACGAGAAGGATCGACTTTTGGAGCTCGCAGTCGCGAGGCGAACGTGCGTCAGTTTTTGAGTGACATAAGAGATTCAAGGAAGGCAGGAAGTCTGTGAGGGATGATGAGAGGTGTGGGAGGAGTAAAGAAGTCAGAACACCAGAGTTGATTGGCCAAATAAAGAATCTTATGGATAAGGACCGTCGTGTGTCTATCGACACAATAAGTGCACAGTTTGATGTCGGTGTGGGAACTGTACACACAATTATTTGCGAGGAACTGAAGATGTGGAAGATTTGCGCGAAGTTTGTCCCATACTTGTCACAGACTATTTGACCAAGATGGTCAACAAGACAGTTCTTCACTCACCCTATCGTCCAGACCTCGCTCCCTGTGACATTTGGTTATTCCCTAAGCTCAAGGAAAACCTTAGAGGCTGTCGTTATGAGACAATTGAGGAGATAAAAGAGGCTGTGATGAAGGTCATTGACATGCTCACACAAGAGGACTTCCATGGGACATACTAGAAGTTGTTGGAACGGCACAACAGGTGCATTGTAGCCGGAGGAGATTACTTCGAAGGGGACTAGAGTTTCATGTATATACTATCAATAAAAGTGCCCATACGAAAAAAGTCTGGAAACTTATTGAAGGTACCTCGTATACATACATATATATATATTAAAATAAATAGGTCTCCAAGTGAATTTGGTTTCAGATTATTTATTTATTTATTTATTGCTTCAACACGTTTCAAAAAAATAAATAACCTAAAATCAAATTCACATGTAGACTTATTCATCTTAAAGTATTTACTTTTTTCTCTCATTGGACCAACGGAAAAAAGAAAAAAATCACACACACACACATATATATATATATATATATATATATGTGTGTGTGTGTGTGTGTGTGTATTACCAATGGAAGAAGTCAGTGACTTGGGGACTATGCTTAAAAACAAACATTATTTGTTCACCTTCTATGAAAGTATCTTGGTTAGCATATATATATATATATATATATATATATATATATATACTTATATATATACTTATATATATATATATATATATATATATATATATACTTACGCTGAGAGAGAGGGGGTATCCGTGGTGTAATAGTTGCTGGGTTACTGTCATAGGAAATGGACACGACGACCCGAGTTCAAATCATGGACAATGCTGTTTGTATTTCACATAGTGCTATTATCCTTGGGAAAAAGTATAAATCCAATTATTCTCCTTCTAGCGATGGGTAAATTGTAGGACAGACTGGACCAATATTTGTCGCTGCCTCCCACCAGACAGGCTCTTCAAGTTTGGTATGGCAACCAATCTCGGATAAGTAAAACTAAATTCAAACCTGTTAAACTCCGCTCAAAAATGACCTAAAGTCACATACTACCCGTGCGGAGGGGTTGGTATATACATCGCAAAATGAAACTCGTCGATTTAGAAGATGGCCTAAGTTTGTTATCAAAATTGTCGTCTTAAAAGTTCAACATTATATTCAAATTTTGCGTACTCTCCCTTACATTTAGTTTCTTTTATTTCTGCAGATTTGGTGTCAGGCTGTTCATGTGTTGACACAATATACAACTTGCTCAAATTATTTCTGGATGTTCTGCGAAGGCCTTTTCATGAACACAGTCATTGTACAAACATTTTCAACGACGTGTTACTTGAGAAATATTTGTTACGTTATTGGATGGGGTAAGTATATTATGCACACGTTGTCAATAAAGAGATGTACAAGGGAAAAAACGCCATTAGGCAAAATACGAGGTTTGATTGATAAGATCTCCAGAGTTAAAAGAGCGATAGGGGTAACCCAAAGTCGAAATTTTAAAACTTTATTTTTCCGATGCAGGTAACATTAGGGAACAGGGAAAATTTTGGTAATTGATTTAAACCCTGGCCCGTTTATCAAAACTTTTCCCTTTCCCCGATGATACCTCCATCAGAAAAATAAGGTCTAAAAAATTCGGCTTTGGGTTACCTTTATCGTGCTTTAAACCTGAACTATCAATTTTGATTTCTTTGTCTTCTTATTTAATGGCATATCAATCTTCGTGGGTTATTTATTGTCAGCGCTATCCTTGTAGAAGAATAGTAGTGGTAGTCTTTAACCCAAAGCTGAAAGAGATAAAAGGGTCATAGACTATCGATCTTGTAAAACAAAGTAAAATAATGAAACTGATATTAAAATGAAGTACCGACCTATCGACTGCGGCTGTAGATTACACCGACTGCATCTCTGCAGATAGGTAAGACCTACCCAAATGAGTGTCCTGGGTATTACATTGAATAGTGTCTGAAAGAAAGACTCCAGTCCTGTACCTTTGGGGAATGTGGAGTACTCCTTCATTGGTATTACTCCCATCTCTACTCTGTCCCAGAGTAGTAGTATCTGTTAGAGTCCTACTTATAAGTCAAATAGAACTATATAATCATTTTCTATCCACAAAACCATTTAACTGTGTCCAAACAAATGATTGATATTAAATAGAATTATTAGTATTAGATAGCAATACTTGGAACTAATTATGTTTCTTCGAACCAACGTTTTCAAAATATTTCCACTTAATTTATAATTGTAGTGCATCTGGTTGAGGTAAAAAAAAACTTTGATAAATGCGTGTTTTGGGGGTGAGTTATTGCAGTGTATATTTTGTTGGCTAAAATTAATAATGGGTCCACTAACTACATTGTTGATGAACAAATTAAACGTGCAATTAAAAATTTCATACTCCTCACTGACCCCAATAAAAAATTAAAACTAATCATATACTATAATGAATTTAAAACTTCGAACTTATTCACAATAATTTCTCCCTCTTGTTTGGAGTTTTGCAAAGAATAAACGTTATACATCAATTTTAATGTCCTTTTAGAGATTGTATCTCCGAAAACAAAAATATATATGTTGGTTTAACTTCAACTACTTTGTTGAGGCGACTTATCATGCATCTTTCCGACACCAACTCAATAGCACAACATCTGAAAAACATTCTGGCCTTACATCTGAATTTGAGAAAATTCTTAACGATAGCATAGCCATATTGGAACAACAAAATAGCAAACAAAGATTACAGGTTCTTAAAGCCTAATACATTAAAAATAAAAGTCCTAATCTCAATACAATTAATTTCGAAATCAGTGCTATTGAACTCAAATGTCTTTAGCAACTGTTGCCGTTTATAGAACTATTTAAAAAAAAAAAAAAAACGTTACACCAGTATAAATAAAACACTGTATTGTATTTTTGTAATATACACCTACTCTGATGATGGCCCAAGTACTTGGGAACCAATTAATTACGGAAAATTTATGAGCCTATTCCGGCCGGATATTATAACATCCATACGGCAATTTGAAAGGATTGAAATAAAAATATGTTGATAAATGATGTCTATGATTTTTAATCAAATATATATATATATATAAATTGGATTTACCATTGAATAACTCACAAGAGTTGATATGCCATAAAACACATCCAAACCAAACCAAAATAAGATATATTTATTTCTCTTCAAAATAGTTTAAAAGTTTTATTTATCGACTAGGTCATTATGTAGTACTGCATGTTCTTTTTTTTGTTTGTTTTTTGTTTGTTTGTTGTTTTTTTTTTTTTGTTTTTTTGTTTTTTGGTTTTTCGAAATATTCTATGCACTTTTTAGTATGTGTGTGTGAGTGAGAGAGGCATAGAGTAACATTTGCGAGTATGAAATCGAAAGCTCAGAGAATGTTGAAGAGAGGAAATGAATCAGTTGAATAAAAATATGATAAAAGCTTTTCAAACTTGTTCATAATAGATTTGTCGCGTTTCGTTTTTAAGTTTCCTTGTGAAAGTGTCAGAGGTATAATTTGGCTAATATTATTTTAAATCACTCGAGTGAAAGAAAGAAGGAAAATAAGTTAAAAGGAAAGTAAAATTAAAAAGAAAGAAAGAATAAGAAGCGATGCAGAGAAAGAAGGCACAGGAAAATATTGTGAGAAAGGAGAAAAGAAGGAAGAGCAAGAGAGAGAAATAAAATAGTCTAGTCTATGTTGTTTTTACAGAAATTTTTAATTCATTTATTTTTTTAAAGGTTACAAAGTTTGTTTTAGCGGTGTTTTTTCTTTTTTTTTTTTTGTGATTTTCTCTTGTTTTCACACAAAGGAAATTTGTATATATTTTTTGTAATCTTTCGAAAGTCGATAGATTTAATGAAAGAAAATAGCTTTATACTAAAAAAAAAAAAGTAAGAAGCAGACGATACCCAACAGAAACTATGACAGCTACAAACTAACCAGATGATCTTGAGCTTCTCGTAAATATACCTGCCCAACCCAAATTCCTACAGCATTGCCTAAACCAATCTGCAGAAAGCATTTGCTTCTCCGTGAACGCAAATAAAACAGATTTCATGTGTTTTAAGTGAGAATGAGCCATCTACACTTTAGGATTAGTAGACAAGTTTACAGACCTCCGCAGCAATATCTCATCAACTGAAAATGATGTCAACATACGCCAAACGAAAGAGTGGACTGATAACGATAAAATAAAACAGAATTTCTTCCAATCTGTGACTGTGTCAACTCTATGCACCCCATGGACGCTAATAAAACGCATGGAGAAAAAGCTTGACATAAACTACACAGAAACACTACGTGTTGTTTTGATCAAATCCTGGAAGCAACACATCTCAAAAAAGCAGCTGTACGGCTACTTACCTTCCACCTCGCAAGCCACCTAAGTAAGATGAACAAGACGTGCGGAACACTACTGGAAAAGCAAAGACGAACTCATAAGAGACATTCTTCTATGAGCCCCTACACAAGGACGCGCCAGTATTGCCCAACCAACTAGAACTTACATCAGCTCTGTGCGGACACTAGTGTAGTTTGGTGGACCTGCCGGGAGTGATGAATGATACTGACGGATGGAGAAAAATTCAAGGAAATCAGTACTGACAGCACAACTTGATGATGATGATGATGATGATGATGATGATGTACTTTTTATTATGTCTATTTTTATATAACACATTTAAAAACTATAACGGTTATCGTCAAAGGAAATGGACTAGGCAACCCGAATTCAGATCCTGGACGAGGCTATTTGCATTTCACATAGAGCTAATACCCTTGGGAAAAGTGTGAATCTAACTACCCTCTTTCAGCTATGGGTGAATAGTAAGACAGACTGGGCTATTTAATCTTGGTACGGCAACAAGTGTAGGAGAAGGAAACTCTGAATTCAAACCAGATAAACTTCGCTTCAAAATTGACTTTGTGTTGCATCCTGCTCGCGAAGAGGGTTTGGGTATATATATGTGTGTGTGTGTGTGGTTCTTTATCCTTGGTCTAGGCGAAGGAAAACTCTGAATTCAAATTATGAGTTCTCCGCATAAAAATTGACCTTGTGTCGCATTCTGCTTGTGACAGAGGGGTTGGGTATATATAAACATTAGCCATTTCATTACCATGTGTGACTCGAGTCAAATTCCTACCACTGCGCCTGAATTTTTGTCTTGATTAGGCAACTAACCCAGAAGAAGTAAAACCCTGAATTCAAATCAGCTTTATTCCGCTTAAAATTGGGTTTGTATTATATTCTGTAACGGTGGAAATGTTGAATAAATACGGACTTTTAAAAAAATTAAAAGAATGGATTTAAATTTATTATACAAAAAACATACGCATCAAACTTTCCTAGAATTGAAAGTCATAACGATTCAATTTGTAGCCTTGGAAATGGCTTGTGATGGTTGAAAATGCTTAGGAATATACTTATGGATAATTTTCACACACGCTTGAACCAAACATCCGAAAACAAAGCAATATTTCAAAATATTTAGCCAAATCTTGTCTGTTGTATTCAATACAACCTACTTTCAGTTAATAACTACGTGTCAGGTTCCAACCTTGAATTATTCTTCTGAAATCGGAGTCACTCAAGGGATAAAAACCTGATCATCTTCAAGAATTGTCAGGCCGATTTTATTCCGTAAAGACTGTTTGTCCAGAGTACAAATGAAAATGTATATTCTTTTTATATAATAGAAATAAGCATCGTATTTCACCGTAGTGGAAATTTGATCACAGCCAGGCAAAATAAGAACAATAATCAGCTCTTAATTTAAGGGTTTATACACAGTAATACGGAGTCGCGATAGAGGCAAAAAGTATCAAGACTATATATATAACAGCAATCGTCAATATATATATATTTATATTTATTTATTTATTTATTGACGATTGACGTTATCGGCAAAAATAGAATTCTGAGTTCGAATTTCGGCAGAGGTTGAATTCACTTCGCAGTAATGCCCTTAGAAAAGACATGAATCCCTTTGTTCTCTACATTAGTGCATTAGTGGGCAACCAGGCTAGGAAATGGGCAACTCTGAAATCAAAACCAGGGATTGGAGTCCAACAAATGAGGCTCGGTGATTTTTAGTACGGAACACACTCAGCTAAGAAAAGATTCTCTGGAGAAAGCTGGACGCAATTCTGTAGACTACGCGTGATCGGTTACGGCAATAATCTGGTCAAAATTCATGATATCACTAACATTTGTGGGATGCAACGAGAAAAGACTTTCTCTTCCGCGAATGAAAAGTCTTGATATATATATATATATATATATATAGCTGAATGGACTCCTCCGTCGAGAAAAACCTATGACTGCACAACAGGTAAAAGCGATGACTGGCTACCGATGGTATTCTTGTGGCCGATTTCTTCAATCTTATATCTACACATATCAACATTTTATAACCATTTCATTGTCGTGTGTAGCTTTAGTCAAATTCCTACTACTGTGCTGTATCCAATTGTAGATGGATTTCATACAATGTTTCTGTTTGCAGTCCCGTATTTTCCACGAGTTACAGAGAAAGTTCTAGCTATTTTGACACCAAATTTGATTTTTAACTGTATTTTTTTATCTAGACTGTTGCCATAAAAACTCATCTAGGTTATAGCGGTTTCGGGAAATTGTTCATTTCTCTAACACTATATTTTTTTGGCAACACAAATGAATGACGAAACTTTTCTTTAACAACACAACAAAGGAAGTTTTTATTTGCAGCATGGAATATGGTTTGCTTTTGGTGCTGCAAGACTCGTGGAGTTTAGGCTTGTTAGTGTTGGTGACGAAATGGCTTAGCGGGATGTTGAGATGGTAGCGTGTGTTGCGGGACGTGTGAGGGATTGTGTTTAGAGTCACCGTGTAGTTTTGTATCTGGTATTTTTGGGGGAGAGTCTGCGTTATCTCCATTATTGTGGACCAGAGGTGAAAAGGGAACTAGTGTGTCGAGAGCGGAGTTACGCTCGGATCGACATAGCCAATTTTTGGGGTGACACAAAGTTGGGCCTGTGTGAGGCATGTTGTAAGTTTCTAATTTATGTTCAACTGGAATTCCTCCTAAAGAATCCATAAATTAGATGGTTCCCTCGTTGAGTGTCCATGCTGCCGCTGTTGGTGCTGCTATGTTAAAAAGCATCGCTAAACAGGGACGACCAGACGAACGTCTGTTCTGGTCGCCGTCTCAAGCCAAAGAGAGTGGGTTTGGCCGCTCACCCGTTTTGCTAGCCGGAAATGAAGGTCCAGGCTGAATAGTATGTCATCCTGATTGGGCGAAATTAAGTGTTGAAGATTTTCCTCTTCTCTACAAGGTACTATTTACCAACCCCTCCGCTCGGGCAGGATATGACACAAGGTCAATTTTTAAGCGGAGTTTAACAGGTTTGAATTCAGAGTTTTCCTTCTCCTAGACTAGTTGCCTCACCAAGGCTGAAGAACCTAGTCCGTCCTACTATTTACCCATAGCTGGAGGGAGAATAAGGGGGTTCATACCTTTCCCAAGGGTATTTGCCCGAAAGTGAACGTAATAGCGCGACTGGAGTACGAACTCGCGTACTACGATTCCGCAGTCCATCGCTTTAACCATTACACCACGAGGACACAAGGTAAATAAATTCAGCCATTTTGTATTAAGCAGGCTGAAGAAGAAATTATACGTATTTAAAACTCAGAATTGAGTGAAATCGGCAGTACAAAGTTGATTTTAATCACTGTGATTATTTACATGCTACTAAACATAATGTAAATAAATTATCTGATTTTATTCAGAAAATTCCTCTCTATAACATTTACATAGATTATTATAAGATTTTATGATGGTTGGGTGGGTAGTGTTTTATGACATATCAACACTTAATGCCAAACCCTGTTTATATATATCATAATGAAAAACCAACAGATTTCCTTTATAAAAAAAAAAGTTGTTAATTTCTTTACAAAAATCGGATCGAGAAAACTGTAATTTTTGTATCTGTATTTTTGCATTTATTGACCAAACGGCACATTCATTTAGGAAGTCGTCTTTTTTATTTATCTGAGATGGCAAACAATATGTGAATTGCCTCACAAATTTTGAAGGGTCAAAACTCAACATAATTTTAGAAATCTTTTCCCTCCAAGATTGTTTAAAATGCATTTTTAACCTATTAGAATCATATATAAATAAATCCTCTTTTTATCAAATTTAGTGCCAGTCTAAATCTTAGAATTAAGCGATAAAATAGAAAAAATCCTTTCTATTTCTACTCAGCTTTCATTTCTTTATTTCTCTTGAGTGAAAATCCACCATTCTATTCCTTCAAGAATATATTTAATTTCAACTCAGCTTAATTGTTTTTCATAAGTGAAATTATCTTTATTTATCTCTTTTTTTTTTCTCGGTAGCAATGCTGCTACTAATATTTCATTTCTTTATTGCTAATAATCTCTTATTTACCTAGATGAGTTTTTATGGCAACAGTCTAGATAAAAAAATACAATTAAAAATCAAATTTGGTGCCTTACATATAAGCACATAAACGTACCTTTGCAATAGATGGTAATATATACATAGGAACACCACATACACACACAAAAAATATAATAATAATATAATGTCAAAGGACAAGCAAAATTGCTACTCAGAATGCATTAGCTTTTCTTTTTTGTTATGTAAATATTAGGGCATATTTACACTCTTATTAACATTACCTTTGCCTAAAGAAAAGCCTTTGTAATTTAATTTTTCAAAAAAATTTTGACTCCAATTAAAGAAACAAAATCTATTGAATATGTAGAAATGCGTTTATTTAATCATTCACACACTTATTCAATATATATATATATATATATATATATATATATATTATATTGAACAAGTCCTGGCGACAACACCCCACGAGACAACAACTATACGGACACTTTCCCCCCCCCCATCACGAAAACTATACAAGTTAGACGAACCAGACATGCGGGACACTGCTGGAGAAGCAAGGACGAGCTCATAAGTGATGTACTCCTATGGACCCCCACATATGGACGTGCAAAAGCAGGACGACTAGCTCGAACTTACATACAGCAACTATGTAAGGACACAGGATGTAAACCTGAAGACCTGCCGGAGGCGATGAATGATAGGGAGAAGTGGCGAGAGAGGGTCAGGGATATCCGTGCTGGCGGCACGACATGATGATGATGATGATATATTATTTGGACACAGTGAAATGGTTTCAAGTATTCCTAATACTAATAGTCCTACATAATATTAATCATTAGTTTGCTTTCAGTAAAATAGTTTGGTTTGGTTTGGTTTGGTTTGGTTTTATAGCATATCAACCATTGTAGGTTATTTAATGCCAAATCCATTTTTATGCATGTAAACATTTCCATTTCAAATGATTCAGTTTTGCATTAGTACACTGTTTAGTTCTATTTAACCCTTAGATAGGCTCCTATCAGGTACTACCACTCCGGGCCAGAGTGGACCTGGAAGCGATGACAATGAAAGGGTACTCTGCATTCTCCAAAGCTCCAGCATTACTAGAACCTCACCATCAGATTGTTTAATGTCATATCCAGGACACTCGTTGTGGGAGTCTTACTCCTCTGCATAGATGCAGTCCGTGTTATTCTGCAACTCCAGCCGACGGGGCCAACAGTTTAATGGTTACAAGTATTGCTATCTAATACTGGTAATTCTTTTTATCAAGTATTGCTATCTAATGATGATAATTCTATTCATCAAGTATTGCTATCTGATACTGATAATTCTATTTATAAAGTATTGCTATCTAATACTGATAATTCTATTTATAAAGTATTGCTATCTAATACTGATAATTCTATTTATCAAGTATTGCTATCTAATACTGATAATTTTATCTATCAAGCATTGCTATCTAATACTGATAATTCTATTTATCAAGTATTGCTATCTAATAATGATAATTCTATTTATCAAGTATTGCTATCTAATACTGGTAATTCTATTTATCAAGTATTGCTATCTAATACTGGTAATTCTATTTATCAAGTATTGCTATCTAATAATGATAATTCTATTTATCAAGTATTGCTATCTAATAATAATAATTTTATTTATCAAGTATTGCTATCTAATAATGATAATTCTATTTATCAAGTATTGCTATCTGATACTTAGTATTTGCCCACGCAGCGTCTCATCAACCGAAAAAGACATCGACACACGGCTAACGAAGGCATGGACAGCTATCGATAGGCTTTCGATCATTTGGAAATTAAACCTGACCGATAAAATAAAACGCAGTTTCTTCCAGGCTGCGGTCATTTCGGTGCTGCTGTATGGATGCACTACTTGGACGCTGACTAAACGGTGGGAGAAGAAGCTAGACGGCAATTATACAAGAATGTTGCGAGCAATATTAAACAAGTCCTGGCAGCAATACCCCACAAGGCGCCAACTGTACGGTCACCTACCACCTGTAACGAAAACTATACAAGCTAGACGAACCAGACATGCTAGACACTGCTGGAGAAGCAAGGACGAGATCGTAAGTGATGTGCTCCTGTGGACCCCCGCATATGGCCAATCAAAAGCAGGACGGCCAGCTCGAACATACATACAGCAGCTATGTGATGATATAGGATGTAACCCTGAGGACCTGCCGGAGGCGATGAATGATAGGGAGACGTGGAGAGAGAGGGTCAGGGATATCCGTGCTAGCCACACGACATGATGATGATGATGAAATGATTAAACAGTTCCATTTGACCCATTGATGGGACTGTGACTACTTTGTGTCAAAGTGGACCTAAGATTAATTGCAATGAAGAAATACTTCACATTCCCGAAACTACAGGATTGGAGCCTCAAAATCAGATGAAGTTTTGTTTCATACCCAGAATGCAACATTTTTTGATGAATTTAAAGGATTTTAACGATTTTTTGTTTTTGTTTTCGGGAAAATGTGGCATAGAGAACAAGCGAAAAATAGAAAAAAAATCAGCAGGAAATATATTTAGCCTCTTTGTTTGACTGATGTTCGTTTTACGAACGTAATGCTTTTAGGGATTGTTTAATCCAATTTTATTTATTCGTATCACAACTCAACATCAATTCACTGATCTCCCAATAATTGGTGTTTCTTTTTTTCTTCTTTCAGCTGTACCTTTGCTACCAACACTTATCTACACAGTACTTCGGGCTTTATACGGAGACAACAAAAAGTGAGGCAATTGAAAAACCTTATTTTATAATAGCTCTCTCTCTCTCTCTCTCTCTCTCTCTCTCTCTCTCTCTCTCAATCCGAGTAAAAGTCGTTTTTTTTTATCAGCCACATTTTTAATGAAAGTAGAGGTAGTGACATGGTGATCAGCGCAGAAAATGAAATCTGCGAAGAGAGTTCAAATTCCAACGCTGACTGTTTACGTTCACTTCAAACTAATGTCCTCTGAAAAGGCGTAAATCCATTTCTAACCCAATTATTAGTCAAATAGCAGGACATTGGGTTCTATAATAATAATTGTTCGCTACTACTTCTGTATTAAGATCCTCACTATGTGTCCTACCCCTTATTTTGTATCACCTCTTCGTGAAGTTATAGTTGACAAGATAGACTAGTAGACGGACACTACTAGACAACTATGTTTCGCTTATCCTTGGCCTAATGCCAGACTAAGCCGAGATTAGTTAATACTCAACTAAAACAACCATAGTTTTGCGTTGTCAGGTCTTGAAACTCGAAGAAAGTAGAAAGTAGAAAAATCGAACCAGTCAATTGTCCCCATTTTTATTATTTTTATAAATATTGTTGGCCTTTTGTGGGTCTTCAACCGTCTATTATTGAAAATTGCGATGTATTTGCATTTTATAAAAGTCTATGTCGAGCATTCACTTTCTGATGGGCTCCGAATTGTTAAGAATTGAACTCACTGACGTCTATTCCGTTCGCTCGTCTGAAAACAACATCAAAAAACCCTAAATTCACTTTCACGTCGCGTTTCAAATCAAGGTCAGTTTTTGACCCCTTTCTGTCAATCAATAAGCTCACGCTTGCTCTTGAAGTGACAGCACAGAAGGTGGAATGTTGATGGAGATTGAGCTATAACATAATAATTGAAATTGAAAGATATCTAATGTTAACAAATGATTAGATGTTAAAGTTTCTAGAAAATTTCCTAAAAACTTTTCTCCACAAAATCTTTTCTCTTGACGATAAATATATCGATCATACAAACTTCTGAAATATAAGTGATTGACAACGCTCTAGACAAGAATGACAAAACAAGGTGGTTGTTCCGAAAGGCCAAATTTTATTATGGCGAATCGTAATCGGAAATCGTAAAATTCAGGAACTGGTAGTGGGTGCAGGAACTAGTCGCTGGTGCAAGACTGGGTCGCTGGTGCAAGTCTGTTAGTCGTTGGTAGTTAGGACTAGTGGTCACTGGTGCAGGACTGGTAGCTGCTGTTGTAGGACTGGTAGCTGCTGGTGCAGGAAGGTGGTCGCTGGTGCAGGAAGGTGGTCGCTGCTGGTGCATGAAGGTGGTCGTTGGTGCAGGACTGGTAGCTACTGGTGTAGGAAGGTAGTTGCTGCTACAGAAAAGTGATCGCTGCTGCAGGAAGGTAGTCTCTGGTGCAGGAAGATGGTCGCTTGTGCAGGAAGGTAGTGCATCGTGCCGTCTCAGAAGGTACTAGGTTAGACTATCAGAATTAGCACTGAAAAGAGCTGTTAAGCTGAGAGGCTGGCAGTATTCCTGCGTCGTCTGCTGGCTGGAATCAGGACGTCGGCTTAAAGAGGAACCTGGAGCAGTGTGTCATGGGCAGCTGCTACTGATAAGGCTTCGGTCGCTGAGTTGACCAGGGGAGAATCGGATTCCTCCCACACCCTTGGCTGACGTCCAGCCAAAGCTGTCGGCCGTTATAATACCGCCGCTTTTATGTATACAGCGCGTTACTACCTTTAGTTGTCTAAGTAGAAGGAATTTGCTTATTATCACAAAATAGAAGTGAGAGACTCCATTCTACTTTGACGAGGTTTCTTTTATCACTATATATTTTGGGCTACTGCTGCAAACTATCCTTTGAAAAACCGACTGAATTTATTATTCTTAAAACGCAGTCTACATGGAGCCATTTGCTTCCTTAACAACCAGGTCCTATTGGCTGATAATGTTAGTGACTCATCACTTTTTGGAAATGGGATTTGTTTTTGGCTTCTTTTTTTTTGTAGTTTTTTTTTATAGTGAGTAGCCGATTGACTATGATAGGTTCAAACTATTTGAGAACATTTAAAAATGTAAATTAACCCAAAGAAATATTACTATTTGTCATCACTTTTGTTCATCTCTATCTCTCTCTATCTCTCTGTATATATATATAGAGAGAGAGAGAGAGAGAAAGAGAGAGCAGAAACAACCCTTAAGAAAAATTATATAAAGCGAAGGGTGCTGAAAAGTTCTGTGTTCAACCTTGAGTGGAATTACCTCTTTTTTTTTTTATAAACACCATTGAGGCCTAGTTTGTGTTTTATTCAGTAAGTTTTTACTGCTAGTTTAAATACATTATACTGTTGAATAGAACACGTTGAATTTTTTCTTTTGCACATTAAAATAAAACTATAGTTTATTCTACTCGTCAAAGCTATATTTATCTTTCAATAATATCAAAGTATTGTTAAAAAAACGGCCTCATTGGTATCGTGGACTGTAAGTATTTTTTAGACCAAAAGAATCTTGAGGCAGAGTCCCCCTGGCGTAAATAGCTAAAGTGCTGGACTGCAGCCACGGAGAAAGCAAGTTCGAATTCCGGAGGTGCTATTACAAATTCCCTTATCCTCTCCAGCTTAGGGTTAAATAGTATGACTGTTGTTATTCTACAAGGATGACTTTGGCATAAAATAACCAACGAAGGTTGATATACCCTTAAACAAAGTAATCAAATCAAACCAAAGAAATAATGTACTGTTTTAAACAGCGAGATGAATACACAAAATAATACGTAAATTTGATGGCTGGATCTAGGTATTTCCTTTCTAGGTTCGACTGTGAATTTTTCCGCATTTCCCACTTTATATGTGAGTAATTGTGCTATATATTTCTGTAAGAAATCTGTTTTCTTTGTTCTAATTTTTTGATCAGGAGAACTTACTGTAAAAGTGAGGGTCTGTGTGCTAGTCTCACAAAGCATTTTTAGTAATTTCATTTGTCATCGCGTCAGATTTGATTTAATGCAATTTCTGTTTGATTATCATTGTTGCAGATGTTGGACAGGTAGCAGTGACCTCCAATGGATCATTCAAGGACCCATCACCGTCTCTCTGCTCGTAAGTTTCTCTCATCTTTTCTCAATATTCTTTTCCTTAACCTATAAAACTCAGAGACCCCGATGCCTATGTATCCCTCCACCCAAGGGTCCTGATTGAAAAATAGTAGAAAAATGTAGAATATTGTAATTTGTTATTTAATAAGCGGTTAATTATAAGCAATAGTGATTGCGCTCAGAACAATCCTCAAAGGCTAGGTAAAGGGGCTGGAAAAGTTGAAAATCGGAGGACGAGTAGAAACCATCCAAACTACAGTATTGCTAAGATCGGCTAGAATGCTGAGAAGAGTCCTCGAAACTTGAGGAGGCTTGCTGTCATTCAAACTCTAGTGAAAGCACATAAGGACCAATAATAATAGTAAAGGGAAAACATCAAGAAAGAAACTGTATCTCTTTTAATAGCAGCACAAAACAACGCCATGAGGACCGATTGTATTGAAGTGAAACTTCGTAATACACAGCGTTATTGCGAAGGTAGTTTATGCGGAGACAGAAGAAACAGTTATGACAAAATAAGCGAATGTAGCAAACCAACACAAAATTAGTACAAGACAAGGCACGACTGGGTGAGAAAGATAATCCAAAGGGAATTGTGCAAGTTTGACTATACTACCAAATGGTATATACATAAATCAGAATCTGTCCTAGACAAAGAGACTCATAAAATTCTCTGGGATTTTGAGATATAAGCAGATCGCCCAATACCGTTCAGAAGACGAAACCTAGTGTTGATTAACAAGTAAAAAAGAACTTGCCATCGAGTGGATTTTACTGTTCTGGCGAACCACAAAGTGAAAATGAAAGAAAGTGAAAACATTAATAAATATATTGTATTTTGCCAGAGAACTAAGGAAAAAAACACAGTTGAGGAAAATGAAGGTGACGGTAAACCCAGTTGTAGTTAGTGTACTTGGAACGGTCCCCAAAGGCTTAGAAAGACTGGGGGAATTTGAAATCAGTGAAAGAACCGAGACTATCTAGAATACAGCTTTTTAAGATCGGTTAGAATACTGAATTTTGGAAACCTGAGGAGACTTTCTGTCGCTCAGACTTCAGTGAAAGACCACCAGCTAACGCTTGTGTGAAAAACTCGTGAGGAGTGAAATAATAATAAAAATTATGCAGTAAATTAGCACAAAAGGAATACAAGAGTAGGCGTGATTGAGTAGGAAAGGTGATCCATTGGGAACTGTGAAAGAGATCAAAATAGGGCCATTCTGACAAATTTCATTTGCACAAACCACAATCTGTCCTAGAAAGTGAGACGCACAAAATTCTCAGTGACTTTGAGATACAAACAGACCCCTAAATGCTGGTCAGAAGACCGGACCTTGTCCTATTTTTTAAAAAAATCTTGTCATCTAGTGGATCTTGCTGTTCCAATGGACCATACTGCGAGAATAAAGAATAGCTAAAAGCTGGAAAAATACCAAAACCGTGTCAGGTAGCGGGAAAAAAATTGTGGAACACGGAAGTGACGATGATACCAATTTTAGCTTGTGTCCTTGGAACGGTCTCGAAAGGACTGGATAAGAGACTGGAGGAACTGGAGATCAGTAGAAGAATCGAGACCATCCAGACCACAGAATTGTTAAAATCAGCAAGGATACTTAGAAGAATCCTTGAAACCTGAAGAGACTTGCTATCATTCAGACTTCAGTGAAAAGTCAGTAAGAGTTGATGTGAAAAACTCGAAGAAATAATAATAATAATAATAATAATAATAATAATGTGGTGATAGAGATGAAACGATCAATCACATAATAAGCAAATGCAGTAAGCTTGTGCAAAAACTAGACACAACTGGGTGGGCAAGGTCATCCACTGGGAATTGTGCAAGAAGTTTAATTTTGACCATACAAACAAATGGTATATGCACAACTCAAAATCTGTCCTAGAAAATGAGACAAACAAAATTCTCTGGGATTTTGAGATACAAACGGATCATCTAATCTCGCCCGGACGACCAGACTTAGTGAGAGTCAACAAAACAAAAGAACCTGCCGAATAGTGAACTTTGCCGTTCCGGCTGACCACAGGGCAAAACTGAAAGAAAGCGAAAAGAGAGATAAGTACCTAGACCTTGCTAGAGAATTGAAAAAACTATGGAACATGTAAGTGACGGTGATACCAATTGTAATTGGTGCGCTTGGTACAATCACCAAAGGATTGATAAAGAGACTAGAGAACTTGTAAATAAGAGAAAGAGTGGAGATCATCTAAACTACAGCATTATTAAGATCGGCCAGAATACTGAGAAGAGTCCAAAGAGATTTGAGGAGACTTGCTGTCACTTAAACTCCAATAGAAAACCATCAGCTAACGCTGATGTGAAGAACTTTCAAAAAAGAAGAGAATAATTTTTAAGCAATAATAACGTTAAAATGGGATTCCCCGCCTGGAATTTAGGCCGCCCAAATATAGGTATTTCGGGTCGCAGCACAAATAACGGCCGGGCGGATTCAAAGGGTTAAAAATATCGCCGGAATTTCTTTTTCTTTTCCACATTATCTCATCTTTCATTGAAGCATAAATAAATCTAAAAGTTTACTTTTGGTTGAATAGAATTTTAAGACATATAAATTTGGCGGGAAATTGATATTTGAGTTTTGCGAATTCGTTTAAGCGTTAATAAGATAAATAAATAAATACCAAAATAAAATAATGTCCTTCACCAGCCATTATAAGTTCATTGGAAAGGTGTTAGAATGGAGATCTAAAAATCTCTATGGCCAGATCACTTCAGGTTTCCGGCATTAACATCAAGTTATATGTGAACCCGCTGATTATTAACTTGAGTGACCGCTGTGGCTAGTAGTAACGTGATAGTTGGTGCGCTAACAAGTTGTGCATTGCTTCACACCGTGTGTGATTTGAAAATTGCATCGATGAACAGAAAACATAGTCTAATTAGAGAACCTCTGCTTTGCGAGTTCAAACTAAGACATAATGCCCCGGAAGCAACCAAAAACTTTTGCGAAAGGTGAAAGCGCAGTTGATCACAGTACAGTAAGCAGAAATTTCGCTTGTGTTACACGAACCTCAACGATGAGGAAAGGTCAGGCAGGTGTAAAAAAGTATATTCCGGGGCTGTGCTCCAAATCATAGAGACAAATCTGGCGAAGTACTAGGAGAGTATCGGGCGAGCTCGGCATCTCATAGTCTAGTATGGTTCAGTAAAAGCATCTGGAGCTGCCTGAACGGTGCCTCACGTTACCAAAAAGATTACAAAACTTTTGACTCACCCAAGTAATTAACATGCTTATTGTCATCTACCGAACATCAGACGAAGTTTTGGTTTTGTTTCTTTGTTTAATGGCAATATCAACCATTATGACTTATTTAATGTCAGAATCATCCTTGCAGTTCTCCAATGTTACAATTTAACCCATAGCTGGAGAATAAGGGAGTTTATGCCTTTCCCACGGATATTAGTCCGAAAGTAAATGTAATAGCTCGACTGGAGTTAAACTCGCTTACTTCGAAGTTGCTGTCCAGCATATAAGTCATTTACGCCACGGGAACTCAGACGAAATAGCTCAGTTGGGAAATCGCTATTTTCATTTATTACAAATTAGTTGCTATTATTTTATTCAGATTATTGAATGCCTTTGACCCGCTTCCTGTATTTGTCTTGGGGGATTCATAGCAGTTTTTATTAACATGTAAACAACAAAAATTAATTTGTGAAGGTTAAATTTGCAAATACTGTCAAAGTATACTTGACTAAATGTCTTCTCGGATTTTTTTTTTTAACTTTTTTTGTTTTGTTTTGCTTTGTTTTTGTTTTCTGATTTAAATCATATTCTTTTCGATTAGGTCAGCCTTGTTTTGGGTGCCAATATTCTACGGATTTTGATTTCCAAATTACGTGACGGTAACACAGACCATTTTCAACAGACCAGGTATGTTTCTTTCTTGTGTATCGGTTACTGTAATACAACAAAAAGAGCACATTGTATCGAAATCATTGTTCGCACAATAGCATTAAGATAGTACGATGACAATTTTGTTCGATATTGACTTGAAGACTTCTTTGACATCTGTCGATGCAGCGGGGAAAGTCGGGCCCTGGTTGAACGAAAATAGCAAAAAGTGCGTCTGGTACCTAAAATAAACAGGACGCAGGTGTTCTCGGTGGAAATGTCCCGTAAACTGCGTTGGTCGCACGCTTGAAGGAAGCGTGTCCACGTGCATTATGTAGGTAGCAGGCTGGAGGATGTGTGACTACGAGAATTTGCGTAGGCATGCTAAAGAGAAGTGTGCCCTCGTGTAATATGTTGGCAGCAGGCTGGGGGAGGAGTGACCCCAAGAATTTGTGTGGGCGTCTGGGATGTTACATAACCAGGAAGATTTCGACTCGGCAGAAGAAAGAAAAAAGAAAAGAGTTCGCGGAAGATTTGTACCTCAGCCCCTGTGGGTGCAGCTTAGCCATCTTCGTTTCTCTCTCTCTCTCTCTCTCTCTCTCTCTCTCTCTCTCTCTCTCTCTCTCTCTCACTTTACCCATCCGTACATTTTGGGTAATAAAAGGAAAAGAAGAGAAGCAGATTATATTTTTATATATCAGTGATGTCGTCTTTTTCTGCTATACAACAATTTCAAATCAAATTTGAAAATTAATGTTACTCTTGTGACGTCTCGTTTGAGCTCAACCTGACCAAGAGAGATAATTATCAAGTGCTAATTATAATACTCCTCTTCTTTATTTATTTGTAATTTATATAATAATGATCCGATTTTTTATGTATATGACCGGAATACGACTAAAAATAATGCATCGTAAAGAGATTTTCAGTAGTATAATGCAATATTTTAATGCTCTTAGAGATTAAAGCAATTTCTAGAGAATTAGAGATTCTCTCAGACTAAGACGACAACACTGTTACAGTAAGCGAGAATAATTTTTTTTAAGTCAGGAAGACCTGAAGAGACTTGGTGTCACTCAATCTTCAATGAAAAAACACGAGTTGAAACTGACGTAAAAAAAAACTAAGACTGAGTAAAATAACAGAATAATCTCCTAAATACAGGAACCATGGAACGGTCCCCAAAAATCCCAAATGACCAGGGATTGAAATTCGGATAACTGAAAAACCCCGGAGAATGATAGACACAGTCCAAACCAGAATATTGAGACACCTGTTACTCTACTTAGCTTGCACATTCGTGTGTTGGGTCGTGAAAAATAAATCGGCACAAATCCAGGGAGAGACTTCTCTCGCACCAGGAAGCAGCTGCTCTCTCATTTAAAGGGGTAAAGTGTTGAGTTTATTGCCTTGTGCCTAAAGCAACCCCAAAACGAAACAGAATTTCCCTGTAGTATCATCATTTTAAACTGACCTTATGTCACATCCCAATACCGTTGATGGTTGGTTAAATAATACATTTTACTTTTTTATAACACTGCGACATCGTAGTAAGCGAGTTCGAGCTCCAGTCACGCTACTGCGTTCATTTTCGGACTAATAACTAAGGAAAAGATATGAACTTCTTCTCCCCTCAGCTATGAATTGAATAGACCCATTACTGTCCTTCTACAAGGACGGCTTTGGCATTAAATAACCCACGAAGATTATGTTATTAAACAAAGAAACCGAACCATTCAACGTGTAAAATATAAATGTATCTTTTTAAATGAAAATAAAAATGGATAAATATATCAAATAATTTATCAAAATTCAAATTAAGTAGTACGAGTATTTTAATCAGATGATTTCATTATGTTTCATTCATGACTAGGCTTCATAGCATAATTCTTCATTTCATCTTTTATATATATATGTGTGTGTGTGTGTGTGTGTGTATATATCCGGATCATTGGGATGAACTTCACCCTGAAGATTCGAAAAGGTGAAACCTTGGTAGATTTCGTCTGACTCATTAGGTATAATATTATATTTGCTCTACCTTGTATCGAGCACTTACTTCGTTTACTTAATCCTCTGTCAGAGTTTTTTTTTCTTTTGGCTTGACATTACGATATTCTCTGATTTTTTTTTTTTTTTCAGTCTTTTCTTTTTTTATGGAATTTTCTTTTTTCAAATATCAATTTGTGTATTTTTTTATTCACAAGTTGGATCATTTGGGTTTTTTTTCTCTCTGCCAGAGTTAAAGTTAGGGATTAACCTAAAATAGAAATACATTATATATATATATATATATATATATATATATAGCGTAGACACAGAGTTAGTGGCGTTTTAAGATTGTCAGTTTCTTGCTTATACAATCATGAAACAAATGACAGTCACTAAGCACCATTGACTCTGTCCACATTATCCTAGCTTAGATATATATGCTCTATCAGTGATATTGAGCACTCTTTATTTATAAATTTGGCGACTATAGTCGAAGGCGACCCGAAGGCTCCCTTTTCAATTGCTACTTCACCGAGGTGTAGGGGAGGGCGCTACTCCTTTCCCAGGACTGCTCCACTTTACTCTTGATACGTACCTTATAATGTTGAGTGTTAAACAAGAAGGTATCAAGTACTATTTTTTAAGTCTCCCGGGCCAATGGCGAACACTCTACCTACTAGGTCAATGAATATTGTAAACTATATATATACATATATACATATATATATATATAGCATACGTAGAGTAATACATCAAGTTTACAGTTGACGCAACATTCTCGTTAACGCTGCTAAAACACAGTAAAGAGGCACAAGGGAAGTACTTGTGTGGGCTTATTTGTTTTCTGTCACACTTTCCTTCGTCACTACGTGATGATAAAGTTAAAATGTCAGATTTAAAGAATAATTATAAGTATATATATATACTAGATATATAAAGTCATAGAAACAAAAATAATTTTTAAAAATCCGTTTGTCGTCACTAGAATAATATTCTCCAAACTCATTGTCATACAATTTTTTTAAAAAATCTATTTCTATGTTACTAGTACTGTGGACCTATGCTAGTCACGGAGCCCAATGTGGTGTGACTACTTGTCACAGTGCTTTTTATGGCTGTTGAGTTCGTGACTACTACATTAGCTTCCGACTGTTTGCTTTATCAATTCCTTCCGTGCCCACGCTGCGTTTAAAAGATCCACAAAGGGGGCTGACACAATTCAGCCGGATATTCTTCTGACAGTCAGGTAATATGAGTAACTAGATTGTCGAGCAACTCAAAGAATAGAGAAAACCCGTGGTTAACAAACAACAAAAAATCGTTTTTATTGAAACACGTTTGTGAGACAATAAATAACAAACAAATGATGTTTGCTTTCCTGGCAAAAAGAAGAAGAAAGAATATCGAGAGAGAAAGAGTGACGATGAGGTGCGGTTAGAATGACACTAATTTCTCTAAAGTCTGGGACTTTAAATTTTTGTAAAGTCTGAAGGTTGTTCGGAGTGCTTTGGTTCTAGAATGGAAAGGATGCTTCTTTGGCAGTCTTGATGTTCTTCTTTGTCCCTTTTCTCATCCTCTCTGCTCATTCGTTTTACCATCCTATTTTTATAGATCAATATCTGAACTAAAAATGGTTTCTGATTGGTTGTCCAATAAGAGACAATTAGGAGTCATATTCCCATTGGTCAGCCAATCCTAGTTCAGGATTATATCTTACAGGTATAGGGAAAACCCATTTTAGATAATTTGACCAATAGGAACAGGTTTAGAGCAATGGTATTGTACAAAAAAATCCTCCTCACCTAACTGGATGAGCTATGCCCAGTTCACCTTTATTTAGGGTGGAGCAAAATTAAATCTCCCTTTTGACATTGACCTTTAAGATAAGCACTAGAAAAATGTTTTATGAAATGATCCGTTTCATTATCATGATCGAAAATTTAAATAATTAAATAAATTCGCTGACCTTTAAAATCAAAAACAATTGTGTCGTACTTAACTGGCCTTTAGGAACAATCAACCAGCTTTTTAGGTCAATTTAAGCCTTGAACAAAAAGATACTTATTTTAAGGATCTTTTTTGTTTTTGAGATATATATATATATATATATATATATTAATTTTCATATATTTCATAAATTTTGATTCTTACATATTAATTAAGAATTCAACCGCTTGTGGTGCTTTAACAATCATGGAAGCTGTCTCGTGATGCTTTAAAAAAAAAACTATTTACAAAGTTTGATATGTCATTAAACAAAAAAAAACTATTAAAAAAAACCTATTTAGCAACTTTATGCTACAAACCATTATCTAGAATTAACAATAAAACTTCAGAGAAGATATTCAAAATCTTGTTATAAGTTTTAAACCCGATGAACGTTGTTTTAGCTCTGTCTCCTTTCTCTGTTTGTCTTTACTCATTATACCACCCAACCCGTTTTCTCTTCCCCTACTGTCTTTTTGAATCTCTCTCTCTCTCTCTCTCTCTCTCTCTCTGTGTGCGCATCGTATGAACAATGGACGCATCTATTTTTAATAACGATTTAGTTTGTTTATAAAACAAATTCTTGCAATTCAAATATATCCGTGAATTTTTGACGGGTTTTTGAGATACAAACGGATCACCCAAACCAAGTCAGAAAATCAGACCAAGTTTAAACTCAAAAGAAAGAAAGAATTTGTCCTCTAGTGGATTTTACCATTCCAGCGGACCACAGAGTGAAAATAAAAGAAAACAAAAAACTGGACAAATCCTTGGGCCTTGTCAGAGAGATTAAAAAGAAGTTGCTTAATATAAAAATGACGGTGATACCAATCGTAGTTGGAGCCCTTGGAACAGTCCTCAAAAACCCGGAAAAGAGACTGGGTGAATTAAAGATCAGAAGAAAAATCAAGACCATCGAGACCACAGCACTACTAAAATCAGCTAGAATACTTAGAAGAGTTCGAGAGATCTGATGAGAGTTACTGTCGCTTAGACTTCACAAGAAAAAAAAAAACATGAGTTAGAGCTAATTTTTTTAAAAAAAACTTGGTACTGTTGTTTTTTCTAGTATTCTAACTGTTCATATAATTTTCAAATTTGATTTTCTTTTTCAATATAGTCGTGGTGTCCGGGCAACTCTGATTCTCATTCCCCTGCTTGGACTGCATTATTTCATTATGCCCCTTCGTCCAGAAGAAGGTCAGAAAGCCGAGTATATATATAACATCATCTCGGCCATTTTAATATCCTTTCAAGTAAGTCTGATGATGTCTTCTGCCTTTTTTCAATCATTTCCTTTTCTTTCTTTTTTTTAAATTAATTTTTTATTATTCTTCATTTTTCCAATTCTACTAGCTTTTTATCTCAACTCACAGTGATCGTCACTTTTACGACATCGAGGAATAACGTGTGCCGGAAACAAGAGTTAAGAATCATTCTTTACTCAGTGTCTGAGAAGTGATGACTCGAATGATTACCGATAAAAACCTTCAACCTATTCATTCTCCGACCTTTGCATTGGGTTTAGTTGATGGACTTCCGTTTTGAGTCTATATATTAGGTTATAGATAAATCAAATCAGAAAAATTACTCAACAGTAGCGTTAAGGGACGAAACAACAACAAATATTTAAATGATTTTTACTTGAAAAGATTTGCATGAACGTTTATGAAATTTTCACAAAATATTATTGGAACATATATGCATTTATTACATAGAAAGTTTTCTAAATTTTCTTTTACAGTAAATTAATAGTCAACTGAAAAACAAAAATATTCATTTTGCCCTTGTCAAAAGTTAAGGAACGCATCATAAATCCTTGTGAGATCAATATATAAACTAAAGAATAATTCAATATCAAGTGAATTTTCCTTTGCATTGGATTACCTCATTGCATCTTCGACTACATGAACCAATTAACTTCTTACAAAAGGTAGTAGGGATACTTTCCCATTCTTCTTTCAGAAAACCCCATAAATCATTAATATTTTGAGGATTTCTTTTCTGATCTTTCTCTCCTATGATTTTCTGTACATTCTCTATAGAATTCATATCTGGGCTTTGTGGTGGCCACTTCATAACAGCTATTCCTTCCTCTTCAAGAAAACTTAACACAGTTTTAGCTTTGTGGCAAAGCACGTTGTCTTGCATAAATACTGGAGTTTCAACTATCCCTTTGAGTAAATGAGGCAGAGCATACTGGCGAAGAAGTTCTTTATAAACACTAGCATTAATATTACCGTGAAAACTCCCCACACCATTACCCACTCAAAATTTCACAGTTTTCTTAACGCATTGAGGAGATAAGCGTTCCCCATTTTTACTTCGAACAAACTTCTTATCATCAGATCCATACAAGTTGAATTTATATTCATCTCTAAAGGGAACCATATTCCATTGTTCCTCTGTCCACACGATATACTCTGTGGCGAAGTCAAGACGAGCTTTTTGATTTTTCTTTGAATTCAAAGGTTTACGACATGGAATCTGAGCCACTAATTTTTCCTGATTTAACCTTCGAGAAACAGTTTTTTCTATAGATTGTCTTTCCTGTTTGCACACAAAATGCACGGAAATAGACTTTTATGTGTCAAAACGGTCTTTTAACAATCATCCGATCTTCCTGTTTGGTAGTCATAGGAGGCCTGCCAGTTTTCGGTTTTGATTCAAGTGTCTTGTCTGCCTTAAATCTATTGATTACACAATAAACAACACTTTTTGACCTTCATATGATGCCAGCAATTTCAGAATACGATTTGCCTTCTTTTTTCTTCTTGAGTTAAACAATTGCGTGCTTTCGTTTACATCTTGCTTAAAAATAGTTCCAACGACGTATGACAGTTGACTATAAATCAAAATTAGCAACCAAGTTATTTAAAACTTCCCTGAATTACTATGATTCAACCGCCTTCCTTAACTTTTGACCATGGCAAAATGTTTTGTTTTTTTTAATGTTTTTAGTTGACTATTAATTTATGGTTAAAAAAAATTAGAAAAGTTATATGTAATAAATACATATATGTTCCAAGTATATTTGGGGAAAATTTCATAAGTGTGCATGAAAATCTTTTCAAGTAAAAATCATTTAAATATTTGTTGTTGTTCTGTTCGTTAACTTATGGCCCCTACTGTAGACCAGATACATTCACCCGAAGGAGTTAAAAGATTGAGACCACGAAAACAATACAAAAAATAAAGCAACAAAGATTCTAAAAATAAATATATAAATCAATAATATTCTAAAATTACTTGTGTTTGTTTTTATTGTTTTTACAATGATAAAAAAAATAACCTTGGCGCCGACAGATCGAGAAACCAAGTAGGGGATGAATTATAGATGTGATTTAGGTTTTTACAATACCAATTCCTCTCATAGCTTAATTGGAAAAACAGCAGATACCAATAACCAGGTTTCTCCGATACTGTCGTAAAAATGAAAAGCCGAGTGAGTTACAAGAAAGAAGTAAAAAACAACTAAATTTTTTAAAAGAATGAAAGACAATTATAGACAAAATTAATGATAATAGATTAAGCTTAGTTAAGCTTAGTTGTTTCTTTGATCTTTAGTTGATTTTCATCGCAACTATTCAGATATGTAAGCTAAGGGAGTTAACTCTTATTTCGCGTTTGATATCGGCGCCATGTTTGTTGTTATTGTCTCATCAAGAAATTATTCTTTTTTTATTGTCGCATCATAAGTGACGTTTTTCTGTGATCTCCTATACATTGAAACACTAATGTTAGCCGACCAGTAAAAACTTACATATATCAGCTCTGTGCAGACATTTGATGCAGTTCAGAGGACCCACAAAAGGGAGAGGGCCGATAGGGGCGGATGGTGAGAAAGAGTCAAGGGAATTTGTGCAATCAGAACGACTTCATCATGATGATATACACTGTCATAGAAATGACGACCCGAATGTGTTGTAATTTTAATTCTTTTTTTAAATGTAAAATTAAAAGATGAAGAAAATAACATTTATAATGATTGCCAATGCTGCATTTAAACATCTTAAAAATAAGATAAAATAAAAAATGTGCTTCATATAATTAAGAAAAATACAAATCATGATATTACTATGAAAATATTTTTTAATTCTTTGCAGGGTTTCTTTGTGTCGGTCCTCTTTTGCTTCTTGAATGAAGAGGTGAGTTACTTTTTTTTTACACTAGGATCGGAATGTTAGTGATTTTCACCCCCAGGCAAAAAAAGTGTTATTAATTGCTTAAGCATATCTCATTCTACCATCCATTCTATTCCAACGAGGCCGGCCTTTGGAAGTGCGGGGTCCAATTGGTATCATATATATAACAATGTGTTGTGAGTACGTGGCAAGCCTAGAGTAGATTAGCGCAGGGCTCCTTTAGACACTGGGCCTAATTAGGAATAATTGGTTCAATTGGCTTAAGACCTGTATACATATTTATACAATCTTAATCAGATATTTGTTTCTAAAGTTCTGAGTCTCAAAATTTATTGAGAAATCTCTTTAGATGTTGATTTCCAGCACAACAGAATACTGTTACAAATATTTACGTGGGTCGTTCAAAAAGTTCTAAGCACCACGAAGAAAGAAGATCAGTAGTTGAATATTTTTATTTGTACAACACACTACCGCTTCTTATAAAACAAGAAAAACTAATTCAGATTTCAGTCTTAATTTCTGTGCAGGTGAGTCCTATACAAATATGAGACGTGTGTTACAAATCAAAAATCTGGGTGAAGCTTAGAACTTTTTGAACGACCCACGTATCTAGCAGCATATATTTTTAGAATATCCAGGAATCGTAGTTTGTTTTGTTTTTTTGCGATAATAAATTGATTCATTTGAGGCAACTTCCAAAACAGGACTTGGGTTTCTTTGTATTTGAGATTTTGGGCTCTGCTCGATTGTCCAACCATTCATTCTACCCCTGTTATACACAGTGAAATTTAAACGCTTCTACATTTAAGTTTTGGCGAGTTTGTACAGTAAAATTTTCATATATTTAATTAAAAGGGAAAAAAACAGAACTTTGCATAACTAAATTTTCAACTTTATATATATATATATATATATATATATATATATATATATATATATATATATATATATATATATATATATATAATTGAATTTTTAAAAAGATCTGGGTACTAATACTTTAATTTATTATCGCCTTGACCCCCAAAATTCGCAAAAAATAGTCGAGTACAAAACACATACAAATACATTTGTTTAAACCTATCTTATTCCATTAAACCTATCTTATTCCATTAAAATAAATGGTGGCTATATGAAGCCTGTTATAATTAATACCTGATGTGATCTCCCTGAGTCCGAAATATAAGTCTTACAATGTCAGACTGTGATGTTTTTGTATGACTATGTGTCTTGATTTTCCTGTAAATATCTAAAACCCCAGCATAAATGAAGAGTACTATGCCAGTATATCCATAATTCAGGCGTCTCGTTGTAAAACAATGGTATTCTAACAAGTTTTGTTGACTTATTTCTCAAGTGATTTCAATCCTCACTGAGTGTACCATACATGTGGTTTGTATACCAGTAAGCTTAGTAAATACCAAATGTAAATATTCTTGAATTCTGATATCAACCAAAAAGCTGGATTCTTTGAAACCTTGAGCTCTTAACTCTCAGTTATACTGTACCTAAGCTCTCAAATTCATTAAAAAAATCAATCACAAAACTCATTCAAACTTCTCCCCGGGTATTTTTATTTTCAATTATCCCATCATCCTTTAAAAAAACAAAAAAGACTGTGGACTGCTGCTCAATCAAGTGTTTTATTATTAGTATTTGACGTGATTAATTTGGGCTCAAAATATCGGGCTTAGGATGCATAGTAAAATAACTCTTAACCTGAAGGCTCAAGCTTACGGTTTCAAATATTGTACCGTTTGTTTATTTGTTTGTTTGTTTGTTTGTTTGTTTGTTTGTCTTTTCTTAATACAGTGGAACAAATACATAGCCTCCTTGCAACCATTTCAAAGCATGACTGACATTAATTTTGTTGGGCTAAGTTTTCGCTTTAAAAAATGGGCTTCAATCTACATATGAGTAATAAGTTTATAGGATTAAATTTCAAACATAACTAGAAAGTCAAGGTGCAACTGCTGACTTTAACAAAATGAAATAAATACCGAGAAACTTGTAGACTCAACGGAGGAACAATTATTCCATACTTGAAATGAAAGGAAACACAATACAACATGTATCGCAACTAGCCAAATAGAATTCTTTTATCAAAACCACGAAAATATCTACTGACATTCTTCAAAAAGAAGTTTTGAAGAATATCAGGGTTCAGCTCTTTGTTAATCACAGAGTGTAGCGAACAATGTAAAAAGACATGTTACTCTGTTGTAAACAATGCCGGGAGATTAATTTTTGTGTCTTTTAACCGACAAATGCAGACGGAATTCGTTTTTTCTACTGCATGACGAAGTCTGCTTCTTTTGACCATATCATTTCATCACCCTCACAAAGGTCCATTCTGTGTGCTCCAACGGAATGTCACCCTCGTTCTGGTTCGCTTCCTGCAGTCATTCTCATAAGACTGTCTTCTGCTACTGTTATTTGTCACTGGCTCCCACCAGACAGGACTTGATACAAGGTCAATGATCCGAAGGTCACAACTTATACATATGCATAAGCAATAGTGTCATTAAGAACTCAAACGCATGCATACGCGCAAATCATGTCATAAATAGCCGTCTACAACCCCCGCTCCCCACCTTTTGGGGGGGTAGTGGGGATTGTAGATATGAAATGGAAGCAACCTCGTTCAGGATTTGAACTCGAGTCGCTGTATCCATTTCTAACAACGATAATCACGACACAATTGGCGCATCCTCTTTGTTAATAATTATATATATATATATATATATATATATGTGTGTGTGTGTGTGTGTGTGTGTGTGTGTGTGTGTGTGTGTGTGTGTGTATTACTAATATTTTAACCCTTTGAGTTTCTATAATACTCTTTATCAAAGACTCGTATAAAACTCGATTTCCGTAAACAATAGGCTCGATATCAATTCACATTCAAGAGAATTTATATCATCATCAACTGCAAATGAATGAATAAATAAATAAAAGTATTCTATGATAAACATCTAATTGTTATTTCCCCTTGAGAAATTATAATGATCGCAATGAGTGTTACGCAAACTACATACTATCGTTTTTAAATTGCAAATTAGACTGGAAAATACTTTATTCTCTTAGAACATTTTTATTGATATTGCGTGAATAAATTATCTCTACGATATGTTACAATCAAGTCATTATGATATAGCTAGTAAACTAATTCTGATATAGTCTAACACAAGGCCACAAGTTTGGAGAACCCTGTGGTGATCGATCTCACTTCAGTTGCAATGGCTTACTAGATAACAACTAATCATTGCTTCACGGCTTAATTAGTATACGATTAAAGTTGGACACACAGACTAATCAAGTAAATGATCTGCGAGATTAGTTCGTTAACTATCACACCAAAACAAGTGATTCAAGTCGCTCGTGTATTAGGGTTTGATATACCTTGGCAAAAATCATTTAATATTGAGGCATTCTCCGAGGATCTTTTCCACTTGCATTGGCCGAGGAGAGATGCTTAAATGATAATTATTGTAGGTAATGTAAGTATTTGTTGTTATTGTTGCTGGCGATGGTTATGATGATGATTGTTATTATTTAAAACTGAACGCTGTCAATGATGATGATAAATATTGTTCTCACTTCGGTAGTAATTGTTTACGAGATAAATACTAATCATTACTACACGGAATGGACGTTCATTAGGCTTCATTAGTATAAGGTCCTATTATGAGATCCATAGTGAGGCTCAACATCACTAATCAAGAGAATGATATGCAAGATTGTTCATAGCTAAATGCTGCCAATGATGATAATGATTGGCGTTGTTTGTTGTTCATTTAGATATTCGTCATCATAATGATGATGTTGATGATGTCGATGATGGGCATTGTTCGTAATCAAATGCTACCAATGAGGATGATGATGGCTATTGTTTGTCGCTCTTTTAGCTATCAGACATGATGACGATGATGATGATGATTTTTCACTACTCATAACCAAATGTTATCATTGATGATGATTATGATGATGACGTGCATTGTTCGTAATCAAATGCTATCAATGATGATGAGGATGATGGCCATTGTTTGTAGCGCCTTTTGCCATTAGATATGATGACGATGATGAT
>OY757919.1:58712053-58987053 GCA_963585895.1 Sepioteuthis lessoniana
TAGTGAATTTTCAAGGGTCTACGACAATTTTAAATGCCAATACGAAAAAAATCTGGAAACTTATTGTATGCACCTCGTACGCATAAAACACACAGACGCGCACACACAGATACATTCATACTTGCCCTCATACATGTGTGTGCGTATGTGCGTATTAGGATAGCATATATACCAAGTGCCTTGGTCTGATGATCGAATAACCGAAAACTGGCAGTCACCAAACGTCGCTGACTCTGTGTCTGTGCTATTTCTGAATTTGATCTACATAGGTCTCTACCACTAACATTGAGCACTCTTTATTCATAGATAGTACACACACACACACACACACACACACACACACACAGACACACACATATATATATCTATATACTATACTACTAATTATATATATATATATATATACTATATATAATATATCTTAAAGGGGTTTAGGCGAAACTTCCTGATGATCCGTTAAGGTGAAACTTTAGTAGAAGCTTTTTCGACTAGCCGTGTATAAGGGTTATTGCTCTATAACTAGAGTTATATAATATACGTACATTTACATATAGATTATATATATAATATATATATACTATATCGATATATATATCTATATATATACTATCTATATATTGTTTACAGAGGAAATGAGTAAAATTCTTTTTTAAACTACTTAAGATATTAGAACTCACAATCCACAGTTTTCTTGAAAAATTCTTAATTTTATCATTAATGCTTTCTGAAGTACCCCGGGTATTCTATGATTAATCAGGGTGTCGGAAAAACTACGACTGTTGAGACGCCATCTTATTTGCATAAATTAAGTAAAAACGAATTCTGCTACTGTTGTAAAATGGCATTTTGGAAAACATTTCTTGAAATTACCACAATCCATTAACATTTAGTATAATAAATTTGAAAGAACCAGGATATTTTGGTAAAGATGAAAGCAATTATTTCATTTATTCATTTATTTTTGTTTGTCATGCATCCTTTTTACTATCTTCTCCCATCAACCTAAGAAAAAAAGAATCTTTGCGCAGAACATATACAATTCGAATAAAATATCTATATACAAATCAAATTCTGTTAAGTAATTCATCTGAAAGTTTTTAAAAAATGCCCTCTTGGGATTTTTTTTTTTTTTTTTTTTTTTTTTTTTGGTGGGGTATTGTTTCTGAAATCATACAATTCAATCTTAAAGTTTTCTACACTATTGCTATTTTTTATCTTATTAGGCAATTTGATCAGAAAATATATTATTTTATTAGTAAAAAAATATCCAATTGGTTAATAGAATTAGTTTTTGAAATTTGCCTTGACAATAAATTTCCAGTTCGAGGAAAAATATTTAAAGATATCTACTGTAATTAGAAATTCCACTAATTATATTGAAAATCACAAATAGAATACCTCTTATCTTTCTTTCAAGTAAAGTAGTTAATTCTAATTTCTTCAATTTCTCCATGTAACTGTAATCTTTTATTCTTTTTATTATTTTCTGTCATTCTTTTTTGTATGCCTTCCAGTTTTAATATCTATACCCCAATTAATATTATACCCCCAATTTCCATGTCTATACATCAGAGCCCAGGACAAAGTGCAACATTCTATATGAGGTCTTATTACAGGTTTATAAATGTTTAAAGCGGTATTCGTCTCCCTTGAAATAAAATTTCAAACCATCCAGTCAATTTCTGCATGTTTGTGCTAGTAAGCCACATAGACCACATAAACCTCCGAGGAAGGAAGGTCAGAAATTACAAATTACACACAAGATAATTCTGAAAAATTTGCGGAAAACGTTGAAAATGATTCCTTATAAAATATAGTTATTGCAATGTCTAAATGGCTAAAACAAAAAACATGTGTCAATATTTCTATTGAGAAAATCTTGAGCATTGTGAAAATGAAAACGGTTTATTGAGTGTCTAATTTTCAAAGATAAGTCGATTGTAAATTGCTGTAATAAACACTAAACTTTCTGCAGATCTGTGTATTGTGAGTGTCAATGCTTTAGTATTTAAAAAAAAATTGTTATAATTTCTTATATAGACACACAGAAACTATTCTATCTATGTGTGTGTGTGTGTGTGGTGTGTGTGTGTGTGTGTGTGTGTGTGTGTGTGTGTGTGTGTGTGAATATATATATATCCACGTATATCTATACATATAAAATGTATGCATATGCATACGTGTAATGTATGTATGTATGTATGTATGTTTGTATGTATGAGTATATATATATATGGGGAGGTGTATATATTTGTGTATACGCATGTATGCATATTTGTATGCTTGTGTTTATGTAGGTAAGCACACACATAATATGTTACTTTATATCAGTGTATATGCATACACACACAAACACACACACGCATATATATATATATATATATGTGTGTGTGTGTGTGTGTGTGTGTGTGTGTGTGTTGTGTGTGCAAGACTACTGTCTGTTCACAATAACCATATGATTTTTATTGCAATAGTACACATAATAAAAGAAAAAGTTTTATTCCTCTAGGTAAGAGAATATTCTATTTATTTAATATATAAATACAGCATACAACATCAATAATACATACATATATATATATGTGTGTGTGTATGTGTGTGTGTGTGTGTTAATGAGAATATATTTTTACATATCAAAATAGAAACATTTTTATGTTAATATGTATCTATGTTTCTGTGTGAGTATATTTGAATTTCAACTTTTAACGCTTCTTTTGATTATTTTCTTGATATATCTGGGAATAAGATATGCATCGTGAGCGGGCAGAAAAAGATAATTCTCAGGATTAAGTCGTTTTTTTATTCACAAAATTATTTTTTCGTCGCAAAAAACAAAAAAAAAAGAACATAATTAATCTGGAAACATCAAGAAAAAATCTAATGGGAAGAAACACTGACAATGCTCGATAGAAAAGTAAAATGAAAGCACGCGGAAAAGCGGGCTAACCTTACATAATTATGTGAAATCTTGTCAGTTTTAACTTGAAAGAATTATGAAGCTAGTCTCGATCGTTTTTAACAAAATGTTCGAGGTGAAACACAGTATTGTGTATGTGCAACACATACCATACTCTCCCGATCTATCTTTGTGTGACCTTTTCTTGTTCCCTAAAATTCATCTCAAGTATAAGAGATTTAAGGCCGTGCAGGACAAGAAAAGAAATATCATATCGAAAGAGCGGATGAGTCCTCATGGCGTTGTGGTTTAAGTGCTGGACTGCGGACTCAAAGTAAGCAAGTTCAAACTTCAGTCGTGCCACTACGTTCACTTTCGGACTAATATCCTTGGGAAAAGTATTAAACCCTTTATCCCACCAGCTTTTGGTTAAATAATAACACCAACGTTCTTCTACAGAGATTACTTTGACATTAAACGATCCACAAAGGTTGACACTGCAATTAAAAACAAAGAAACTAAACCAAAAGGGCTGTTTTAGAGACGCTTCGAACAATGGAAAGCTCGTTGGAATAAGAGTGTCGGATATCAGGGAATTATTTTTAAATAAATTAACATTTCATTTATTTCTGTTACAGTTTGGACAATTTTTGAATATATTTCGTTTGTGTATTGATGGGCGATGAGAATGAATAATTGCAATTAAAAGAAAAGAAATAACCAGTTGAGAAAATCAATTTGACAAGTTTCGTTTGAACTCCTTACATCATTAGGATTCAAATTACCAAAAATGGATCAACATTGTTAGGGAAAGAAGCGGGAAAATTTATGTAGAGCATATGAACACTTAATTCATTATTTTGAAACTGTATCTGTCAATTTTATTTAGTTTTCTGTTTATGTCTTAGTATTTCACATTCTATGAATACTGAGTTATAATTTGGTGATGGAAGGAGAGGAAGGATATGTTGTAAAAACCTGGATGTTCACAGTAGGGTACTTGCGGATCAAAGCACTTTCTATACATCGTCGTCGTGATAAACTGACCTCTTCCTTTTTCTTTTCTTTTTTTAATTAGTGATGCATTTTTCTATAACAAAATAATGGTTCAAAATTTTATATTCACGGCGAGGCAAATTCAAATCCCGGGCGAGGCTGTTTGCATTTCAAATTTTGGGGGAAAGGTGTGAATTCACCTATTCTCCTTCCAGCTATGAGTAAATAGTAGGGCTTTTTAACCGTGTTATGGCAACTGGTTCGAGAAAAAAAACTGAATTCAAACCTGTTAAACTCTAATAACCAAAATAGCCTAGTGTCACATCCTGCTCATACGGAGAGGTTGATAATATATATATATATATATATATATATATATATACGTGTGTGTGTGTGTGTGTGTGTGTGTGTGTGTGTGTGTGTGTGTGTGTGTGTGTGTGCCGTGAGTAAATAATGGAAAAAAAATTGAAAACAAAGTAATCTAAAGTTAAGAATTTAATATCGAAAGAAAGTCGACGCTGAATCGTTTCGGCTTTAATAAGCCATCATCAGGTTATAGAAAAGATGTCGTCGAGTATCGTTAGATCACTGATGGATGTTTAATGAAATACAAAACAAAGGAGGGGATTATATATACAGAGAAAGGAAGGGCTAACTGTTTAATCAATAAATGAGCGTCCACTATTTCAAAAACATCTTGTGACAGTATAAGGCAAATGATGTAAAACAAATGGAACCACCAAGAGATATAACGGATTAAAAAGAAAAGAAAAGAACGGAAGATTTAATATATAAAGCGTTTTGTTTATTTTCTGGTGTGTCTACGATGTTCATCAATTTTTTTCTTCAATTTTCTAGAAATTTCACCGATGTTTTTTTGTTTAATTCATAAATTCCTACTTCGAATATGATATCAACTTTTGGTTTATTTTTGAATAATTTTTTTAGTTGTTCTGGAAGTGTTTGTTTCGATATGTTGAAATGGGTTAGATTTATTTCAAGGTTGTTATTGGTCTTATTTTGTTTTTTAATGGCATATCAACCTTTCTGGGTTATTTGATGCCAAAGCCATCTTTAGTGAAGGGATACAATTTATCCTATAACTGGGGGGGGATAAGGGGATTCACACTTTCCCCAGGGTATTAGTCTGAAAGTGAACGTAACAGAACGACTGGAGTTCGAACTCGCTTATTACGATGTCGCAGTCCAGCACTTTAGCCATTACGGCCACAGGGACTCCCTCCCATTATATCACAAGGACTGCTACTTTTTATGGGTATAGTGTTTGTTTATGATATTAAGTGTTTAGTGTTTCACTGAAACTTTAACGAAACGCCTTGAGAAAAAGCTAGATAGAAACTACAAAAGGATGCTGATTATAACAAATCCAGGAAGCAGTACCACCCCACAAAATAGCAGTTCTATGGTCACTTGCCTCCCATCTCACAAACCATCAAAGTAAGGCAAACAAGACATGCTGGGCACTGTTGCCAACCAGCAAAATCTTATACCAATCAGCTCTGTGTGGACATTGTCTTTCCAAGAGCGGTGGCCGATAGAGGCGGATAGCAAGAGAGAATAAAAAAGAATCCATGCTGTTCATACACTTTAATGATGACGATGATGATGATGAGTGTTCGTGTTTGTCTTTTTTATTCTTTTTTTTTTTCTTACCTTGGTTTATTTTGTATACCTTTCTTTTAGCATTGTATCTGAAGTGATTAGAAATAATGGATGAGTTTGAAAGGTGATTTTGATGTAACTTTCTTCTTGTAGATTTTCGAGGCTGCAAATCCTAAGAGCTCTTAACCTTTGATTATTTCGGACTTTATTTTACAGAGTTTAGGTTTTCGAGATTGTTTGTATAATTAGATTCTTGTGGAATTTTAATATAAAACCATTATTTAGAATTAATAAAATATTTAAGAATTATAATGTGATCTCGTGCTTCTTCAAAGGCGAATTTAATTGTAGTTTTAATTTCGTTTACTTTTGTGATGAAATTTAATTGCATAGATTTACTTTATAATGCGTCATCTATATATTGAAAGTATTTTTATTATTCATTTATTCATCTGACTATTCATTTATTTGTTGATTAATTTTAATGACATATCAACCTATCTAAGGTTAATTTATGTATAGTTTCAAGTATCCCTACCTAATATAGCAAGGTTTCAAGTATTTATTTCTATCTTCTGATAATCATTTGTTTGCACATATTTATATGGTTTCAAGTACGAGGATCATTAAATAAGTTTCCAGATTTTTTTCGTGTGGGCACTTTTATTGATAGTACACACTAGCCCCCTTCGAAGTGATCTCCTCCGGCTACAATGTACTTGTTGTACCGTTCCAACAACATCTGGAAAGCCCCATGGAAGTCCTCTTGTGTGAACGTGTCAATGACCTTCGTCATAGCCTCTTTTGTCTTCTCAATTGTCTCAAAAAGACAGCCTCTGAGCTTAGGGGAATAACCAAAAGTCACATGAATCAAGGTCTGTACTATAGGGAGAGTGAAGAACTGTCTTGATGCCCATCTTGGTCAAATAATTTGCGACAAGGATGGAGTTGTGGACTGGTGCATTGTCCTGGTGGGAATGCCACTGACCCGATTTGAAGAGTGCTGACCTCTTCCCTAGGAATCTCTTCCTGAACTCCCTTAAAACCCCAACATAGTAACCCTAACCCTAACCCTTTGGCCAATCAACTCTGGTGTATTGACTTCCTTACTCCTCCCACACCTCTCATCATCCCTCACAGACTCCCTGCCTTCCTTGAATCTATTATGCCACTCAAAAACTGATGTTTAATTCATGCAAGATTGTCCAAAAGCAGTCTGAAGCTTTCCATACGTCTCTGTGTCATTTTTTCCAAGTTTAAAACAGAATTCTATTGCATATCGTTCTTCTAAAATGTCCTCACGTCCAGATTGCATTTTTGATATTCACCAGCCGTGACAATCAGGCTTTAGTAGGGTGTATTCCAATTCCTGCTGTAGCTGTTCATTTGAATCTGAAATCATAAAAATTGGTCAGTCATCTCATAAGATGTATAGCAATAACATAGTGAATTTTCAAGAGTCTACAACAATTTCAAATGCCTGTACAAAAAAGTCTGGAAACTTATTGAAGGCACCACGTAATTGATTATAATAATCCTTCGTAAACAATTTTAGCTTCTAGTGACTATTCCTAATACAACTAATTTATAGTTATATGGTATCAAGTATTCCTATCTAATACAAATAATTTTAAAACAGAGAAGACTTGGGAGTAATAGCAATAAAGAGGTACTCAACACTTTCTAGAGCTCCAAAACTGGAGCCTTAACCATCAGATACAGTTTAGTGTTATGACCAGGACAATCACTTTATTTTGGGGGCGCGGCCTTACTCCACTTCAGGGGATACAGTCAGCCTATTCTAAACCCAGCTGACCCGGCGGTTAGGGTCTGAGGAGTGCCGGACAAGCGAAAGTACCGAACCGCGTAAGAATTACCTCTCAACAATAAGTAGCCATCTCATTGTACTTTTTAAAATATCATATAAATCAATACAAATTAGATAATAAGGGAACGGAAACATTAAAAAAGCAAACGAAATTTTAATGATGTAATGTGCCGTGCCTTCACAGGTAAAGTTAAGGGTAGAGATAGATGTAGAGAAATTAACTTAGAAAAGTAAGTTGAATTCTAAAGTGAAGACTAATACACCAATTACATTGGCGCGGCTCAACACTTTTCACCTATACAAAGTTTAAACCATTTTATCTTCTACCGAACTTCTTCCGTTTTTCGATGCTTTTCTCGCTCACATCTGTTCCTTTGAGATATTATCAGCAATATATATATATATGTGTGTGTGCGTGTGTGTGTGTGTGTGTGTGTGTGTGTGTGTGTGTGTGTGTGTGTGTAATATTTTTGCCGTCTTTCTTTCTATTGTCTCCAGTGAAAGAACCAATTTCGACGATTCCACATTGTTCTATTATAGTTCAAGCTTATCATTAATCGATAATGTGTGGTGTTTTAGTTTAACAGCACGAGAAGCACTTTATTCACTGAAGCCATAACTGAGGTTAGATAAGAGCAAATTTTATTAATAAATACCGGAAGAACTAGCAGGAATAGCTAGCCTCTACTTTTACATGATTATGCCGGCAGGGAAACAGATCGAGTGTAACCAAAGCAAAAACAAAATGTGCAGTAGGTTGGTTGCGATGTTCGAGGAAATCTAAAATCGGTGACGAATTAATAAAGGAACCGGGCAATAATTAATCGGATTAGTGAAGGTTTACTATAAGTGCATGGATATAAACAATGATACAGGGACAGATAAGAAAAAAATACAAAGATTGTGAGGAACAGACGGAGATAGATAGATAGATAGATAGATAGATAGATAGATAGCGAGAGAGAGAGAGAGAGAGAGCAGAGAGGGAGGAGGAAGATATAAACAGAAAGATAGATTTGAGCGAACTAGTATATATATGCAAAATTAGTTACTCCCTGTATATATATATATATATATATATATATATATATATATATATATATATATATATATGTGTGTGTGTGTGTGTGTGTGTGTGTGTGTGTGATCCTTAGAGCTCCAAAGTAAATATCTATGATTATTCCACCCTTTATTTCAGTGTCATGAAATTTGTTATGCCCAAAGATTCTAACTATTTCCATCATATAGATAATATATAACTTATACATTGAAGAAATAATGACTTTAAAAAATTATGGATAGATTAAACAAAACTGATTCTACCACATCCGAATAAGAAACTAACAACACTTTACCTTAAATATTTTACTAATAAATAATAACAACAAACTAGAATTTAATGTTCATCACAAGTCTGCTTATAAAAATGACCATATACATTTTTATTCACATCATAACATTGTGATTTTTTATTTTGGGGGAAATTGTCGCTTTTTTTTTTTTTTTTTTTTTTTTTTGAAGCAGATATAACTTCCAGTCACCACAGATGAGGCGTTGACACTACTTTCTTTACACTAATAAACAAATTGACATTGCGTGACTCACAGTGCCCTGACTCACTTGATCGCTTGCCTCCAGCGTCTAAGACATGTGCGCGGATACAATATACGTCTCTGTATTGGAACTAGGGAGTAGACACTTCTACGGACAGAGATTTTTATTTTAAATAATAGGATTATTTAAGGATTATTGATAATAGAATTAAATTTCTGTACACACACACACACACACACACACACACGCACACACAGATATATATATATATATATATATATATATATATATATATATATATATATATATATATATATATCGAGAGAAAATAGGGCTGCTGCACTTCCACAGTACTTATAAACAAATTGCCACGAGTTATGTCAATATTAAACATATCTAAATCATAGAAATTCTTTGTTGAAAAAGTGGTGATTTATAATGGAAAATCTTTAAGGGAAAAAGTAAGGAATATAAAGAATCCATAAGAAAAAGTTCGTTTTTTTATAGGGTTGTTTTGTTAGGGTTTTTTTACCTTTTTACAAGCCTGATGATAAAAATAGTATATCAAATTTTCCGCATAATTAGAAAAGAAAGAGAGAAAGAAAGAGAGAATATAATTATTAACTTGTTGCTTTTTTTTTTCTTCTCAAAGTAGTGCCATTATATTTTTAGTCGGCTGATTGTTTTTTCGAAAAGACCAATAATAATGTTCGAGTTAGAGAACTATTTTATTCTTAAATAACTGTTGATACAATTCAGTATAAAGAATACAGTTATTAACTGAAATATCTTATATTCTATTCTTGGTGCGATGTCTATAATGATTATTACGATACCTTTTCCAAGGGATTTTTTAAAATAGATTGGACGAATTTCAACATTCATATCGACAACTTTATTACTTTGCTGCCATTGAGTGAGATTTATTAGAACACAAATAAAGGAAAGAGGAGAAGAACAAGTAAATGAGAAGATTGGTTTGGTTGTGTTTTATGGCATACCAACCCTGGTGGGTTACCTAATGCTAAATTGTATATGTATATTATTTGTAAGCGAATAAACTGTGGGTAACATTATTTTTTAACGAACCAGAACTCATTTGTTTGCACACAGCAAAAGGTTTTCAATTATTGCAATCTGACAACATAGCTATCATACTGATATCTTGTTCTCTGCTCGTGTCTGTTTTTTTTTGGGGGGGGGAGTGGGATCGATAAAAAGATATGAAACGAAATCTCATATTTCTCCTCTCTCCAGACCTTCGAGATTAGAATCTTCTTCAGTTTTAACATCGGGCAAGAAATTGCACAAAATGAATGCTGATATACATGGTTCCCAAAGATTCCACTTCTAAAGCAGTACCTCCCCATTTCAAATAGGTGGGCTGTTGTTCGCAATCCACAATTTTAAAATGTTATATTACAAATATTCTTCACTTTTCGAAAATCTGCTTTACGCCACTTCACTCCACGAAATATTTACATAAGTACAGGTTTATATTGCGCTCGTTATTTTAAATACTGTAAAGTGAAGAACAATTAGCTGTAATTTATATAAAAAAAAGATTTTGAGCGTTCTTCGAGCTTCCAAATATAAGCTTATATGTCTGAAAGTCAAGGTTCGTCTTCTGCTTTGACTGACGTTGAAGGCTTAAAATACGAAATAATGCTTAACTATTCGGCTTCGTGTCTTTTTCATCGTACAGTTCTTTGGTGGACACTCAAAACTTCCTGCAAAACTTCCATAAACCTAAATGGTTTACCAAAATTAAGGTCTGGGAACGCTTGAAAATTTTTACATATAAAATAATGATAACCGATTCTTTGCTTTACACCATTTTTTGCATACAAAGTTTCATAGGAATGCTTTAATTCTGGATGAAAATTTCAAAGCTATCTAGTCTGAGAAGGTCATTTCAAATCTGTTTCCATTCGTTCAAAATTGATGAAAAAAATTGCAACCTTTTTGTGAAAAGTGATTCATAAAACGTAGATTTATTGACTGATAATGCAGAAGAATTCATTAAAGAATTCACACTTGACGATTGATTGGATATCGAACAAACTAATATAACAAATATTACTTCTTTAATAATCCTTACCTGAATTTCTGTCTAAAGATTTCATTAGCGCACACATAGGTTTCTTAAACGAGTGCAAAAATCTCTAAAATATTATCCAGATTGTTTTCCTAGATTTTGATAACCGAAGTTTTCATAAAAGTACACACACACACACACACACACACACACATATATTTATATATATCAAGTCCGGGCGGCAACACCCCACAAGACACCAACTGTACGGCCACCTGCCTCCTATCACGAAAACTATTCAAGTTAGACGAACCAGACATGCAGGACACTGCTGGAAAAGCAGGGGCGAACTCATAAGTGATGAACTCTTATGGACCCCCACAAATGGCCGTGCAAAAGGAGGACGACCAGCACGAACATACATTCAGCAACTATGTGAGGGTACGGGATGTTGTCCAGAAGACCTGCCTGAGGAGATGAACGATAGGGAAAAGCGGCGAGAGAGGGTCAGGGATATCCGTGCTACCAGCACGACATGATGATGATGATGATATATATATATATATATAGAGAGAGAGAGAGAGAGAGACTTGCGCTTTCTTGATCACCTCAAATCAGCAAAATGCACCCGTGAAAACACGTGACTCCTCAGGCCAAATTCACCCTCGAAAGTCTTGCCGAATATGTGATAGGTATATATATATATATATATATATATATATATATATATATATATATATATATATATATTACTTCCGATGATTGTAAAGTACTTAGTGTATTTATTCGTTATCAGATAGATATTTTATTACAAGTATGATTTCCTAGTCAGCTAGGGCTGCAGAATACACAGACTGCTTCTCTACAGAGGGGTAAAACACCCCCAAAGAGAGTCTTGATATGACACAAAACAATCTGATGGTGAGATTCCAGTAATGCTGGAGCTTTAGGGATGCGGCGTACCCCTTCATTGCCATCGCTTCCGAGTCCACTCTGGCCCGGAGTGGTAGCGCCTAATATGGTCTTATCTAGGGGTCAAATAGAACTAAACCGCGCAACTGAATTGCTTGAAATAGAACTGTTTTGATATTTAAACTGCGTACTTATGTATGCTAAACTGAATTGTTTGAAATAGAACTGTTTTGACATTTAACAGTGTGTAAACAAAAACTATACTTATACTAAACTGAATTGTTTGAATTAGAACTGTTTGACTAAACTGAATAGCTTGAAATAGAAATGTTTTTGACAATTAAACTGTGTACTCATGCTAAACTGAATTGTTTGAAATAGAACTGATAATTTGTATAAAAATGGATTTGGCATTAAATAACCTACAAAGGTTGATATGCTATAAAACCCAAACAAACAAAACAAACAAAACAAGTATGAATGGGTGAGCCTGTTGTTCACTACGCAGTTTTTTGTATAAAATATTGGTAAAGTTGAAGTGATTCGTGATGCTCCAATTAAATGTCGCTTCCTATCATTTTGAACGTGTATCACTTCATTGATTATGACCGTTAGGAATTATTACAATTCTTGGATGACTCGTGGCAAACCTAGAAGCTAACCTCAGCGCCCAATCTTCCCGGGGCGTACAATTTCGAAATCTCTTGGCAAAACAACAAAATTAATCCATCACGCAATCTTTTATGTAATTTCCTAATGAAATTCTTTTATATTTCTTGTAACATGAAGTCGTAAATCGAGGCTTCTTTTTTCGTGGTTGTTGTAAGTTTCGTGTTTAAAGTTTTAAACTCCAGCCGTGTACTTAACTATTCTCTTTAACACTGCGAATATTTCTTGGTACTCTCGTCTACAATTTCTAAAATTGTATTTTCTCAAAGTATATGAATGTATATCTATGTCTGAGTGTGTACTTTGTGTTACATGCTTTTCTTAAAAACATTATCATGCCCAGTTGGCTGTAGAACACAACAACTGCATCTCTGCTGATGGGTAAGACCATAACCCCTTCCAACGAGTGTCCTAGATATGACACATCTGATAGTGTGGTTTCAGTATTGGAGCTTTGGAGAATGTGGAGTTCCCCTTCATTGTCATTGCTCCTAGATTCAAACTGGCCCGGAGGGGTAGCACCTGAAAAGGTCTTATTGAAGAGTCAAATAGAACTGTTTTACATTTAAACTGTGCGCAAACAAATGACTTATGCTAAATTGAATTGTTAGAAATAGAACTATTTGATAATTTAACTGTGTGTAAAAACTGATGTTTAATTGAATTGTTAGTGATACATAGCAATACTTGGAACTACTTAACTGTGTGCAAAAAAATGATCCCGGGCTCGTTTAAGAATGTCATCAACAAAGTGGGTTTACAAATCTTATATATTTAATAAAGATTTATAAAGAGGATTTGACATTAAATAATGACGAGTTGATATGCCATAAAACCAAAGCAAATCAAACCTAAAGACATCAACATCTTACTTACAAATCCTGAACGCAACTGTTCACTGTTTCCCTTTGCACTAATCCCCTTGGGAAAGGCATGAATCCATCTCTTCTCCTTCAGCAATGGGTAAATAGTAGGACAGACAGTGCTCCTTAGCTTTGGTACGGATAGGAGTGGGAAAACTCTGAATGTAAACCAACTGTATTCTACTCGTCTATTCGGCAGGGCCTAGAATACATTAACTGTATCACCGACAGAAAGGTAAAAAAAAACCCTCCACACACACAAAAGCGGGTGTCCTGGGTAGGATCATAAACTGCATCTGATTTTGAGTTCTCAAGATCCGGTGTGAAGTACTCCTTCGCCCATAAATAAGTACACCCATGACATGTTTTTCATAAAAAGTTTATTTTCTTCTAAACCAAAGATACTAGGATTTTATAATTTCCCGTCCATCGCATATGGCCAAGCAAAAGCAGGACGACCAGCTCGAACATACATACAGCAGCTATGTGAGGATACGGGATGTAGCCCTGAAGACCTGCCAGATGCGATGAACGATAGGGAGAAGAGGCGAGAGAGGGTCAGGGATATCCGTGCTAGCGGCATGACATGATGATGATGATGATGATGATGATAATTTTCCGTGGAAAATCATACAATGAAAGTAGATATTATTAGGTATTATTTATTATCAAACTCTCCAGCATTGAAACCCTGTCACTAAAAATATGAATATATAACAATCAAAAAATAAGTACACACCTCATATATATTTATGCAATTTTATTTCTGGTTACAGAAACATTGAAATTTTATTTATTCCTTCATCTTTAACTGGATCAATATATGTGGTCGCAGCAGTTGTTTGAAATTTTATGGAATTAAAAGAAATTTTAATTGGTAGTTTAGTGAGTTTTAATACTGCTGTAATATTCCAGGGAAAGTGATTAGGACAAGTGTCGTGTCAAAGTCATCACAGGGATAACCGGTGTGCTAAGAATTAAATTCGCAACCCAGTTCACCTGTCAACCCGTGTAATAAAAACGAACAAACGTGGGTTTCGAGTAGAGTTAGGTTTCACTAAAGTTAGTGTATCCATCCATTCCTCCTCTTAGTGTGACGCACACCAAATCCGGAGGTCGAAGGTAGTTAGATGGTTACTACAGCATTAAAATAAAAATAATGCATACAAGCTTGTCGTAGTTGTTAAAGCAATAGATCCGAATTCAAATATCAAACTAAAATGATTTCCTGATAATCTTTGAGAACTTAACATTTTATTTGTGTCCTGGGTCACTAAATTGCATCCGCCGGTGAAGGTCCCGTTCTGAGTGCGAAGTACTCCCAAGTTGCCATTCCTCCCACGTCCTATTTTTGACTCATAGATAAGATCTAACGGGTACTAACACTCCGGGTCAGGTAGACCTGGGAGTAATGGCAATGTATGGGTACTGCACATTCCCCAAAGTTCCAGGACTGACACCCCATTATCAGATCCAGTTTAATGTCATACCCAATTTAATGTCATCCCCATTAGAGCTGTGTGGGGACCAATAGTGTGCCAACCTAAATAACTTCTCGGCCTCGACAACAAAACAATAATCACTGAGAGCTTCTTGTCAGGTGGAATGACTACTTGGCCACACTGCTAATGAACCTTCAACAGTGGAGCAACATATAGTTCCAACCCAACACTGGATATGTAAATGCCAATACCTAGATGAGTTAAGCAAGGTTATCTCTATGCTCCGTGACGGAAAGTTGTCAGGCGCAGACAGACTGCATCCAGAAGTTATCAAGAGAGGAGGTAAGAGGCTTGTCGAGCTACTCTACACCATCATAAAAGACGTTTAGGAAAACTTCAAACTTCCACAGACCGGATAGACGTCCAACAAGTTATCATCTTCAAGAAGAGAGACAGCCGAGATTACGTCAACTCTCGCGACTTCTCGCTTCTCGCCATACCAGAGAAAGAGTTCGCCCGTATACTGCTCAAGAGACTATCGATCCTAGCGGAGGACGTTCTACCGGAGGCACAATGTAGGTTCCACACAAAGTAACCACAGAAATGATCTTCTTGCAACAAATGCATTGAACAGAATATGCTTCTCTACATAATATTTGTTGACATCACAAAAGCCTTCGACAATGCGAACAATGAGGCGCTTTCGAACATCTTACAGAAATTAGGGTACCCTGGCCACTTCGCCAGTCTTGTATCTGTCTTGTATACGGGAATTATGGCATCATTCTTTAGAGGAGAACTCTCGGAACCATTGGAGGTTGGGAACGGAGGGAGACAGGGTTTTGTTCTTTTCCCCCACATTGTTCTCGATTTTTCTTTCTATGGTCTTGTCTGATGCCTTCATTTATTCCCCAAAGGAATATAGATACAGAGTACACATGGGAAACCTGTTCAATGGCAGTCAATCTAACCCTTGCAAGAAAGACCAGAAATGTTCAGCTACGCGAAAACTCTACCTTTGAGTCATACAACCATTACAATGCACAAGAAATAATCACCCGTTTCTCGAAATCTGCAAAGGCATTTGGGCTGAAAATTAACCTAAAGAAAAATGAAGTTATGTACCCACCGCCTCCGGGATAGTGTTACATTGGTCAAGACATACAGATAGACGGCCAGGTACAAACCCAAGTAAACAAATTCCAATATCAAGGCTCCACAGTCTCCAACAGCACCAGACGAAATACGGAACTAGATACACGAACCTCCCAACACTTCCAAGGCCTTTGGCGGGCTGAAGAAGTGAGTATGGCTCAACAAAGACCACTAAAAAAAAACAGATATGCAGTGTAGAGCCATAGTTCTCTCACCCGTCCTGTATGGCGCAGAAACTTGGATTCAGAGTAAATGCCCAAAGACTTAACGTCTATATGATGTCACTTGCGCAAAATACTAAATGTCAAGTGGTGGTAGCATATCCTAAATATACTAATCCTGAAAATAACTAAACTCCCTTGCATGTACGATAGACTCGCCCAACGCCACCTAAGAAAGGGCTGGTCGTTTGAACTGGCTTGAGGATAGCAGACTACCAAAACAGATCCTGTGTTCACAGCTTAGAGAAGGGACACATAAAACAGGTAGACCAAAACTCAGGCATAAGGACATCATCAAAAGAAACGTGGGGGTCATAAATATCCCTTTAAACAATTGGCAATACCTGTCCAAAAATCGAAAAAGTTGGCAGAAAAATCAGCGGGATGATATCATTGGATACAATGAACAGCTACTAATGTTAATAGAACTCTCAGATCCACTCAGACCAGGAATGGTAGTGCCGGTTAGGGTCCCATCTATGGATCGAATAGACCAGTTTGAAAATTATTCGTATTTAATCGGAATACTTGAAATCATATAGAATGTATACAAATTATTTGTATTAGGATTATTTGATACCATAAAAACTGTACAAACACATTATTATTATTATTATTATTATTATTTACTCCTTTAGAGTTTTTCACATCAGTGTTAGCTGATGGTTTTTCACTGGAGTTTCAGAGACAGTAAGTCTCCAGGACTCGTCTCAGAATTTGGGCCGTTCTCAGCAATGCTGTCATTTGGATAGTCTCTACCAAGTCCTCCGGGCCTTTTAATAATCCTTTAGTTACTGTGCCAAAAGCACCAATCACAATTGGCACAATCGTCACTTTCATGTTCCACAGCTTTTTCAATTCTCTAGCAAGGTCGAGGTACTTACCCTTCTTTTCACATTCCTTCAGATTTATTATGTGGTCCGCCGGGACAGCAAAGTCGACAATTTTGCAAATTCTCTTTTTTTGTTGTTGATTATTATAAGGTCTGGTCTTCTGGTCGGGATTAGGTGATCCGTTTGTATGTTAAAGTCCCATAGGAGTTTATATGTGTCATTTGCTGCATTCGTTTATTATGTGATTAATCGTTTCGTCTCTGTCACCGCATAGCGTACATTTACTGTTTTGTTGCGTCTTATCTATTCTCGCTTTGATATGATTGGTCCTTATGGCGTTGTCCTGTGCTGCTATTAGGAGAGATTCCGTTTCTCTCTTAAGGTTTCCTTTTCTTAGCCAGGTCCAGGTTTTCTGGTGTGATATGTTGTTTATTAGTCGTTTAAAGCGGCCATAGAGTTGTTTTTTCTCCTATTTTTGTTTCCTAGTTGTTGTCATTCTATCGTCTATCGTGTTGTCCGTATCGTTTCTGATGGCTGTAATCAGTCCTCGTTCGTGTTTTTCACTGTAGTCTTCGAGCCGTTGTATCGATGCGTCAACGCTGTCTTCGATGCTGGTAAGTCCTCTTCCTCCTTGTTTTCTAGACACATATAGTCTGTCAACGTCGTCTCTGGGATGTAATGCCTTATTCATGGTCATAAGTTTTCTTGTTCTTTGATCCATTTGTTTAAGTTCATCTCTGGTCCACTTGAGAAAGGGTCCCGAATATCTAACGAGGGGCACAGCCCAAGTATTTATTCCTTTGTCTTGAGTAGTTTTCTAGTTCTCCTGAGATATTCTTTTCGAATCTTGTCTTTCATTTCCACTTGTTTGATGGTGTCAGCCTTCAAGATACCCAAATATTTGTAGGTTTCATTTTCTCCGAGCCTTCTAATTTTGTCCTGATTTGGTAGTTCCACTCTGTCAGTTATATGTCGTTTGCCACTTTTCATGGGGAGCATGGCACATTTATCATCATTATTATTATTATTATTAAATGGGAAGAATTACTTGAAATCCCATAATCGTGTATAAATCATTTATATCAAATTTCGTGGCGTTGGGACTAATTTGATGGACTGCAATATCAAGTGAGCGAGTTCGAACTCCAGTCACGCTATTACGTTCACTTTCGCACTAATACTCTTGGGAAAGGTGCAAACTCTCTTATCCCCACCCAGCTGTGAGTTAAATAGTTCAACTACTGTTCTTCTACAAAGATGGCTTTGGCATTAAATAACCCACGAAGGTTAATATGCCATTAAAAAATCAAATTTCGGCATTCAATAACCCATACGGTATTGGTATGCCGTTAAACAAATAAACCAACCAACCGTTTTTCTTTTTAGGTTATATCAGTTGTTCGGAGAAAAGTGGAACAAATACAATTACAATTTGGTTATCTCGACACAAGACGTCCATCAAATGCACTTACTCTTGTCGAGAGTACTTCGTTTTCCACTAGAGGGCGTAGCAGTAGTGCTCCTACAAACTCAAAACAGGTAAGTACCCATTTCTCGTATACAGCGCGAAAAATATAAATAGCTATTTTTAACGCATATAAAAAAAATAAATGATGATTTATTTTTTAATGATCGCAGATTGATGCGTTTGTATGCTTGAATATATTCTCCGGTTTTATAAAACATTGAAGCAGGAATTGATTCTTTATGCATTTTATTGAGTAGAAATTTACAGTATGTTCAGCCACCTAGTCGACGCGGTTTAGAATACACCGGCTATATCCTCTGTATAAGAGTAAAACCCCTCTACACAAAAACTAAGTTGTCTTGAGCATAACACAAAACTTTAACTGGTGGTAAGGCTTCAGTTTTAAGGATTTGCCATTACTCCCAGATTCACTCTGACCCGGAGTGGTATTATTTGTTATGGTCCGACCTATGGGTCAAATAGATCTTTTTTCAAGTTATTTGTGTTCTATAGAAATGTATACTATATAATATTAAATAATATATAATATCATATAATATCATATAACCGTGTTCAAAAACTTAAGAAACTACACAAAAATGTAGATATAAATGTATAGAATTTCCAAACTTCTCGGCATAAAATAATACAAATGTTAAAATTAGTCAAACAATCAATTGGAATTTTCAGGTTGACAAGATCAGTGGCTTAAAATTGTGTTCTTATGCTCAAACATAAATTCCATTTCATAACTAAAATTTGCCCAGTTGGTTGGGGTTGTAGAATACACTGACTGCTTCTCTGCAGAGGGGTAAGACCCACCCCCTCAATGAATGTCTTGGATATGACACCAAACAATCTGATGATGAGGATCCAGTAATGCTGGAGCATTGGGGAATGCAGAGCACCCCATCATTGCCATCATTCCCAGGTTCCACTCTAGTCCTGAGTGATAGCACCTGATAGGGCCCTATCTATGGGTTAAATAGAAATAGAAACAGCGTACTTATGCTAAACTGAATTGTTTGAATTAGAACTGTTTAACTAAACTAAATAGATTGAAATAGAAATGCTTTTGACCATTAAACTGTGTACTTATACTAAACTGAATTGTTTGAAATAGAACTGATTATTTGTATAAAAATGGATTTGGCATTAAATAACCTACAAAGGTTGATATGCCATAAAATCCAACCAACCAACCAACTTATAATGATAACTAAAAATACTTCTATTTATTTATTTTTAGATAAAGATCAGCTGCTTAAAAATGTGTTTTCAAGCTCAGACATAAATTCCACTTGATAACTAATTACATTTCTATTTATTTAATTATTTTTAGATAAAGATTATTATTTTCAACTAATTTTTCGTCTTAACTTTGGTTGCATCAGAACTCGTCCGTTTGTTATTTCACCGACTGTGAGGAAACAGCAATAAAGAATAAGCTTTTGGTGAGTTTCGAACTCATCTATCAGTTTTGCCCTCGGAGAATTCTGGTTTTCCGTACCGAGGCAAAAAGAAGGTGATGCGAGTTTGAATCTCACCGAGACCTTTCCCTCGTTATTGTAGAGATAGCGACTCAAGTTACAATTTTAAAAAAAAAGCAACTAAAATTAAGAGGAAAAAATATTATTTAAAGTTAATAATAACTTACTCTATATCTCACATTTTCTCCTGTCTATTATTTCTCATTCTCTTTTCATTAGTCCAGCATCGTTTTCGCTCTCGACGACACCATTCAACAAGCAGTTACTTAAATCAAATACAGAAAACCCCACATAAGGTTCTAAACTGAAAGTTAATTGAAGCCTATCGACTGAGTATCCCACCCTAAAAGCAATCGAGAAATTTCGCTGACGAAAATGTATAGCTAATGGCACTTCCTGTATCTATTGTAGTTTGGGGGTTTTGCTTTCAAAGCATCTCTCATATATGTCATTGTTACCGGTAAATTATGAAACTAAAGAAGGAGGGTCGGCTGAAAAGTTCTTAAGCAGATCAAGATACTCTCATGAAATGTAACCAAACGAGATTTATTTTTCAACATAATCCTCCTTGCAGTTCACACATTCTTCCATCGGTATTGCTTGGATTCCATTGGCCAAAAATGTCATAAACAGTAGATATGACGTCATTATATGAACTTATTGCCTTTGAATTTTTCAGTCCACTCTTGTAGTATATAGAATGCTTAGGTATACTAAGGAATGTCAATAACTTTATATACAAAATATAGAATAAAATAATCTCTCTGCACTTCCGAGGTATTCTGTAGATTACCGAATTTGTTGTAGGCAATGTATGAAACGACAAATTAGAAGCAAAGGTCTCTCGTCAGTATTTGGTCATTTACTAAATTTACCATAAGGCTTGAAGAATGAAGCACCCAATAAAAATCGAATTTACAAACAATGGTTTGTTACCCTCTCTTGATAACCATAACACCATCCGATACGTCCAGTATTTTCCCACTGTAAGTCTTTTTTGTGGTAAAATATTTATCCCCTACGCACATGTGCATCGTAAATGTCTTCTAACATTTCGAGTTAGTATTCTTCATGGCTGCCTTACAAAATAAACTGTCTCGTTGATTCTTTAAGATGGAGACTTGAGCATCATGTATTTTGACTTTGAAGGTACTATCTAAGTCTGTAGTCCCATTCGCCAAATTTCGTTTGGAATCGATGTATAGTATCTGTTTTCTTATATCAGGAGTCCCTAATCTTTTCAACCCGTGGGCCACAAAGCTTAACTAAGAAGGGTTCGGGGCTGCAATCTTCAAGAGACAGAAAAAATAGCTACGTTCACACGGCAACAATCATAATTTATTAATGAGACGTCTGATGTTGTTTGCAATCACAAAAAAGATATAATATCAGGGTTAAATAAAGAGGTTGATTGAAGGAGCATATCAGACAAAAGATGATTTTTAACAGTTGTGAATGCAACTTGACATGCTACATTTTAAGTGAAAGGCCGCATGAATAGCCCTCGAAACTTATTAATTTTTGATTGGGGTGGGTCTCGTTAGAAAACATCCTTTATCGTCGATTATCTTTATATACTCGTTCTTTCTTTAATCATTAACTAAATATTTCATTGAATTATTTCTTTTTATATACATTCTGAATTATATATTTGGTATGGCTCATGAAACTTTAGTCAGGTGCTGCCAGAAAATCTATTTTTATTGCGGAAAACAGATGGTTTGAATTCTATGCAAAAGAACCCCGTATGGCCTACTATTTACCTTTAGCTGGGAGAAGAAAAGATATTCATGCTTTTTCCTAAGGCATGAGCTTGAAAAGGAAACGCAAAAAGTCTCGTCCAGGATTTGAACTTGGGTTTTCGTGTCCATTTCCAAAGACGATAACTGTTATATATATATATATATATATATATATTGTAACTGCTTTATTCCAGATGTTAGGCGATTTTAAGCGAACTAGTAAGATCTGACAATGAAGTTTCTGTTTTCTAGGATAAGGTTATATTAAATATAACAAAAATAACGAACATTTTGTGATATGAGACCTTAACCGTAACCACAATTTCAATATAATTAGTATAATCAACATTAATTTGGGATATATTTTGACGTATTTTATATATACTTAATAAACCTATCTATATTTAACACAAGTAAACATATTATACCAATTTTGGAGCGAAAATATTTGAATATGTGAAGGTTTTTCTGCGGCAAAAATAGTTTTTAAAACAATGTTATTTATATATACTCAAATATTATCAATCGCGCCAGTAGAGTATATGAATAGTTTAGTGTCTGATTTCTTATATTAACGAAATATACCATTAATTTTCGATTTGGGTGTCGCATACCTCCAGCATAGAGAGGTAGGATGATGAGTTCCCAGAAAAGTTAGAAAACACAGCTTTATTGTATCACCGATTATCTCTATATATCCGTGTTTTTTTTTTTATCATTAACTAAATGTTTCATTGAATTATTTCTTTTTATATACATTTCGAGTTATATATTTGGTTTAACTCCCAAAACTTAAGTCACTTACTGCAAGAACATTTATTTTTAAAAAGTATGTTACCAATGTAAAAAGTTTAGAAAGTGTGGGCAATATTGGGACATTTCTCCATTGTCAATTCATATTATAAACGTAACCATTACGCTTTTGCCACGGCCTTTAAACTGGGATTAAAGTGTCGTATCTGTTCAGCTCTTTTTAAACTCTTAGCCTAGAACTTTCAAAATGATGTCGGGACATTTTACAGTGTCCCTAATTATTTTTATATACACATTCTTTCTTTTATCATTAACTAAATGTTTTGTTGAATTATATATATATATATATATATATATATATATATATGATTTGGAGTCGCTTGTGTTGTAACGGTTATCGTCATAAAAACATGAAATCATCGACCCGAGTTCAAATCTAGGATGAGGCTGTTTGTATAGCCCTAATATCATTGGGGAAGTTATGCATTCAACTATTCTCCCTCATAGATATGGGTAAATAGAAAGGCAGACCAAGTTTGTTTTTTTTATACCTTGGTATGGCACCGGTCTAGGAGAAGGAACACTTTGAATTCCAATCTGTTAAACCCAGCTTGAAAAAATTGATCTTGAGTCACAAAATGTAAAAGACTTGGATTATTTTTTAAAGAATTCTAAAACTGCATGAAATTTTCTTATCTAATCCCTAAAACGAAAAGTTCATCAATATTTGTAACATCTACTCAAAAGAATTTACTTAGCATATTAACTTTTTCTTTTTCTAATTTTTCAGAATGGAATAGAAACGGAAGCTATGTTGTTGAACGTCTCTTGACTATAGCCTTTAAATGGCGCCACTCAGTCAGTAAAAGAGCCATATATATCTGGCCATATTTCTGCAGCGTTGCGTCATCCCACGGATATATCAACACCAACATTGGATGACTCTTCGAATGCGCCTTTTTCTTGTCTGCTGTCATCGGCCGTCCGCGCGCAGAAGGAGAAGGAAAAAAACTCGTTGTAGATTTCATGGTTGGGTACTGCATTTAATACGTTTTCCATTAAATAAACAAAAAGTGCCAACAACTGGACCAAAAAATTATCGTGTAAAAAAAACATATGACAGCAGACAAAGGAGCTTCTGTACAATCTAAACAGTTAAACACAGATAAATAATATTCGTATTTTATTCTATGCTGTTCGTTCAAGATCTTTGAGAAATTTTAATTCAAAATGGACACCATCGAAAATTGTTTCCTTTTTATCTATGTGATCAGCAAATTATTAGTAGACTTTTGGACATCAACAAAACATGATTATATATATATATATATATATATATATATATATATATCGGTGTATTTATATGAAATATATATATGTATCTATATGTACGTATGTATATACGTGTGTGTGTGAGTATGAGTGTGCATATTCGTATATATGAATGTGTGTGTGTGTATTTATATATATTTATGCAAATGTGTATACATATATATAATTGTATATACGTATATGAATGTATATTTATACATACGTATATATATATATATATATAATTGTATGTAAATATACGTATATGTATGTATTTATATGAATATATATAATTGTATGTAAGTATACGTATGTGTATGTATGTATATATATATATATATACATATATAAATATACACATGTATATACATGTATATGGATATATACATGTATACATGGGTATACATTTATGTGTATATATATATATATATATATCGATATATATATATATATATATATATATATATATATATATATATATAAGCATACACATATATATAAAGGATGAACTTAATTATGTAGCATATCAATTTATTAAATTTGTTGGGATTTTTTTGTTTTGTTTCTTTTGTAAATTTTTAAATGCAGGTATATACCGTTTGTTTTTCATCATCATTTTAATCATGCATCTGCTTGCAAACGGCATCCCTCAGGTAGAATGAACCCATCAAATCTCAACTATTAAATATTCACACACACATACACACACACACACATACACACACACACACACACACACTGTGTTCAAAAGGTATCGAATCAAAAGTTGATTTTTTTCAAAGACAGAAATGAACAATATATAATTCGTAATATTTCCTTAAAATTGTCCCTTTGGAATTCAACAGATTAATTCCAGCAAATTTTCCACTTGTCACAGTACCAATGGAATTATTCTTTTGATATGATGTTTAACTGTAATTCATACTTCTTTCTTCATATCCTTTAATCTCTTACCTTTAAGATGAATTTTCTATTTAGGAAACAAGAAAAATGTCCCCGGGAGTTAGGTCTGATAAATATCGAAGGTGCAACGCTTGCACAATACTGTGTTTCATCAAAAACAACTGATCAGAAATATCGAATCTACTGATCAAAACATACTAGGAATTGACATTAGCTTGTATAGAGATCTTCAAGACACCAAGACGACTAGATATCATCCCTTTATTTTGTAAATCATTTAGCTGTACTCACAAATTCCTTTGTATTTTGAATATAAAAGTTTTAAAAGTTACTGGTTCGATAATTTTTTCACCTTTTGTGTTTGTATATATATATACATATATATAAACTGTCCAAGCAAAAGCGCATATATATGTTTATTTATCTTACCCCCTGCCTACTAAAGGCAGCATACTACACAGTGTCAACCCTTAAGCGGTGGCTCTCGTGCGCACGCATATGCAGTTAAGGGCTGTGCTTAAAATCAGTTTAACTCCCTCGGCATTCCGCTTTTGGAGTACCTCAGATATCAGACTATAAACCGGGCCGGGCCTTACGCCTTTTAGACGAGGGGTTTGAGTGTTGCTGGACGGGGACGGAAACCTTGAAGCTAAGCTTATTTATTTTTTACCTCACCTGGCACGAACGCCAGGTAAATAACACGAACACACATACATGATTTTTAAAATTTAATTTTAAATCACACATATTTAATTATTGTATATACCACATAATTTAGTTCGTTTTTTGATGGAGATAGAAACCTTCTACTCTGAACATTTTGTCGTGAATCAGAAAATTTAAAACTTCACGAAATAAGAACCATTTCTTTGTTTGATAACTTAAATTTTATTTGATAAATTATATTGTAGATTTTTAGTACTAAGAAAGGAAAAATTACATTCTGAAACTTTTTTCATAAAGATTTTCACAAATAATTTTTTTTTTTTTAAATTAAAAACTATTTTTCAAATTGTCTTTTTTGTTTTGTTTTGTTTCGTTTCGTTTTGTTTGTTTATTTATTTCTGTCTGTTAGTTCTTTCAGTTCATTCTTGATCGCACCGGAAATGCTATTAAATAATGTCGGTAGTAATCGATATGAGCGTTCTTCAATAGTAATTACCTGCTTTAACTTCATTGATTTTTGTCAATGAAAAGGTATGGATTTGTTATATTTAGAGGCTACATAACACTATAATTTCTCCCGGGACGTTTGCACGTTTTCGGTATAACTTTTACGATATCTCCTCGCTGGTTTGGTAGTGAGAGATATCATGAATTTTAAGTCAGATTGGACAACCATACAATAGAATAGAGAAAGAAAGAAAGAAAGAAGGGAAGAAAGAAAAAGATTGAGATAAATAAACAGATGGATGGATGGATATACGAGGATGAATCAATAAACCTGACAAGCATTTATTAGCTGAATTTTTATCTGATATTTTCACTATATAATGTTCGATCCATATGATTAACGGAAAAGAGTTTGGTTAGTGCATTGATGTACTGAGCTGCGACATTTAGTAACAGACAATAATTATAAGAAAAAGAACTTTGAAAATGTATAAAATCATATCAACCTTCATGGGTTATCTAATACCAACGCCATCCTTGTAGAACTGCAGTGGTGCTATTTAACCCATAACTGAAGAAATAAAGGGTTTCATACCTTTCGCAAGGGAATTAGTTCGAAAGTGGACGTTATAGCCCGACTGGATTTCGAACTCGCTTACTTCGAGGCTGCAGTCCAGCACACCAATTCACTTGACGTATAATCATTATTATACACTGATATTCATGAACTAGTGTTCTCAACTTAGTTGTTTGGTTTGGTTTGGTTTGGTTTCTTAGTTTAATGGTATATCAACCTTCGTGAGTTATCTAATGCCAAAGCCATCCTTGAAGAAGAACAGCAGCGGTACTATTTAACCCATAGCCGGAGAGGATAAGGGGTTTTATTCCTTTCGCGTGAGTATTCGTCCAAAAGTGAACATAATAGCGCGACAGGGTTTCGACTTCGCTTACTACAATGTCACAGTCCAGCACTTTAGACACTATGCCGCAGGGACTTGGTAATATTCCTTCGTTTATTCTGATCATGACCACTTATTTATACGTCTGTAATTTACGAAAGCTTTTGGCTTGTGTCCCACTGACAATATAATTTCGCACTAACTTTGTGAAATGAAACGCAGCCTCGTTCAGGATTTGAACTCGGATCACCAATTCCATTTCCTATGACGATAACCGTTATGCCTCATACAGTAGTGCATAGTAATTGTAAATAACCTTCTTTTAAAGGTGCAAGAGCGATAAAGTAGAAGAAAGGAGTAATAGCCTTGTTTTGAGGATAGTACTTCTTATCCTCAAAACGAGACTATAGCTGAAGTGCTGAAAAGCTCTCAGCCAGACTACGAACGATAAAACATACATGCTATTCCACTGTCATCCTGCTATTCAGCACCCTTGGCAAATTGTTTCTCAAGTTTCTTAAACTCTTCCACAAAGTTCCATAACAATTTCAAAAAAGAGCAATTCTCATCTTAGCTGAATCGAAAACTTCTCAGTTGACTCTCGGTGTAAAGGAGTAAATTCATTGCCGTTCCCTAAAAAAAAAAAAGAAAGAAAAAAGAGGGAAGGATTGACAGTAAGCTTGGTTCGGGCTCAAAACCAGAAGTGTGGGCTCTCCAATGAGGATTGAACTCACCAATAATTGTCTACTGGTCTAAATCGATAACTATTACACAACACGAGGCATCCAAATATGAGGATCCATGGTTAGACAAAGACTTCAGTAGACTGCTGAATTATTTATTTGCATTTACATTTTATTTTATTATATAGGAAATTTGGTTTGGCATGTTTTAGTTACGTTTCTTTGTTTAATGGCATATCAACTTTCGAGGGTTACTTAATGCCAAAGCTATCTTCGTAGAACAGTAGTGGTACTATTTAACTCATAACTGGGGATGATAGGAGGGTTCATACCCTTCCCAAGGATATTTGTCCAAAAATAAAAGTAATAGCGCGACTGGAGTTGGAACTCACTATCTACGATATCGCAGCCCGGCACGTTAATCACTCTGTCACGGATTCCTCTCTCTCAAGAAATTTGTTATCAATATAAACCTTCAAAATGAAAACAATCGTTTCAATGTAACAGGCCAATAAGATTTCGAATTTGAATTTTGATTTTTATCGAAGATAAAAGAGCAACAAATCTGAATCAAGGTTTTTGTATTTTTACCTGTAAATGTAATTGATGTTGCAATAGTTGTAGGCAATCAACGTAGCCCAGATATTCAATTATAATTCATTTTCACTGATAGTAACGTGAACAGCACCTATTCGTTAATATTTTTTTATCATTCACTGATGTACTTAAACAAGTGTCCGTGTATGTATTTAATCAACCCCTTCGCCACGATCAAGATGTTCAGTTTTTAAACGGAGTGCTGTTGGTTCGAATTTTTCCTTCTCCTAGACTGGTTGCCTAACCAAGGCTAAAGAATTTTATTTGCCCAACTATTTACCCATAGCTGGAAGAAGAACAAGTGGATTCATGCTATTCCCAAGGGCATTAGCACGAACGAAAATGCAAAATCCTCGTCTAGAATTTGAACTCGGGTCACCGATTCCATTTCCTTTGAAGATGACCGTAACGCTAAGCATGCCTTCACTAGTTCTCGTATAAGGGAAATAATAAGATTTATTAAGATGAGTTATTTCTATTAAAATGACAGAAAGTAGGGTTTGTGTGTCATTCATCGGTTAAGATAGTGATATGATAAATCACCAAAGGGTTTGTTATAGGTTTTGTTAGTAGGAAAATAAGAAAGGCGATAGACAATGACGAGATATGTTTAGCTTGTAAGCGCAACGCTGTATACACTGTGTGTGTATATTGACGAGGCCCTCTATTTATTTAGACAAGAGAAGTAACTGCTTCTTCCAAGGGGAGGTAACTCATGTCATGACAGAGTTGTGACAGTTTCAAGTCAGACGATTTTTGAAAGAAATTTGAAGACAAAAACAGAAGTTTGATTTTTTTTCCTCTATCAGTAGCGGTAAAATAAACAAGAGCGAAAGCAGGTTGTTTTCTCGGTTTAAATTTTTTTTTTTTTTTTTTTTTTTGTCTTTTTGCTTATTTTTGTTTCTGCTTTGTTGTGGTTGTTGTTCTTTCGTTTGTTTGTTTTTCTTCTTCTTCTTAAGCTAAAGAGAAAAAAATAACTAATGAAATTGATAAATGAATAAATAAAATTTACTCTCGCAAAACATAAAGTAGAATAAGCTGCAAAGAAATTGCGCTTGAAAAGAGAAAGATAAGAAACAAGTAATTTTTTGTCATCTGTGAAAAAAAAAAGTTTCAGTGTTATATTTACTCCATTCTTTCCATTTGTTGTTTAGAGAAGAATTATTTTTTTCTTGTATATGACGAAGAATAAAAGAAAGAAATCTCTCGTTCCTAAAAGTAATTATATCCCTTTGATTCACGAACACTCACCAACACCATCCATAATCATATGCTTACGGTCAAGTCATGCTAAAAGTACCGGTTCTCGCTTGATCATCGAAGTTGAGTAGCAACCAAACTGTTCAATTCTTAGACGACCTCTTCAGAATCGAAGGTACTGGAAGGAACTTAAATCCTCTGTAACAGATAAAACAAAGATTAATGAATAACAACATTCTGTATAATTCTTTATAGTAGTCAATATTCAGTTTCGTTGACTTTTTTTTTTTTTTTTTTTTGCCTTACCCTTTGATATTCACACGAACGGCATTTTCGAATCACTTTATGTCAGTCTGCATCTTAGATGTTATGGTCACAACGTTTCAGCCATCATACTCTTTTAGCTTTCTTCAGGTGTCCGTTATCGTTGATAACATTCAGAGATTTTCGAGCCGAACCCTTTTCAGTTTCGTATTAGTAGAATATATTTTATGTACGTATTTTGTCTATTCATTTTTTTAATCTCAAAGGAACAAATATAATATACATTCACCCAAGCCTTCCGCCGTGAGCAGGTTCAATTTGTTAAGCGGAGTACAGCTGATTTTATGGATACCATACGAAGGCGAAAGACCCCAGTCTGCCCTACTATTTACTCATAGTTGGTAGGGAGAAGAGAGGGATTCATGCTTTATCTCAAAGGCATAAACACGGGGTGAAACGCAGCCTCATCCAGGTTTTGAGGTCGGGTGGCCAAATCCATTTCCATCATCGGTAACCGTTACTCTAAGTGCGCCTCAAATATACATAAAAGAAAGAAATATATGTGCAATCAGCGCTGCACAAACTGCTACACGTTAACTGGAAATGAAGTAGGCATCGCTAAGTAACTCTCCCTTTCATTGGTCTGAGATATGTCTTAACACTCTGACGACTTAATATGGCATGAAGAAATTCAATGTTTACTTTTTAAATACATTCGTGGTGTTAAACTTCCGCCTGATATAATTGGTTTAGTTTGGTTTATTTGTTTACCGACATATCAAATCCTTATGCCAAAATATGATTCATTTCTAAATGTTTGATTACAATCATAACTATATTTAGTTTGATTTATTTAACAACCTATCAACCCCTTACGGGTTATTTAATGCCAAAATTTGATTCATTTCTATATGTTTGATTACAATCATAACTATATTTAGTTTGATTTATTTAACAACCTATCAACCCCTTATGGGTTATTTAATGCCAAAATTTGATTCATTTCTATATGTTTGATTACAATCATAACTATATTTAGTTTGATTTATTTAACAGCCTATCAACCCCTTACGGGTTATTTAATGCCAAAATTTGATTCATTTCTAAATGTTTGATTACAATCATAACTTTATTATCAATGTTCCAAGGTATTTTTTTAAATTGCATTTTTATATTTGTCTAAAATCATTTGTTGGCAGGTCTATGATATCAAGTATTCTTAACTCACGTAAATAATTTGCACCCCGTTGTATGATTTCAAGTATTCCTATCTAATACTAATAATTTATATACAATTATATTGTTTCAAGTACTTATTTTTATTCAATAATCTTTTGTTTGCACACTGTTATATGCTTTCAAATAATTTATAATAAATTTGACAACCTTAGTCGAGGGTGACCCGAAGGATTCCTTTTCAATAGCTATTACACCGAGGTGTAGGGGAGGGCGCTACTCCACTTTACTCACCTTATAGTGCTGAGTGCAAAGCAAGGCGGTATCAAGTACCATTTTTGAGTCTTTGGTATGACTCGACCTGGGATTGAACCCTGGTCTTCCGGACCATTGGGGAACACTCTACTCATTAGGCCAATGGCATCCTTGGTAAAAACAATTACAGCTTCAAGAAACTATTCGTAATACAAATAATTAGCACGCAGTTATATGACATCAAGAATTCCTATATAATACAAATCATTTTCAAACAGATCTATTTGACCCATAGTTGGAACCCTCATAGGTACAACCACTCTAGGTGAGAGTGAACATGGGAGTAATAGCAAGATAGAGGTGACTCCAAGCCCCCCAAATCTCTAGAACGGGAGCCTCACCACCAGATGAAACTCGGTGTCATACCAAGGACACGTCTTTGTGGAGGTCTTACCTCCCTGAAGGAGATACAGTCGGCGTATTCAGTCTAATTCTTAAAAAATGAAGAATTTCGAACTCTGACTACCAGACGCGCTCGTGGCATAACGGTTATCATCGAAGTAAATGGAATCTGTGCTCCAAATTCAAGTTTTGGGCGAGGCTGTTTCCATTTCATTTGATGCTTATACTCTCAGGAAAGATACGAGGATCGTTAAATAAGTTTCCAGACTTTTTTCGTATGGGCACTTTTATTGATAGTACACACATGAAACTCTAGTCCTCTTCGAAGTAATCTCCCCCGGCTGCAATGCACTTGTTGTACCGTTCCAACAACTTCTCGTGCTGGCCTCTTCTGATGGAATCTCTTCCTGAACTCCCGTAAAACCTCAACATAGTAACCCTAACCCTAAACCTTTGGCCAATCAACTCTGGTATATTGACTTCCTTACTCCTCCCACAGCTCTCATCATCTCTCACAGACTCCCTGCCTTCCTTGAATCTCTTATGCCACTCAAAAACTGATGCTCGATTCATGCAAGATGCTCCTAAAGCAGTCTGAAGCATTCCATACGTTTCTGTGGCATTTTTTCCAAGTTTAAAACAGAATTTTATTGCATATCGTTCTTGTAAAGTGTCCTCACGTCCAGATTGCATTTTTTAAACTCACCAGTTGTGACAATCAGGCTTTAATAAGGTGTATTCCAATTGCTGCTGTAGCTGTTCATTTGAACTTGAAATCATTAAAATTGGTCCGTCATCTCATAAAATGTATAGCAGTAATATACTGAATTTTCAAGAGTCTACGACAATTTCAAATGCCTGTACAAAAAAGTCTGAAAACTTATTGAATGCACCACGTATAAATCAAACTATTCTTCCACCAACTATGGTAACGGTCTATCGGCTGGAGTTATAGAATACGCCCACTGCACCTCTGCGGAGGGTAAGACCGCCAACCCAACGAATGTCCTGGGTATGATACTAAACAGCATATCATAATGTGACTCTGAATTTTTAGGGAAGGTAGAGTTCTCCATCATTGCCATTACAATCCGGTCTACTCTGACCTGGATTGTTAGTACCTGCTAGGGTCCCATCTATGGGTCAAATGGAACCGTTCAATCATTTAATAAGGTTTAGTATTATTATTAGTTATTTGAAACCATACTGTTGTGCAAATTATTCATATTAAATAGAAATACTTAATAAATAAAATTACTTATGTTAAATGGCAATGGTTGTAACCATTTAACTGTGTGCAAACAAATGATTAATATTAAACTGAATTGAATAATTAGTGATAGATAGGAGTATTTGAAACCATTTAACTGTGTGCAAACAAATGATTAATATCATGAGCTGTGTGGAAACAAATGATTTACATTAGATTAGATAGGAACACCTGATAAATAGAATTACTAATCTTAATTAACGATACTTGAAACTATTTAACTGTGTGCAAACAAATGAGCTCTGACAACTCGTTTGAAAATAAGGTTACTTACAAACTATTTGTTTACAAATCATACACACACACACACACAAACACACACACACATTATATATATATATGTGTGTGTGTGTGTGTGTGTGTGTGTGTGTGTGTGTGTGTGTGTGTGTGTGTGTGTGTGTGTAAACAGGAATAGGCATTAAATAATCAACAAGGGTTGATTTGCCATGAAATATCAATCAATTATGGTTGAATAGATAAACTGGACTCTTTAATCTTGTTATGGCAACCAGCCCAGGAGAAAGAAAACTCTGAATTCACACAAGTTGTACATCACATAAAAACTGACCATGTGTCGCATTTTACCAGTAGGGTTGGGTAAACACATTCAAAACATCTTTACCAGATCGGCTAAAATTAAACAAATGTCACAAATACAATAAAACATATAAGCAAATTGAGAATCTCAAAGAAACTCCAATCCTTTTTCCCATTGCTCTGCTCTCCAATTCAAACCCCCAATATTTCAAAGGCTGTTTGTATATTTTCATTGTCAGGATATTAAAAAACGAGTGGGCAACCTTTTTGCTTCTACGGGTTGGACTGCATATAAATGAGAAGACAATAAACCACATAAATGGGGTGCTAATTAAAAGCTGCCAAAGTACTAAATTCCCCTAATGGATACTAAAATTAAAGATCCAACTCCATAAATATGTGTGATTTCAATATTAGACCAGGAAAATAATATATCTTATTTCAACATTATATGTAGCTCCTCACATTTTTGGCTATGTTATGGAAAATCATTTAAAACTTCGATAAATGTTTATTTTATCGATTATTGTGCAATTAGGTAATTTACTAAGCTTTTTGTTCAGATGTGGCACAAGGCCGTATGAACGGGGCACCAATGAGACTCGAACTCACTCGTGAAGGTTTGCTAGTCTAGCTTGCTAACCATTACATCACGTAAAGCGTCAAGTAAGTTATTTATAAATTGGTGGAAACAAGCTAAACATTTACAAATACTGAATTTAAATCCTTAATCCTTATTGGTTAATGATTCGAGTAACCTCCCGATAACATAAAGCCTCAATCAAGAGAAATTGAAAATGAATCAGAGAGAAGGAAATGAAAGAAAACGTCACTAGTAAAAATAAAATAATCATCTATACATTAATACCGTTGTAATAACCTATCTACTTTCATCTACTCGGTTATTTTTGCCTCTTGTAGGCCTTTGCGTATTTGTAGAGCTAATTTGTCCTAGTTAGATGTGAATTCTTTGAACTCGAATCCATTTAATCAATCGTGTTCTGTTGCCTTCCAATTTTATACTTTCTTGGTTGTTGCTTTAAATGAATCCAGGTGTATTTGTAGAGAACGAATAAATAAATTTTTTTTTTAAATTAAATTGAATGAAAAAAAAGAAAACTATTAAATTTGCAGAAACTCCCAGAGATCCCTGAAAAGGGAAAAGGGACGACGCATGTCTTTGGACTAGGTGTTGGTTAGTCCCTTTCACCCAGTAGCATCTCTCTCTCTCTCTCTCGGTGAACAGTATGCTGAAATATAAAAGACTACGAAATAGAACTACAAACTAAAACAACTGGACTTTGACAAACTTCCAAAAGAAACTAACCCTTATGGAAGCTTTAAATACCAAATGAGGACTGGCATATGCAAGAAACAATCAACGTATTTTTGACACCTTACCTGGGGGATTCAACCATTTCAATTGTATTCAGGGAAAACTCCCTCACCCATGGAATGGTTGTTGAACTCAGGAAATAAAGGAAAATATAAAAGAAACGTCTTCGTCTCCTATCTTTTACTGTCTTCTTTTGTATAATTCTTTTTGGGCCTTTCTTGAGCAAGGCATTACACCGACTAGCCAACGTGGGGTAAAATAAAATAACCTAATAACGAAGTCAGATATCAAACAGCAACACAGCTTTGCCCTTAACCTTCAGTCGGAACCCCATATGTTCTAACCTTCTTCGATTCTTTGTAGTTATTTTTTTTTTAATACTATTTAACCATTCAGCCTTTCTGTTGTATGGTTTCTATTCTTATAATTTGTTCCAGAATTCTTTGTTTCATTTGTTTCTGGTCGCTCAGTTTTCTTCATTCTTTCTCCATTGATTTATTGCTAGAACTTACTTTCATTATTTTGAAATATCCTATTTTGTTTGTATAGTTGGATCTTGTTTGTATCTTTTGAGTCTCCTTTTCTAAGCAAATATTTTTCTTTATTTCTTCTTGATGTATAGTCAGTTTTCTCTGCTACGGTTGTCTTTTTTAAGTTGCTGCATTTGATGGTGACCGTGTGTGTTTTCCTTTCCTTGGAACGTTTGCATGCCTTCATAGTTTCTTTATTTGTTCTTCAAGTCTCATTTCCCAACCAGCTTCTGTTTTTCTTTTTCTATTTGGGTTCCTTTGTAGGATGCCAATTTTGTCACAGACTACCTTTGCTGCTGCAGAGATCAGATCGTTGAATTCAGTGATGTGATCAGTTGGGATACTTTTAAATAATTTGTTAGAAAGTTTTTGTTGCATCAGTCTTCCAAGTAATATGTTACTTTCGACTTTAATAATCAGTATCTTGGATTTTATCTGGTTTCGAAAAACGACCACTTTTGCCGGTCGAAACATATACCACTATATCAACCACGAAGCAAGCCTATCTACTATCAGTCATGTATGTTCATATCACACGTAGTCGTTACTTGAAATCAAGCAACAACAAATCTCCCAGTATATCATTATTCTTACCTACCTTAATTGTGTCGTGGTCTGAATCAGCTCAGTTCTTCATAGAACTTCTTATACACCCAGTGTTTTTTAATGCTCCAAGAATTATGGGCACTACGTTCGCTTTCATTTGGGCGGTTACTGTATGACGCGATAATTTTGGCGTCCATAACTACTTTGGTTGTAAGCGTATCTAAGTAACAGAACTGACCCTAACCCTAAACCTTAATATTCATATTTCTTATTGAAATAAAAAAGATAATGAGTATTTATTTGATGAAAACTCTCAATCATTTTTATTTATAATATTAACTGGTATTTTCTTCATCTTAATTTTGGTTGTTGTTTTTTTTTTTACTCGTAACTTATTCGAGGATTACTCCGGAAAAGTGAAATCCTTTCCTATGGAATGTGATATCGTCATTTTCATGACACCAAAAATGGTCTTGAGTTTCTTTCTTAAAAAATGTGGCGCTAGAATACGAGCGTGTTTTGTTTGAAAATACGCTGCTTAACTTAGGGAGCTGGATGCCGTCATCAGTTATGTTATGACTGGTTCATTCAGGGATTTGGGGTCTTTCAACATAAAACACTCTTCAACTGGTAGACCCTACCAGAGATGATCGATTCCTAGTACGCCACTAATCTTTTCCAACGCTAGCAGATATACTGGCTTATATTGAGTAATTACTTACTTAGACCAAGGTTTCCGCGCACTGTATTGGCTGTTATGGCAGCCAATCAGCGCGAAGGTTAATACATATGAACAGGACTACGAGGCGTTGGTATTTTTCCTATTTGCACTGACGAATCGTAGATTTCGAGGTCTGTAGAGTTCTTTCATAAAAAAACAAAAAGTTTTAAATTGAATTAGAACTATATATGACTCAAAAGTGTAAATGTACTTTTGCGTTAAAATTTCTTGTAACTAAATGTTCAGTTCCATATTAGAAGATCTCTAGACCAGTCTCACTTCTCCCTCAAATTTGATAAAGAGCACTCATATAAAGAAACAATTTCAGCGTGATAGAATGGTTATTCTAGGGAATCCCTCTAGCTATGCTCCGGGGCAACGTCTTTATTATCCTGTCCGCTGATTCAACAAAGTATCCCAACTGAACATTTGCTGGATTACAATAAGATTGCATATATAGACCAATTAATATTTATGAATAATATTTAGAATATTTTCAGGGAACCATCGTGAGAGAGGAAAAATCCATAATATCAATGGACACTGTTGATAAGTTTCGTTTCTGCTTTTTATTCTTGTCTCCCAACTCTGCTTTTGTCGCCTGGGTTATTCCTTCTTTACGTTTTCTTTTGTTTCCTCCTGTTTTGATGAATCTACTTCCAATATTCCGGCATGTTTCTCATCGTTTTTTCCTTGATTCAATAGATTTATTACTTTGCTGTTCTACTTGAATTCCTTTGGTTGATTCGTGCTTTTCTTTGAACACAAATACATAAAACATATTTTTTCATTCCAAAGTTAATACCAATATTTTGGCTAAATGTTCTGACTCCTGGAACCAGTGTTTCCAGTTTAATTTTGCTTTTAGAAAATAATTTTAGATCGGCCATGTAGATTAAATCGTTAAGGTTTTTTTTTTTTTGGTGGGGGGTAAATAAAATTACAGAAATTATTTCTCCAACTACTCTACTGAAGAAGAAACTGACTGCTATCACACACACACACACACAATGCATATATATATATATATATATATATATATATATATATATTTTAATAAACAGATTCTTTTATTATGAGTGGCACTATGTTTATATACATATATATATAGAGAGAGAGACAGAAACAGAGACAGAGACAGAGGGAGACCCGAGGATCGTTCAAAAAGTTATAAACCTCACCCAGAAAGAAGAGCCACTGCTGAACATTTTAAACTGAAATCTTGGGAATGAATAAGCTGTCCGCAAGATGGGTTCCACGAATGCTGACGTCAGAGTACAAGCTGAAAAGAGTTGACATTTCCAGGACACTTCTGACTCACCGACTCTGAGAACTTTTTGAACAACCTTCATATATATATATATATATAGAGAGAGAGAGAGAGAGAGAGAAGCGCTTGTAGTGTAATGGTTACTGTCGTTGAAAATGGACACGGTGACCTAATCCTAGGCATCTCACATAGCGCTAATACCCTGAGGAAAGGCATGAATCCAACAATTCTCTCTCTTGCTATGGGTAAATAGTAGGACAAACTGGCCTCTTTAACTTTGGTATAGTAACCATTCTAGGAGAAGGAATACCCAATATTCAAATCGGTTAAATTTTGTGTCACACCCTGCTCGTGCAGAGGGGTTAGGTTCAAGAGAGCTGGATCAGCCCATCAGTTTTGAAATTGTTTCACAAAAATAAGGATTAAATTTTTTAGAAAACGTCGGTCGATCACGTAAAATAAGCTTTCGGGGTACAAACTATTTAAAAGGCAGGAAATTTATGACCCCTTTAAAACTGCAACAAGAATTCCAAGGCAAATCAAAAGTGGCCTCAACAAAGAGGTGGCCCACCATTCAATGTCTTGATGATTGATTGAATATGGTTGATTTTAGCGGCATGTCAACCCATCGGGGGTTATTTTATTCCTGGAGGTTAGGAAATTGCATACAATTTACGTTCATATTTACATTTTTATATCGTTGTTTCAATTTGTTTATTTATTTTTTGATAGTTCTTATTACCGACATTTCAAAATTCTCTAGGATAGTTTTTAATAATTGCTTTGTGTAATTGAACCAATTTGTAGTGAGACTCTATTTTCCTGATAATAAATCTACCATGCATAAAGATAATGTTAAAACCTGGAATTGCTAAAAAACAAACTGTAAGGATGGAAACTTGTCTAAAGTTTATAAAGGTCTCAAAATCAGGGTGTTTCATCACATCTAAAAATAAAATTACTCTTTCCGAGAAGACCCGGGTGTGTCATTATTTCCTAGAATAAATTTTCCCTACTTTGCTGCAAAATCTTGTGGGTCTGTGGCCAACTATCCCCTGCCTAGACAGTAGGGGTTCGGTATCCAAAAAGAACAGACCTAATATATATGATTGTTGCTCCACATGCTGATAAATATTCAATCTTCAAAGGAATTCAAGAGAAACACAAGTAATCAGTTAAAAAAAGGATAACTAAAATATTTGTGCACACTGTACACATACAAAAATCAATAAACGCACCAAAATGTTTCGAAATTATTGATTATTACCAAAAATATATAAACATAAAAAAAAGAAAACGTCTGTTCTACTCAACTTTCTGTTATTTGTTTTCTGTTTGCATGTTTTATTCATAATTTACTTCAGCATTGACTTTTTATGACAGTTACCCAGAAGACTCGACTGCTATAATATTAAGCTACATTTTGATATAGTAACTCGTTACGTTAACTTGCTGCACACTCAACCGACGTAACAAGTTCATTACAGTAACCAAAGTAAGTTCATTTTTGTTGGATCAGACATAAAACAGTTCGACGTCTTACTGACGACAGACTTAAAACAAAATGTGTCAAACCGTTTGTGAAGTACGGACAGGAAAGTGTCTTGTTATGGGGAAAACTTTCGTCGGCAGCTGTTGGAGCTCCTGAGAGAGATAATCGACCGATAAATGCTACCGTTCACCTAAACTTGATGAAGCAACACAGCATTATTTACCAACAAGTGATTTGCTTGTTGGGAAGAAATTATATCATTATGACATCTTCATGCGGAATATAACTCTCTGTCACACTGCTAAATGAGTGCACGTTTAACTTTGCTTTTTGTGGCTTTATTTTAGTTTATTTTAGCTTAGTTTAGTTTTAGAAAACACATAAGGCATGAGACTGACTACACAAAATCCTGACTTAAATACCATCGACAAGTTATCAATAGTATTACAAGATAAAAGTAGGAAACGAAACCCAAAATTTGTAAACAATTTACGGGAAAACTGGACGAAACTTGTCTTCTCCTATAGGCGTGGATGTGCTGGAATTATTGATTAAGAAACATCTCTGTATTCATTGTTTTAATTAAATCATTCCAAAATGATCAATTTTATATTGTTAGCTTACAGGATATAAAATCCTATATTTTACAACCAATAAGGAAAGCACACATATGTAAGAAATCCACACACATAAAACGGATCAAAATCATAAAAACAAATTTTAATAAAAATCAGTAAAAAAATTAAATAAGTGGTTTCTGGAACCTGATTGGACAGGATAGTCACACGCCGGTGTTTTAAACTACGTCCGCACAGTTGAACTCCGAATGAACTTGTCTGGAACTTGTTCCGTGCAAAAATAAAATCTTTCATTTGGAGTTGGTCTCGTGATTTAGAAACTTATTCATTCCAAACTTTTGTTTGCAACAACCTCTCAGACAGCCGGACACAGCCACGCACAGCTACAGGCCGCCGGACACAGCCAGGCACAGCAACAGACATGCTAATACTCGCAAACACTGAAGATACACTGGCTGCTATATTGACATTCTAACACCGACCAAAATTTCATTTCATTATGACTACAAGTCCACACATCCAAAAAACAACATTCACAATTAGTTGTCTAAATTTCTGAGACGAAGCTTGATGATTTTTATCATTAAGGGTTTTGGGGCTATTATCTTCATCTTTATTGTTATTTCCACAACGTTTCGGCCGATATGTCCTCCGGCCTTCTTCGGGTGTTTGTCCAACTTGGGAACCTTCACGGAACTTCGAACTACGTCCTTCATTGAATCCACGGGGGGGGTCGCCTGTTCTGATTCCGTTAGTCATAACCGGGTATAAGTGTTAAGTATTCCTGTATTGTTACTCGCCTGCAGTCAGGATTGAACCAGCAACCTCCAGATGATTGTCTCCGTAGAATGTTAGGGAGCCAACGCCTATAACCGTTACGCTATGTGTCCAGCAGGAATCAGAACAGGCGATCCCCCCGTGGATTCAATAAAGGACGTAGTTCGAAGTTCCGTGAAGGTTCCCAAGTTTGACAAACACCTGAAGAAGGACGGATGATATATCGGCCGAAACGTTGTGGAAATAACAATAAAGATGAAGACAATAGTCCGAAAACCCTTAATGATAAAAAAAAAACATTCACAGTCACAACGAAAGTAATTGTACCATCTTTCTGCCTTCTCAATTTCTTACGGAATCGTCTCACTCACACGTCATATGTCCCCTTCTACACACACACAGAGTCAATCAACAGTCAAACATATACTCCGCTACTATCTACTTTTCATTTTCACACGTACATACACACACATTATACTAACTTCTCTCCTAGAACACTTGATTTTTTGATCTTTTACGACCACAACACAACAAAGCACAAAACATAAGTGTGTAAATACAATTGTTAATATGTATATAAATGTTTAACTAGTTCAACCAGGTTTTCTTCTTATTGTTTCTTCGCGTTGTTTTATAAATTTCTGATGTATTTGTGGACAAAATAGCTGGATATAAATTTTACTTTTTAATCCGAATAAACAAACCCTATAAGCTTTATCATAAGAATAACACTGTATACCCAAGGGGGTTTTGTTTTGTTTTTATTTTTCTTTCTTTTTACTTACATACTGCTTTTTTTTTTCAACTAAAGGTTTTTCTTAAATAACTTTTTTAATTATTTTCAATAAAAGCTTCTCAATTAAGTATTTACCAAGAACTACGATTTCTATCAATTCCAAATCTCATTGCAATTATATTTCATATAACGTTGACGACCATAGTCGAGGCCGACACGAATTTCCCTTTTCAATAGCTACTACACCGAAGTGTAGGGGGGGGCGCTACTCCTTTCCCTGGATTGCTCCGCCTTACCCTTTATACATACCTTATAATGCTGAGTGTTGAGCAAAGCCGCATCAAGTACCATTTTTTTTTTAGTCTTTGCTATGACTCGACCTGGAATTGAACCCCGGTCTACCGGGCCATTAGCGAACACGCTAAACACTAGGCCAATGGGCCGGTGAAACTGGTATCAAAATGAAGTAAATTTATTTCTATTCAAAATTACGCGTTTACTTTTCAACATAGTAACCATTTAATGCTAGAATCTTTCTAAAACAATTTATCCACTTTCTCATTCTGTCTATGAAAAATGTTTCTGCTTGGCTTTACTTCCAACAACAAATAACAAATTCACCTTCGGCATCGGGAAAACAATTTTGACCTTTTAACGCTTCTTTCAATTTCAGAAACAACCAAACATCTAATTGTGCCAAATCGAGGCTGTGTGGAAAAGTGTCCTGGGTATGACAGTAAACTGCAACTGATGGCGATGATTCAGTCCTGGAAATTTGGGGAATATGAAGTACCCCTTCATTGCCATTACTTCCAGGTCCACTCTGACCCATTGGTCAAATAGAACTGTTTAACGATTTAACTGTGCAAATGAAAGAATAATGTTGAATAAAATTAATAGTGTTAAATAGCCATATTTGAAACCATTTAACTGTGTACAAACAAATAAACTCTGGTTTGTTTAAATGTTATCTACAAACTATTCGTTTACAAGTCATATGTATTTGATATATATGTATAAACTTTTCAACCAAGATGATTTAGGATTAAATAACCTACAAGAGTCGATGCGCCATAAAAGTCAACCAACCATCACAAATTAGGTTTATAGATAGTTCTTCATGTTGGATATGTCATATAGTATTATTGCCTTATTTTTTATCCCCTCCTTTTTTCCCAAATGTTTCAACTTTTACAAAATTGTAACTATTTTTTATTCATTTATTTAACTGTGAAAATCTGGCTATTACCAATTTTTTAACCAGTTTACCGTCTTCATAGCTCCCGCTACTTGTTTGTAAAATCTAACCATAGAGGAATTTTTTTAAATCTTGCCACGCAGTTATAAGATTCCATAACATTCTGCAAAGGTGATATTGAGATCTTTTGAATGAGCATAGTATTTATCCCATTTCGATATTCAACGAAACCATTTTCCTTGCAGATAACTTTTAAATTATCTATGCGTCATTTGCTACACAAAAAATACAAGAAGCCATTTTGTGACCATTTATTTTGGGGTTTTTTTGTTTAGTTTTTTGGGATTTTTTATTTTATTTTGAAGGCTATTTTTTTATACCACTGCTTGTTTCTTTATCTTAAGCAACACACTAAAAAGAGATTACAACTTTTTTCTTTAATGTGAAAGTTGTTGTTGTTGTTGTGAACAGCTACCTTAATTATAAGGTTGAGCCTTGGGAATTCCCAAACCAGAAAACTCCTCGTTGGATTCTGAAATCGATAAAATAATTATCGGCATTATAATGGTTCAAAATAAACCAAATCTTCCAATAGTGAACATGTCATCACTTTTCATCAACCGAAAAGAAATCAATAAAGGAGATGTGTTATATAATTGCGGAAGGTTTTTTTTATATAATCATTTTTCGTTGGTTATATCTTATCATTCGGGTTAGTTAGGTGCACTCATTGAGCGCAGGTGTTCACGCTCGCGTGGGGAGGATGTGACAATCACAGATGTCATAATAAAAACACCGGATAGGAAATGACGTCATGCCCGGAAGCGATGGGCTGGGATTCTTGGGTATTTTGAAAAAAGCAGTTAGTTGAGAATTGAACTTAGACGAGGCCAGTTGGGTCTAAGGGGTGCGCCGCGCCTTGTCGGGTCAGATGGAACAGTCAGCATAGTAAAAATTGTGTGTGTGTGTGTGTGTGTGTGTGTGTCTCTCTCTCTCTCTCTCTCTCTCTCTCTCTCTCTCTCTCTCTCCTCGTGTCAAAAACCTAAAAGTCAAGAAAGTAATAAACGTTTCGTACCTGAACCAAGAGAGTCGTCAGTGTTTCGAGTGTTTTTCGAATTCCTATGCATCTGAATATTTTGGCCGTATGTTACAGATGTATTCCGGCTGAATCATTTCTAGTACAACTCTTCTCGACTGGACCCAAAAGAAATTAATTTCAAAAGGACAAATTTTCATAATACATCGTCTGATGTCAGGGGGAACTTAAATATTAAGTATTGGGGGATTTAGGAATTAACAGTAAAACTCCCAACCGGATATTGACTCGTCGGCTGCCAGATACAAAATGTATAAACGCGTCGCCACGCATAAGGCTCCACGCATCCATCCGGTTTAAAATCAGAAAAAAGAAAAATAATGAAAAGTAAAGTAGCCAATGGGAAGCGGTCGCGCCAAAATTAGAAGGATTTTGGAGTAGCGAATTTGGAGCCGGTGAAGAGAGATAAATACTCAGGTTTTCTGTGAACCGACCTCTTTTTCGGGTAGTGACGTCGAACCGACAACACCAATTTTACTGTCTGGTGTTTTGGGGCACCACGCTGTGTCTTGGACGTAGCGTTGGTTAGTCCATTCACCAGGTAAATAAAGGAAAGTATGGAAGAAATGTTTTCGTCTCTTATCTGTTTCTATCTTTTCTTTTTGTATATTTCTTTTCGACTTTCTTTGGGCAAGGCATTGCGCCAGCCAGTCAACGTGGGGTAAAATAATATAACCAAAATATGGAGTCAGATATCTTACGGCAACACAGCCTTGCCCTTAGCCACTGACTACCTAAAAACCTTCAAACCCCACAGTATTTAATATTTTATTTTACACAAAATAACCACATATGTAATTTGCTTTTTTGCTTTGAACGGTCATTCTCTTACCATTTTTTCTTTTTCATAGAACGATATTTATTCATTTATGGACAGCTCATGTTGAAGATCACGAATGTGAAGGGCTTTGCATTTTAAGAGTTAACGACCATTCTCTAATGTTATTTAAGACGATGTTTGTTTGTTTGTTTGTTTTTTGGGGGGGTTAAAAAATAATGCGGAATTAGATTGTTAAATGGTCTTGCCTGACTTTATGAAGCTTCTTCTTAACGTTCTCAGTCAAAAGTTTACTTGGGTCTTGTATTGAATAGGGTGTAACACGAATAGTGTGACAACTACCATAGGGCCTGCTAACGATATACATTCCACCGGAGGGATGAGATCAGGTCATTACTTCTATAGTATGTTCTATAAAAAAAACAAAAAAAAACAGAACATCTGTCAAGCCGGATTAGCAGATCATCGTTAGTGAGTTCGATTCTCACTGGCTGCTGCATACTTCCAGCCTTATCGATTGATTTTAACGGCAGGTCAACCCATGTAGGGTTATTGTATGCTTAGGGAATCACATTGATATTTGCATTTTTTGTGCAGTTGCTTCTTAAGAAGTCTTTTTTTTGCAAATGGTCCGATCGAATGCGAATAATTTTCAAACAGATTCATTTGACCCTAACAGGAACTACCGTCCCAGGTCAGAGTGGGCCTGGGAGTAATGGTACTCCTCGCTCCCAGATCTCCAGAACTGAAGCCTCACCATCAGGTACAGTTTAGTGTCATACCCAGGACATCCTTTTGGGACGGAGAGTTCCATTACCTTGTACCTTGTAAGCTTAGTAAATAACTATTTCTTCATTTATTCGAGTTCCTTTTTATGATTTTTTAATGACGATTCTCCACGAATTTTTGGTTGTAAATGTTTTGAGAAAAAAATTATAAAGCGAGGCGAAACAATTTAATTGCCCAATATTTTTTTTTTTAATTGAAGAAAAAAAGAACTTCCTAAATAGTCTTTAACTCTTAAAATGCAGAACCCTTCATACCCGTGACTTCCAACCCCACCTTGGACTTCCTGGCTAAAAATGTAAAATGTAATCTGTTGTTTAACAGCCTTACAGGCTTTGGAAATGGGAATTATCAAATCGGTACTTCGAGGTAGGGGTACAAATACCGACCTCTGGGGGGGGTAAGTAAAACAAAATTGCATCTTTTCATTGAATGAAATATTTGAATATTTGAGGCGTCATTCCAATATTTGTAGGAGAATGAAGGCGGACGCCTCTGGTGGTGTTATGGTTAGCAAGCTAGACAAGCAAACCTACACGAGTGAGTTCGTGTTTCACTGGGTGTCCAATTCATATGGCCTTGTGCCACATCTAAGCAAAAAGCTTAGTAAATTATTACTAGGAGAATGAAATCAACTTCTCTATTTTCTAACGTTAGGTTTGTTACCATTTTCTGGTGGCTTTGTTGAGAAGTTGAATGTTAATCGTTTTATAAGTACTTTGTAATTTTTTTTTTTTTAATTATGCGTCTCATCCATAATCTTCCTGTGCTTTCGTTAATCATCATCAAGGTGTGTCAACTGAATGGATCCCCTTGACACACACACTCTCTCTCTCTCTCTCTCTCTCTCTCTCTCTCTCTCTCTCTCTCTGGCATCGTTCTTAGCAAGAGACGTCTTCCAGTGTCCGCACATAGATGATGGGTGAAAGTTTTTGCCGGTCGGTCAATACTAGTGTGTCCATGTGTAGGAATCTATAGGAGAGTTTGACCATACTACTTCTACTGTACCCACCATATCTTGTTCGTCTTACTTGGATGGTTTGTGAGATGGAAGGTAAGTCTCCAAGCGTTTCATTAAAGTTCAAGTAGTGCAATCACACACTAGTACTGACACGGAAGAATTACTGTTCTTTTATTTTATCAGTAACTAGATTTCCATGTGGTCATTAACCTGTCAGCAGCGGCCCATGCCTTTCCTTTGCGTATGTTGATATCGCTTTCAGAAATATTTACTTTCTTGGGGCAAGAAATAGAGCTGAGGGGAATCTCCGTGGCGTAGAAACTAGCGTTTTGGACTACGACATTATAGTAAACGAGTTCACTTTCGAACTTGGAAACCCTCTTATCTCTCAGCTACAGGTTAAATAGTACTACTACTGTTCTTCTTTAATAATAGTTTTGGCAGTAAATTACCAACGAAGGTTGATATGCCATTAAACAAAGGAACCAAACAAACAGAACTAAGCGAAAAAGTGTTGAAAAATCGAACAAGTCAGCACTTATAATAGTTGAAACCTTGTTTGGATATCATCATCGTGTCGCACTGACAGCATGGAATTCTTTGACTCTCTCTCTCTCTCTCTCTCTCTCTCTCTCCATCCATCTCTATCATTCATATCATCCATCACTCCTGGCAGGTCTTCTAAGTTGCATCTGTAACAGTAAGGTTCATAAATAGACGTTTGTAGTACTACGGCATCATATAGACGCCTGCACTACTACGGTTCTCGGCAGACCCTTGTAGCGTTACGGCACCACATTGACACGTGTAAAACCACCGTTCTAAATTGTCTATGAATGCAGCCTTGCCGTGAGAAAAAGTGACGAAGACACAAAACATCGTCTTGGTTCGCTAATACAAAAGTTTATTCACTACTACACCTTTTAGTAGTCTTCGAAAAGAGAGAAACAGAATATGAAAAATCAGTCCACCACTTTAGCAAGGCAGAGAGAAATAAAACATTGTGAGAAGAGAGAGAGAGAGAGAGAGAGAGAGAGAGAGAGAGCAGACCTTTATATTATCTTTCTCGTTTTCTATTGTAGTTCTCGCACGTATTTGCTCCCTGGTTCCTTCTTCACGGCTTCGAGGTAGTGTGAGACCACTTCGCAGAGCTCACCCAAAATGAGTGTCGTAATTTTCGGCTGTCTTCACATCGTCGCGTCTCGTCCCAACTCTCCCTTTTCCTCTTTTCTATCTCACGTCCACTCCCACGGCTGTTCCGCTTGGGCTTCTTTCATCCAATCACAGCCAGCTGCCAATTTGCTGCTGATACCTTTCTATTTTTAATTTGGGGAGTCTACTGCAATCCCAACCTAAACTTGGGGAACCTCTAAGTTTAGCTAGGAAACAACTTACTATTAAAATAATCAACCGAAGCATCCTGTGACCGTACAGAGCTGATGTTAGTCTTGGCTGGTCGGTCAATACTGGCACATCTATGTGCAGAGGTCTATTAGAGAACGTCACATATGAGCTCATTCTTGCTTATTTAGCAGTGCCCTGCATATCTTGTTCATCTTACTTAAATGTTTTGTGAGATTGGAGGCAGATGGTCATACAACTGCTTCCAGGATTTGTTCAAGACAGCACGTAACATACTTGTTTAGTTTCCTAGTTTTTTCTTTAGGTTTATTTTTTTTTTAGTGTCGATGTGGTGCATTCATATAGAATGAACACAGCTACAACTAAGAAGAAATCCTGTTTTATTTTACCAGATAGATTAGATTTCCATAAGATCGATAATCTGTCAATAGCATTCCACGCCTTCTGTAGGTGTATGTTGACACCAATTTCGGTAGATGAGATTTTGCTAACGAGGTATGTGAACTGGTCTTCTAATTTTAGAGGTTTGCTACTCAGTGGAGATGGCTTCTTTTTAAAACAAACTAATGTACTCGGTTTTATTTGCCAATGCCTCCCGCTGTTTGCTCCTGGCTATTCAGCAGGGATTCAGCTTGGGCAGGTGTATTTGCGAGAAGCACTAGATCATCTGCGTAGTCTGCGTCTGTCATAGTTTATGCGAGATGTCTGCTTCTTACCTTTATCAATGTGAAACCATTTTCTTTTATTAGACCTATAAATATTTGAAGTACGTAATCTAGGCAGAGTATAAACAAATATGGTGCTTATGTATCTCCTTGTAATACTCATGGGAGCGAACAATTGCTTTCGTATTTTTGTAAAGCATCATTATAACGGTGACAATTTCTTTGAAAGACCATCTACTTGTCGTATTTACTCCATCTTTCCTCTGTGTATGGAATGGAATGCCTTGGAGAAATCCACGAATAGTAATGTTGCCTCGAGATTCTTTGATCGCACTCCTTCAATGATTCGATGTATTGTCAGAATCTGAAGTTTTGTAGCGATTCCTTCGAAAGCCGTTTTCCAAAGAACTTTCTCGATTTCGGGTTGGATACGAAAAGCAAGGAATTATAAATCTTACCAGCTATAGCAGTTAGAATAATGTCTCTATAGTTCTTAGGGATTCTGAGGTTGCCTTTCTTGGGGAAGGGAAGGATCCAATCTTTCGTCTATTTCTCTATTGACTTTTGTTTATACTGCATTGCATAATCGATGTATTGTAATATAATGGCCGAGGGATTTCGATTTATATATCTTGCCTTTGGGTTTAGTTAGGTTGAGAACCTTTCGACTCAGCACATGGGTTAGTTAGGTGCAAACTTGAGCGCATGTGTTAACGCGCGCGAGGAGGATGTGTCGTTCACAGATGTCAAAATAAAAATCCCAAATAGAAAATTGTGACTTGGGGATGTGAATGACGTCATGCACCTGAAGCGCGCGCGGAAGATTTGGGGAATTTTGAAGAAAGTCAGTTGAGTTGAGTCTTGCGGTCCGAAGAAGAAGGGTGACTTTCGCTTGTTCATCGAGGCCTTGTGGCGGGTGCCACACGTATTGGGGGGATGAAAAAGCCAGCATAGAAAGATTGTGCCTCTCTCCTTATGTTGAAAAGGTAATAAAAGGTTTCGTACCTGAACTAAGAAGTCGTTACGTGTTTTTCGTGTTTCGAGATTCCTATGTTCTATGTATATATGTTATGAACATTCTATGTACGTTTCACATATCAGTATCATGGGTATGTTACAGTATGTCGTCAAATTTTCTTATTTTCCAAACATCAATGGATATTTTGTCGAGGCCTGTAGCTTTTCTATTTCTAATTTTTTTTCAATAGTGCGTCAAGTTCTTCCTCCGTAAACTGTCCAAGTTTGATGTTTTGATGGATACTAATAATTTTTTGGATAGATTTGTCAGTGATCTCAGGAGGGTTTCCGAACTGATTCTTGAAATGTTCTTTTCACTAGTGAGGTCTTTATTCTTTGCTAGCAGCTTTTAGTTTTGCTCTCGAGGTGGTTTTCCTTCCGCTTGCTTCGTTTACTGTCTCCTATGCTATTCATGATTATCTATCTTCGACCGTTTTTTTTAATTTCATTGATCTGGATTTGAATGTATTCTAATTGCTCTTTTTAGTATATGTGAATTAATCCTCTCTCGGCTTTAAGTTTCTACGCGTTGGCATTTATTGGGTTCCTTTTTTTCTTTTCTTTTTTTAGTAAGGATGCTAAAATACAACCGTGATTCTAGTTTATTTTTCTTTCTCTACAGTTTAGATGTATTGTCATTAGATTGAATTGTCATATCGATGATCAGTACTCCCTACTCTGTTTTTTAAAATAAAGTTAATTATTTCAAGTAAAACATGATACAATCAAAACGGATATCATCAGGTATGACCAAATTCTAAAGCATTCAAACTATGTAATATTCGACTAAAAATAATGAACTATTCCGTTTGGTTTCGAAGAAAAATATACAATATAATAATATATTTGATAGGCTTATATTATAATAAAATAGAATATAGCACTTTGCAACTTTTTCTGTTTCCTAAATTGAGAATTCATCTCAAAAGTAAGATTTGAGAACATGAAATACATTAAAAGAAATACGACGGAACAGGTCCACGCCATCTCCAAAGATAAATTTTAGAGGTACCTCGAACTATAGAAATTCACTGGAATAATTATATTGAATGCCAAGGAGACTATTTTGGCGAAAACTGACATTTCAGTGTTCATTTTCTCTCTTGGTAAATACAGCTTTAGTCTCGATACTTTTTAAACATACCTCGTATATAACAAGTTATTAATGATACATAGTGAACTCAATACTCTGGTTAGACTTTCATATTGATCCAAGAAAAGTAAAGATATCAAGTTCTTCCCTGGTATCTGCAGTTACTTTTATGCACATTTTTATTCTTTTGTGCCAACGCAAAATGTTTATGAATATCGAACTAAATCTTTTACTTGTTTATGATAAATTCAAACATCACAAATAAATACCCTTTGAACGTTTTTTTCTTGCTCTAATTACAGATTTATCTTATTAAAAACTTTCAAAATCGTCTTTGTTTATTTTTGGTACAATCTTATCTTTTGATAAATTCTTCAGCATTTAATATGATCTATTAATGTTTTTTTTTGTAAATGTGGGAACTATTCTTTCTAGAAAATTAGATAGTTGTTGGTAAAGCAAGATAGCTAACCTAACAATATGGCTACTCAATCTATTTATAGTCAGATATTATGTTTGGATTTTTGTTATAACTGATTTACAAATACTGAATGATTATTTTCTGAACCAACGAAAATTTCACATTATAATTAGAAACAACCACCAAGGTTTAAAGATCAATAAGATATTTGTAATATTTTGAGTTATATATATATCTAAATATATACAATTCTTGTTATAGTCTAATCGATTGAGGCCGTAGAATACGCCTCCGGCATCTCTGAAGTGGAGTAAGACTCCTTTCCAACGGGTATCCTGGATACGACACTAAACTGCAACTGATGGTGAGGCTTCAGTCATGGAGCTTTGGAGAATATGGAGTACCCCTTCATTACTATTTCTCCCAGGTCCTCTCTGACCCCTAATGGTAGTACTTGTTAGGGTCCCATCTCTGGGTCAAATAGAACTATTTAACCCTTAAACTGCCTGCAAAGAAATGACAGTCAAATTGAATTATTAGTATTACATAACAATATTTGAAACCCTTAAAATGTGTGCAAATAAAACTATTAGTATTTGATAGGAATACTTGAAACCATTTGTGTGTAAATAAATGATTTCAAGCTTGTTTAAAAAGTTACTAACAAGTTATTCGCTTACAAGTTTATATATATATATATATATATAAATTATATGCGATATTTTATTTGCTTTTGTTACTGGTCTTCAAGTCATCATTTTCCTTTGACGGCATCTCTCAAAGCAAATGGAGGGTTATTCTGTGGTGCCTATCTTCTCTCCAGGTAACATGTGACTGGTTGTACTAGGTTACGTGGTACCAGTAACGAAGACCAGCTTCCATTTATACTATACAATGAAATAAATCAAAGTAAACAAACCGGTCTCAATTTCAATGATAAGGCACAGTTTGGAAGATCAAGTGTAAGTAAAAGAAAGTGTAGCATGTTGGATTATTGTCTTGACATAAGCCATAAACAACTTCCTGAAATAAATCGACCATCAACGTTGCATTCTGGAAAAAATGAACCTTTTAATTGCTATTAAAAAAATAACTCACATAAACCATTTAATATGACGTCACCTGCAGGGAAAAAAGTCTTTCTTGCCGATGTTGGAATTACTATTTGGATTTGCCTATTGTAATGAATATCTCACACTCCCTCTTAGTCACGTGGAGTGACTATATATACAGTGAGCACAGCATTATACCTGTCCTTGTTTCGGGGATTAGTAGTTTGCCTAACTATTCCTTGTCTGTCTTATTGTATCTCTCTTGCAATAAAACCCTCTTTCTTTTATCGTGTTGACTGCTCCTTTCCCCTCAAGTACCACTTTGTCTGATTGTATCCCTTTTAAGGAGAACACAACACTTATTAAGAACTCGGCCCTTTCTAGATTTACTGCTGAACTGGATTGTGTAACCTTTATTGACTTAGGAGTTAATACCAATCATTTATGAGTTAACTGGAATTAAACCCTTTTCTCACGAATTTATTTTCTATATTACAGTTAATGTCATTTTCCAATAGGATCATTTCACGTATCTTTTTCACAGATTAATACTACATAATTTACCATAATTATTTATAATTATGATTATTTAACATTTTGAAAAATTCAAAATTACTTCATTTTCAGAGTTCTCATCGATCTATGGCTTCAGTTAAAGAGAATGTTTACTGTATTCTTTGGTTGCCATGAGTAAAATCTGTTGGCGCTGTTAAAAGAAAGTTTAGAACTTATTACAGCGAAGAAGTGCTACACGGGAATTCTATAAGTAATTAAACGAAAAATGTTTCCAGAAATAGGTTCTAACAATAAGACATATCAAGAAGATAGTTTCTTTGGCAAGTATGGTTGGTTGGTTGCCAAACCCTGTTCATATATATATATATATTAAATATGATTTGTAAACGAATATTTTGTTGGTGACAATTTTTAAACGAGCCAGAGCTCATTTGTTTGTACACAGTTAAATGTTTTCAAGTATTGCTCTCTAACATTAAGTTTTTTATCTGCACAGTTAAATGGTTTCAAGTATTGCTCTCTAACATTAAGTTTTTTATCTGCACAGTTAAATGTTTTCAAGTATTGCTCTCTAACATTAAGTTTTTTATCTGCACAGTTAAATGTTTTCAAGTATTGCTCTCTAACATTAAGTTTTTTATCTGCACAGTTAAATGGTTTCAAGTATTGCTCTCTAACATTAAGTTTTTTATCTGCACAGTTAAATGGTTTCAAGTATTGATATTTAACAGTAGTAATTCTATTCACATTATTAATTCGTTTGTACACAGTTAAATGGTTTCAAACATAGTTCTATTTGATCCCTAGATAGGACCTAAACAGGTACTACCAATCCAGTCAGTGTGGATCTGGGAGTAATGGCAATAAGGGGGTACACCACATTCGGCAAAACTCCAGGACTAAAGCCTCACCATTAATTACAGTCTAAAACTTACGTTGGGTAGGGACTTTCCCCTTTACAGAGATGCAATTGGCGTATTCTACAGCCCCTACCACCTGGGCTGAGTGAGAGAAAATTGAATTGAGCAAGTATCTTGCACCTCTTAGGTTCTGATATTGCATAGCAAAAAATATTTATAATCTTTTCTTTCGCTTATGATGTCTGAATATGAAACATTTTTTTAAGATGAAAGTATGTCGCCACTGCTTAAAGGTTTAGAACTCATTGCAATGAAGATATTACATATATTTACCAACCCCTCCGCACGAGTGGGATGTGACACAAGGTCTATTTTTAAGCAGGGTTAAACAGGTTTGAATTCAGAGTTTTCCTTCTAGACCGATTACCATACCAAGGTTAAAGATCCTAGTCTACCCTACTATTTACCCATAGCTGGAGAATAGGTGGATTCGTACCTTTCCCAAGGGGTATTAGCGCTATGTGAAATGCAAACAGTCTAGTCCAGGATTTGAACTCGAGTCAATGTGTAGCACTATGTGGGTAGGCCGCCAAAGCAGACGAGTCTGTTTTGGCGCGAAACCAGACAAAGGATTCTTGGACATGAAATCTCGCCGTATCCGGAAGTGGTAAGGGGACGCGAACGAGAGTTGACGACGCGACCCAGGAGAGACAGTTGGTGGCTGGACAGGAGAGAAGGCAGTTGCGGCTGGACAGGAGAGAAGCGAACAGAGAAGTTGGGTGGAAGAACGGACAGGGGCAGTCAACACCAGACACCGGACAGCAGAAAAGCGAGGCAGCATGGGATAGGGTCCAGCGACAGTGAGTCAAGATGAGTCTGATTCCAGTAGCATTGTGGAATTTTCGCTAGTAACCCACGCTAGCGTTAGTCCATATCTGCTATCAGGAATGCACATGCATGTAGTGTTGCATACCTTCCTCTGCTCTTGGTTAACCCCAAGTTTGTTCGTGTTTGTTCGTTTGTCCTTCTATTTTCTCTGTTCCCTCGATCGTATTCTTGTGTAGGTAAAGAAATGTGCGTTACCCCCTCGAACAACTAGTTGATCACCGGCCGGCGTAAGAAGAAGACATGGTTAGAAGAAAGTTAACGTGGGTGGGGGTGAGGGGGTAACGTTTTACAAATGTGTCCATTTTCTATGATGGTAACTATTACACCACGAACCGTGAAAACATAAAAATAAAGGGAAACATTCAACTATGTTGATGAAGTTGTGATGTCAAGGGAGTCTCTGTGGCATAGTGGTTAAAGTGCTGGACTGTGACATGGAAATAAGCGAGTTCGAACCCCGAGTCACGCTATTACGTTCACTTTTGAACTAATACTCTTGGAAGAGGTATGAATTCTCCTATCTTCTCAGATTAATAGTATCACTAATGTTCTTCTTCAAGGATGGCTTTGTCATTAAATAACCCACTAAAGTTGATAAACCATTATACAAAGAAATCAAGCCAATGAAGAAGCACTATAAAGAATTGCATGTCTAATTGGATGAAAAACTTCCAGAAACATATTCTATCAAGGATAAGTCACGGTCTGGAAGACTAAGTGTGAGGGAAGAAAATGTAGCATTCATAAAAGAATCCTTGGTTAGCGCAAAGAAATCAATAAAATCTTTAAAGCTAGGGCGTTCAGGTTAGCTAATGTGATTCAGGGTATTACTGAAAATCAAATACAAAATGTATTTCTTTAACTTCAGAATCGAGTCTCGGTCTCGAGATGAAATGATGGCGGACATGTTGAAAATTAAGAATCTCAACAAAAACCTATTTTAAAATACTAATTTAAAAAAATCACTTCACTTATCCTTTTCAGAGATTAATTTTATCACAGACAATTCCAAAGTTATAAAAATTCTAAATTGCACATGACTTTATAATGTCGGTGTATAATGAACCGACCAACCCACTCATGGCAATAGCAGATGAGTTTATATTTTCTGTGAGATGTCTTTGTTAATAGTAATTGCCATATAACTCTCCAATACATCCTCGAGGTGTAAATGTCATCCTGACATTTCATTATTAAGTCGGCAGAAATTTGTTCTGGATAATGATTCAGTTATCATTTCTTGATCTAAGTTTACAAATACTGCTATCTTTACTGAAAGAGAAAGAAAAGAAAGAAAGCTTTTTAAAAAATGAAGGTAAGAGATTGAAAGAGAAAGAGAAGTGTCAAAGAAAGAAAAGAACGTTGAAAAAAGAGGATACATTCAAGATAAAGGCTTAACCTAGACACATTGAACATGGAGAGACAAGAATAAAAAATCTCTTAAATGAAAAAGGAAAAGACGATAAATTCCAACAATTTCTTCAAACGAAATGATTAAATTACGGACTGGCCATTTGTAGAAGTAACTTCTGGTATTGATCCATAATCAAGAAAATCTCTGACAAATCCTTTCTTCATTAAATTATAATCAGAAATAACGCCCGTGTTGTAATGGCTACCATCGTTAGAAATGGACACGGCAACCCGAGTTCAAATTCTGGACAAGGCTGTTTACATTTCACATCGCGCTAATACCCTTCAGAAAGGTATGAATCCAACTATACTTCCTCCAGCTACGAGTAAACAGTAGAGCAGACTGAGCTTTTTAACCTTAAAATGGCAACTGGCCTAGGAGAAGGAAAACTTAATTCAAACCTATCAAACTCCACTTAAATATTAATTTTGTATCACATCCTGCTCGTGCGAAGAAGTTTGGTAAATACATGTTCTTTTAAGCAACAACACCGTTATAAGTTGCCATTTACTAAACTTAGCTTAGTTTTACAAAAGGCCAGACGTATGGACCAACTAGTGAGAATCGGACTCAGTTATCATTAACAATGATACGCTAGCTGACTTGGCTAACCATTTCACCATACGAGGTGTCCAACAATACCGTTATAACTATTTACCAAGTGAGACAGTTAATACTAAATCACTATGGTGGAGTGCCCGTAAAGATCAAACTCACAATACAAGCGCATTGGTCTGCGAGACGCTCTTATTAATCAACGCACCATATTAGGCACCCACAACAATGATGTCATTACTTCAGTGACACTTTAGGTTCTTTTACTCGTGGGTGTAATAATGCATATGCGTATAGGTGCGAACATGTCCATATGAATAGGTAAAACATATATATGTGAAGTGAGCATATCTATACGAGTAGCTATACGTAAACATACATGTATGTATATGTGGGGATGGGCATGTCTGTGCATAGGGGAAGCGATGAGCATAGGGGAAGGTGTATGTGTGTTTATGTGGCAAGATCGAGGGGAGAGCAATGCTGGTTTGAAAGTTTACTCAGACTTTGTTTGGCGATAAAATAGAAAGAAAAAGAATTTTTAGTAAAAAGATGGTTCTGGATGAAAGAGTTGGTTTTAATGCCCGTCATAAACACAGGTCTTTGGCACTTGTACAGTCAGAGTTCAGTAGGGAAAAGTCCCATCCTTTTTAAGTATTTTAGTAGATAGGTGGTTCATGCAAGATGTGTGGATGCGTGTGTGTGTGTGTGGGGGGGTAATGTTTTTATATTCAGGAAAGAAATCGGTGGAAGTTACAGTGAGAGTCAGACTTCAGCCTACTCCTGCTACTGTGCTCTTTAGCTTTGTTAAGTATTCATGTAATATCTGTATTTATTCTATTAAGTTTGCTCATGCATAACTTACCTAGTTAATTCATCGTGAATTGTTTTACATTGTTTAGCACAAGGAAATATTAAACCATAACACATTTCTTCTGCTACGAGTGTCCCAATTGTCTTTTCTTATACTCAAATAATTGTGGCAGTGACTTATGGTACTCGTATATGACAAATATACGAAGACAGACTTTCAAGTCACAACTACCAAAGCTCACTCAATCCAATCTTTACAAACCTTGCTCTTCCCTTGCACAGCATCGGTGTCGTGAAGCGGGAAGACCTGTTGCAAAGGCAAATGTCGGTCTTCTATACAACTTTGCTCAGGCTTGTGACGAAACCCGGGCATAGATCCTGGAGGTCTCGCAAGACTGACGAATGCCATAACATCCAAGTTGTATAATATCCGATTGGTCAGAACATATCCCAGATATTAAATGTCATCAAAATTGGTTCACTCTAACAATTACATATACCAGAAACTAGCCAAAAAGTCCAGTAAATTTGAACAGCTTGCACCAATAATAAAAAAATGTAGTACGAGCCAATGAGTGTGGATGTTGAAGGAAACTACGTGAAATGAATCGCCTACTTTTTCATTTTAATGGTCAAATTCCCTCTAAATGTTGATTAGCATGTTGAATAGTGCAGCGACATTCAAAGAATTCAGAAAATTGAACTCCTTTTTTCTTATTTGTTTATATGTTTTCGGTTTGTATATTCTCTGGTCTTCTCCAGGTATAATATGCATCGGCGTAAAGAAAGTAAGACCCGTGTTCTGATTTGTTTCTCCGGTAACTCAAAACAAAAAACAAATATCGAATTTATTTTTTAAACATTGCTAGAAATGCTTGTAAACTTTTTAGTAACATCTCGTTTCACTTCTCATTTTATTCTTTTCATTTTATTTTTTAAACATTACCAGAAATGCTTGCGAACTATAATTTTTAGCAATATGTCCCGTTAACTTTTCATTCTATTGCAGGAATTCCGTCTGTTAGCCTTGCATTTTCCTCAACATAATCATCTCACCCTACGTCGTGTTGCTGGTTCTCAGCAGATTGAAATGCACGAACCCGAGACGGGTCTAGGATGGAAGAAAAAGGCAAAAACAAAACGCTTGACTTAATGTTGTTTAACAGAGAACGGGTGTGTGTGATACTTACAAAATGACGATGTGTGGAGTCTACATTTTCACTACACAGAAGGGTGGCAAAATTCTCTTAACTAAACGGTTTTAGGGCTTGAGGTCACCTGCCCACCCACCCCCTGTGTGTGTGTGTGTGTGTGTGTGTGTGTGTCTGTGTCTCTCTCTCCAGCAGATTTTACTTATATATATGCAGGGTGAACATTTCCTACTTCCAAAATAGATTAGAAATAAAAATATTGCCAGATTGTATGTCTCCAGGAAACCTTAAAAAGGTGTGCTAATAAAATTGAAGGTCTTTTAAGTCGCGGCTCCTATTTTATCTGACCATCTCCACTAATAGTCGCAGGGCTGAATTAGTTGTTCCCGAACAAAATAAATATGGTCATACATTCAATCATAATAATCATATACACACCTATGGTCAACTCACAACTATACCCAGATGCATACTCGCACATACATACATATACACATACATGTACTCACACCAACTCATGTGTCTATTGCCCAGTCAGCTGGGGCTATAGAATACACTGACTGCACCTCTGCAGAGGGGTAAGACCCCCCCCCCTAACGAGTGTCCTAGATATGACACTAAACAATCTGATGGTGAGGTTCCAGCAGTGCTGGAGCTTTGGGGAATGCGGAGTACCCCTTCATTGCCATCGCTCCCAGGTCCACTCTGGCCCGGAGTGGTAGCACCTGATAGGGCCCTATCTATGGGTTAAATAGAACTAACAGCATACTTATGCTAAAATGAATTGAGTAAACAGAATAGCTTGAAATAGAAACGTTTTTGACAATTAAACCGTACTTACACTTAAACTGTGTGCTTATGCTTAACTGAATTATTTCAAATAGAACTGTTTTTCAACATTAAAACTCTATTTACACTTAACTGAATTATTACATATAACTGCTTGAATAGTTTGAAATGGAAATGTTTTTGACAATTAAACTGTACTTATGCTAAACTGAATTGTTTTCAATAGAACAGATTATTTACATAAAAATGGATTTGGCGTTAAATAACCTACAAAGGTTAATATGCCATAAAACCAAACAAACCAACCATCATGTGTCTATACATATGCCCATAATATAGCTAAGTCTGTATACTACCATACCAGCCTCAATTAGTGTCACTCTTATTTTATTTATTCATTTTTAATTTTAATTTTTTTAAATTTTTTTTTTTGGGGGGATGTTTTATTTTGTTTTCTTTTAGAAAGAATTGTTTTCAGTTCTTTTCACAGAATTCTATTTTGTATCTCTTGTTTTGTTCATGACCCTTCCCAGAATTTTAGACAATTCATCAATATATTATCATAATATAGAGTTTGAATGAAACAGTAATCCGTTATATTTTAGCACCAATTGTATTTGAACCCAGTATGCAAAGACAAGGTATAAACTTTTATCACTGGCCCACTGACTTTACCAAAACTCCACTGCTTAGCTTAAGTAATTTTCTACAGAAAAAACTGCATTGTAGAATAACAATAACACATACCTCCGTAAAGCGTCCAGTGGGCAGATAAAAATAACGCCGGTCGTAGCTCAGTGTGGTCCTTCTTACAATGCTAAACTGAAGCTGGTTTATATAATGAAATACCTTCACTCACTTACCAGCAGCCAATCACGGCCCATGCAATGGACTTGCCCACATGCTCCAAGGCACCATAAATAGCTCCTGTTCCTCAGTCGCGGCAATTTAGCTTCCTGAACTTAAGGCCTTGTGCCTTCATTGTATTATTTACAATCGAATAAACAATTTAGCTTCCTGTCTTCACGATTGATTGCTCTTAGCTAACGCGACTAATTACTCTCAGCTATCGCAACTAATTGCCCTATGCGACCTGACTAATCCTACACTTAGCTTAAGTAATTTTCTACAGAAAAAACTGCATATTTTCAGAAGAAAATAATAACTGAAAAAAGGATGGTTTCAGTAATTTCTTCAAGTAATAAGTATCACCAACCTAGCACTAAGATTGTAAACTAAGCTCTTGTAACCTGCGTTTATAGCACCTCCCAACCGCCTGGGTCCTAGCAGAATTTTTTTTTCACAAATATTTTTTAACAGACAGAAGAACTATCTCTACTCAGGCAATTTGTCAATTTAAAAAAATTATTTTCATGATCTTAGAAAAGGGGGGTCCCGTTTACAATATGAATAACACATAAACATGATCTCTGACACGCATGTATACCAGTTATCTTTCGTTTGGTTTTATTTACAAATTTCGACTTTGAAATGGTAAAACAAACGTCCTAATTATTTTCCTTCTTCCTCTCCTGGGGTATAAAAACAAGAAAAATAAGTCTGATATTGAAAAGTGTGGCTTTATCTAAATTTTCTGTATAAAAATAATATAGCCCAAAATTTTATTTGTTGGATATGCATATTGTAGTGATGTACTGTGTAACTTAGTTTGGTACAAGACCAGAAGTATGAAGCACCAAGTGAGACCTAGAATCTGCTAACCAAGCTCAATAACCATTACACCATTTGAGACATACCTAAACGTAGCTTAGATTTGTCATGAAGTGACAAGTATTAGTCACCTAGTGGGGCTAAAACTCACTCATCATTGTAGTGCTGACAGCATTCCTTGTACCATTCATCTCTATTAGCCATCACACTTTGATAAGTCCTCTAGACTGCATCCAGTATCCACACAGAGTTAATGAATAGAGGTTTTTGTTGGTTGGCAGTGCTGGTGTGTCCATAGAAGAATGTTGCTTGTGAGTTTGTCCTTACTACTTCAGAAATGCCCAGCATATCTTGGTCATCTTTCTGGGATGGTTTGTGAGATGAGAGGTAAGTGGCCGTATTGCTGTTTTGTAAGGTGCTACTTGTAGGATTTTTTCAAAACAGTATGCAACATTCTTGTGTAGTTCCCATCTAATTTTTTCTCCAAGTGTTTCATTAAAGTCCAAGCAGTACTTGTTTGCCACTGTAACACAATGAGGTGCCAGGGTTATGTATAATTACTGTTATCGTTTGTCTTTTATAGCTTGAAAAGCTTGGCTGATCATTTAATTTAAATCTAATCTGATATAAATGATGAGAGACTTAATTAAAACTAATATTCTTACCATGGAAAATTGATATTACTTTTTTTCTTTTTTTAATTTGATCAGTTAAAGAATCTTAGACTTCTCATTGATACAACCATCTTGTCTGGGCAGCGATACAGTTGGTTGGATATTTCAAGTGGACCAGACCAGAAATATCACTGGTATGATTATGGTATAAATTCTAAATTAAGAAGCAATGATTAACAAGTTTTATATAAGGTCAATCTAGAAAGTCAGGAGACTGATTGCGTAGAATTAAAAATAAATTAGAGAAAAAAAAATTATCATCAACTTAATTCAAAATCAATTTTATTTTAAAATAGTTCCCTTGGGAAACTGTTATTTCTACTCCTGGAAATATTTCTGAACGTCTTTGACTAATACTGACCCACATATACAAAAAGGAGGGTGTCCTGAGTATGACACTAAACTGCATCTGATGATGAGGCTCCAGTTCTGGAGATCTGGGAAGTGTGGAGAACCCCTTCATTATCATTACTCCCAAGTCTACTCTAACTTGGAGTGGTAGTACCTGTTAGAGTTCCATCAAGTTTTGTTTGCTTTGTTTAATGGCATATCAACCTTTGTGGGTTATTTAATGCCAAAGCCATCTTTGTAGAAGAACAACAGTGATACTAATTAACCCTCAGATGATCAGAGAATAAGGGGTTTCATACCTTTCACAAGGGTATTAGTCCAAAAGTAATCTTAATAGTACAACTGGAGTTTGAACTCGCTTACTTTGAGGCCACATTTCAACACTTTAGCTATTATGCCATGGGGACTTCCCTCCCTATTTCCATCTCAGGGTCAAATAGATCTGTTTAAAAAATTATTCATATTTGAGTGGATTGTGGAAAAACAAAAAAAAAGTCTTTAGAAACAACTACACAAAAAAATGTAAATACAAATGTATAATGAACACAATTCCCTAACCTCTAAACATAAAATAAATCTATATGGGTTAACATGCCATTAAAATCAACTAATCAATCAGTCAACTAATACTGCCTTTAGTTAGTTTATTACAACCTCTTGCATGTTCATGATAATTCCGGAATGGTGACCATGGAGCTAGGTTTTGATTTTTAGAAGCAGGAAATAGTAACAAGGACTAACATTATATGGGCAAAAGAGTTGAAATACAACACAAATATTTGTGGGGGCTAAAAGAAAAATTGTTCACAAAGTGTTAGAAAGAATGAGACTGATTTTTTTTTTCCAGAATGAAAATCAGTTAATCAATCAGGATCCTCAGTTTTGCGGTATTTTTTCATTTTGTGAAGAGACTTGTTGACCAAAATTAGGTTCATTTACTGCAGTCTCTCAGTCATATCTAAGTGCATATGTATGTATAAAAAGAAAAAAAAAATTTTTAAATTCCATTATTAAATTTGACAACCTAATATTTTGAGCTTCTTTTTTAAAAAATCTAATATAAGGCTACTACAATGCCTACATGGACAAAAACCCAGCATAAATCTAACCCTGTATAAGTTCAGCAAATTTTATGTTTTTTAAATCTCTACACTAAATGAAAGATAAAAAATCCTATTCAAGTAAGAATTTGATTAACTCCACAAATTTTAGAGTCTGGCTAAAAAATATGACTATTCATGCAGATTTTATTTGAATTACACAAACTATCCCATAACACTTTATTTAGCCATGTCATCATCAAAGTTTGCCAACAAGATGGATTCCCTTGACTCTTTTGCCATCTGTCCCTATAGGTAATCACTCTTGGTAAGTCCTATAGACGGCATCTAGTGTCAACACAGTGTTGATGAATGTAAGTTCTTATTGATCAGCCAATACTTGTGTTTTCATGAGTAGGAGTCCATAAGAGAATGTTACTTATGAGTTTGTCCTTATTTTTCCTGTAGTGTTCAGTACGTCTTGCTTGTCTTACTTGGTTAGTGAGATGGAAGGAAAGTGGCTGTAAAGATACTGTTTTTCCAAGATTTATTCAGAACAGTATGCAGCATCCTTGAATAATTCCCAGCTCGCTTTTACTCCAGGCATTTCATTAAAGTCCAAGTGATGCAATCATACAATACTGACACAGCTATAGCTTGGAAGAATTCCAGTTTTATTTTATAAAAGAGATAGCAATCTATTGAATTTTGGTTATATACATTATTGCATAATCAAAGAAGTATATCAGTAAATTTCCTTGTCTTCCAGACTTCAGAAGGTATTTCAATTTAACTTAGTGCCATAGTCATACTAGAATGTATTTATCCAACTCCTTTAATACGAGCAGGACAGAACAAAAGATCAATTTTTAAGCAAAGTATACTCACATTAGTAAACCAACTTATGTATCATAAAAAAAAAAATATATGCAACTAAATATTATATGGGTGAGTCCCCATGGCATAGAGGTTAAGTGCAGGACTGTGACATCGCGGTAAGTGAGTTTGAACTCCAGTCGGATTGTGTCCACTTAGGAATGGTATGAACCCTCTCATGCCTCGAGGTATAGGTTAAATAGTACCACAACTGTTCTTATATAAGGATGGCTTTCTGGCCAATCTGGTGAATCTATAATTGCTGCACAGAGCATTTTGGTTTCTTTATTTAATGACATATCAGCCTTCATAGGTTACTTAATGCCAAAGCTATCCTTTTAGAAGAACAATTTAACTCATAGCTAGAGGGGGAGAAGGTAAGGGAGTTCATATCTTTCCTAAAGGTATTAGTCCAAAAGTGAATGTAATAATGAGACCGGAGTTCAAGCTTGCTTTCTGTGATGTTGCAATCCAGCATTTTAACCATTATGCTACAGGGACATACCCAGAGAGCTTTTCATGCTCATCTAATGTTATGTCAGAATGATGCTGTTCTAGATAGAAAATTGATACTGCTACAGGCTGCAAATTTCAGAACCACAAGTTCATTAATTAAAAGAAAGCCACCAGAAAGAATTAAAGGATGCTATTCATCAAAAAGTGGCAGAAACACCAACAGACATTACTTTTTTTTGCCAACCATTAAAAACAATCAGTCCAAGCCATGATCATAATTGATAAAAAAGGGTTACACATTAGATAGATTAAGATACCATTGACATTTGCCTGATACAGCTGACAGTGTAAAATGTGGGTGTTATTTCTGCCACAACCTGTATATATGATAGAAATGGAACATTTTCATATAAAAGTAATTTAGAATAATGATATAATGAAAGTTATTTGCTATATTTCCACTAAATTTCTTTTTGATTTCAGATCAAAATCTAACATTGATGAAAAAATTGTTCATGTATTTTATTTTGTTGTGTTCATAAGTGCCAAAACAAATCAATATTTAAAATCAAAACAATTGCCACTTGCCTGATATAGGTGACAGTGTAAAATGAGGGTGTTATTTCTGCCACAACCTGTATATATAATAGAGATGGAACATTTTCATATAAAAGTAATTTAGAATAATTAAGAGCTGAATTCTAATCTGAAACTTTCACTCCATGAAAGTCTTACTATGATGCATCATTTCTGCTGGGTTATGGTTACAATCATGACAAATATAGTTTATTTATATATATATATATATATATATATATATATATATATATATATATATATGGATGGATGGATGTAAAGTTCTTGTGAAAAGTCAATTCCTTGACATTCAATTCCAAATTTTTTCTTTTACAATAAAACAAACAAAATCTCAAAAAAACTCAATAGCTCAGTTGACTGGGGCTTTAGAATATGCTGACTGCATCTCTGCAGAAGAGTGAGACACCCCCACTAAATGAATGTCTTGGATATGACACTAAACACATCTGATGGTGAGGCTCCAGACCTGGAGATTTGGAGAATGTGGAGTACCCACTTCATTGCCATAACTTCCAGATCCATTCTGAGCCAGAGTAATAATACATGTTAGGATCCCATCTATGGGTCAAATAGAAACATGTAATCATTTTTTATACTTGAAACCCTCTATGTGTAAACAAATGAGATCTGACTCATTTAAAAATTGTTACCTAAAAACTATTTGTTTACAAATCATACATTCAATCTATATTTATAAAAATTTGGCATTGAGTAACCTACAAGGGTTGATTTGCCATAAAAAAAAACAACTAATCAATCAAATACTTGATGACCAAAATGTAATTTTTATCTTTAAGAAAAATCTGCATTTTTTTATAAATACAGGCACAATACAAATGTCAAAAGTATGAAAAAAAAGGCATTTATGATATAAAAACAAAATTAGCTGACATATTTCTAATTATGACCATGCAGTTAGAATTTACTAAGCTTTGCTTGGTTTTGCACACAGGCATTAGATTATTAACATTACTTCCTGTTTCTAAACAGACACCCATCTAAGTACTGAGCAGGATCATCACCACTTAACTTCAGTAGTAAGTGGGAAATGGTGCTTTACATATGACTAGTACAACTACAAACTTACCATGGAAAATTGACAAATATTAACTTATTCCCAAAGAACATTTCAATATGGGACTTATGAAGATTGATTTTAATGGTAGCTCAACCTGTCTAGGGTTATTTTATGCCTTGAGGTAAGGAAATTTTATACATTGTTTCTTAAGAGTTTTTGCACAGTTATATATGATATGAAGTATTCCTATCAAATACAAATGATTTGCACACAGTTGTATGGTTCCAAAATAATCCTATCAAATATGAATAATTTTTAAACAGACCTATTTAGCCCACAGATGGGATCCTAACAGGTACTACCACTCTGGATCAGAGTAGACCTAGGAATAATAGCAATGAAGAGGTACACTTCCCAGAGCTCCAAAAGTGGAGCTTCACTACTAGATGCAGTTCAGCGATATATCCAGGACACCATTTTTGGGGGGGGGTCTTACCGTCTAACTGTATAGTCAACATAGTCTAAGCCCTCCTGTCAGGAAGGATGATCTATAAAGAAGCACTGAGTTAAATGCATTGGCAAAGAAGGGGATTATGTCGAAAAATAAATATTTGTAGTATAAAATAAGTGTTTGTTTTTTTTCATCACTAGACTATGGACATTGATATAGGATTCACTAACATCTATTGCAGTGGCAAAATGTAACAGGACTAGTTTAACTCTTTCCAGGAGGTAAAAATTACCCAGCCTTGTCACCATTTTACCTTGAGGAAGGACCTCAGGTATTAGGCAATAAACTTGACTACCCTTTTTAATCTAAGGAAGTGGGGGTCAAACCAAAAATGTATATAATATTAATAGAATAAGATATGAATGCATGTTTGGTTTGGTTTTAAGGCATATCAACTATTGTAGATTATTTAATGCCAAATCCTTTTTATACATATATGTTAAATATATATGATTTGTAAACACATTTTGTTGATAACATTTTTTAACGAACCTTAGCTCATTCTTTTTTTGCGCACAGTTAAGTGGTTTCAAGTATGGCTATGTAACAGCCACAATTTAACATCAGTCATTTCTTTGCACACATTTAGTTACACATGATATGTAAAAGATTAGTTTGTCAGGAATTTTATTTTTAAATGAATTAGAACTAATTTGTTTGCTCACTTGTATTGCTACTGCTTCTACATAGTTAAATGGTTTCAATTATTGCTAACACTTCTAATTCTGAGAATTAATTTTTTATTTATTGTGTACTTTTTGTCCTCATCTTGGTAGATAAGGACAAAAAGTCCGCAATAAATAAAAAAAAAAAAATTTTTTATTTAAGAATTATTTAAATAAAAAATTAATTCTCAGATTAAGAAGCCTCATCTCAAAAATGATTCCAATTAAAGACACTTCTAATTCTATTCAATATTAATCATTTGTTTGCGTACAGTGAAGTGGTTACAAGTATTGCAATTTAACATTACTCATTCATTTGCACACAATTAAATGTTTCCAAGAATTTTTATGTATTACAAACAATTCAATAAACATCATACATTAGTTAACACAGTTAAATTATCAAACAGTTCTATTTAACCCATAGATAGGACTCTATCAAGTGCTACCACACCAGGTCAAAGTGAACCTTGGACCATTGGCAATTTAGGGGTACTCCACATTCCCCAAAGTTCCAGAATTAGTAGAGCCTTACCATCAGATTGTTTCATGTCATATCCACGACACTCATTGGGATGAGGGTCCTTACCCCTCTGCAGAGATGCAGTTGGTGTATTCAACAGCACCAGCCGACTGGGCTATGAATGCATGTATTCAAATACCATCACCTAGGATTAATAATGGACCATTATTTTGATTGTGAGGAAAGAAAGATACACTACACATTAAAAAGAAAAAGAAAGCAAATTTATGAAAAAAGAAAAAGAGAAGAAGCAACAAAACAAACACTTATTTACTTAATGTGACGTGGTATGCTACCAAGAGAGGGAAAGGGAGGTTAAATCCCCTATCCTTCTGTGTTTGAACAAGCCCCAAAGACTGACCGTTAAAAGGGAGATATGAACGAAGGTCAATCCCTCGCACTCTATGATCTGCAGCCTGTTGAACAAAGTAACGAATCCAGGTCAGAATGAAGGTCAAAAGCTACCTGCACTCCATGACCTATAATCGGTTGGACAAAGAAGGGAATGCAGATCACTTGATTATCGTAACCGGATGGATTGGTGGGAGAAGGAAAAAGCCAAATGAATGGTCCTTAGTCCAAACGCCATCTTTTTCGTTAACGGAAGACATTGGCAAGAGATAAACACCAATCCAGCCAAGCTCCAGGCAAAATCTCCAGTAAAAAGATTAGAACAGAATCTTTGGACAGAAGTCAGCAGAAAGGGCTAACATTCAGCCAGATTCTGAAGATACCACTCGCCCGTAAAAGAAAGGAACCTGAGAACTAGCCTTGTCAAAGATAAGTACAACTTAAACTGTTTTTCCTTCTACCCTTCCTAAATACTGGAATTATATGCATTAAAAAAAAAAAAAAAAAAAAAAAGAGAGAAACAGAGAGGATTCTGTTTCATCAACAGTAAATTAGTGGATGAACTTTGTTACATCCTTCAGCCCGGCAACTTGAGTATTTTCTCAAGTAAAAGAGAAAAAAAAACGAAAGAAAGAAGAAAAGGACTGTTGAGAGACATTTGTGTTTGACGCTGCCTGCTGGCTTAATATAGCCGGTACTTTAAACAGAAAAGAGAAAAGAAAAAGGAATTTGTTTCTTAAATCTTATTTGTTTGGCCGTTGCTTATTAAAACTTTGTTCTATTTTAAATGCACCCTTGTGTTGAAATCTATTGGTTGTGTTATTTATCTATCGAGTTGCCTTCTTTTGCACATCTGTTTCATCTTCATATCGCTTTCATTAATTCTCGCTAAATGTCTCATTCACCTTAAAACATTATAACGGAATTTTTGGAAATTTGACTACAGTTAATATTTCTTTTAACCTTGAAGTCCATGCTTTCCGTTATCCAAGGGGGGTAGAAAAATGAAGGACTTGGTGGGGTATGTGAAAGTGAATTGAAAACCCCTTTGCCAGCGTCGGAGATCAGTCTAACCCCAAATTAACCCCCACATTATTTGCCAGTTACCATTTGCCCGAAAAAGGAGTCTTGACTAGGACTTATTTTGCAGAGGGTTAAGTGCCAGACTGCCCTCAACGTCACATGCATATAAAATAAACTCTCATCCTGAGATATTTATGCAGTGTCACATTAACAAAAAAATTTAACGAAATTTTTCTCAAAAATATAATATATTTACCTTAAAATGTGAGCTACTTAACAAAATGAATTTTTTTGTAAGTTTATATTTTATTTATTTTTGTTAAAGTTTTGTTATTAATTCAGTGAATTTTTTAAAAAAATAGAAATTGTTAACTATTTATCTCAGAATTTAGAATTTATATTCATGCAATTAAGCAAAAGGTAAGTGAAACCTGAATAAAAAAAGATTAGATGCCTAATTTTAATATAAATCAGTTATACTACGCATCTATGCAACTAAAAAACAATGTTTAAAAAAAAAATTAACCAGAACAAAATACTGCAAAAATTTAATTAATACTTCAAATAAGTGAAGATCAGCAAGGTTTTAAGGGAAGTAACTCCGTCATTTTACATAACATAAACATGCACTTGTAAATGAAACATTGAATGTCGTAATTTATTGATTTTTTTTTTTTTTTTGCTCCGAAGTGGCACAAGGCAGTATAAATGGGGCACCTAAGGAGACTCAAACTCATTCATGAAGGTTTGCTAGTCTAATATTATTTGTTTACACTTCCTAGGACGTCTCCCTTTTTTATCTTCTCGCATCAACCTTAAAAGAAAAAAAAAAGCAGAAAGAGAGAAAAAAAGTCTTTGCACAAAACATATACACTATTAAAACAATATCTATATACAGGTCAAATTCTGTTAATTCATACAAGTTCCCAAAAATGCTCTCTCAAATTCTTTTTTTACCATTTTTCCTGTAATCATCCAATTTAATCTTAGTTTTCTACACTATTGCTGTTTTTGATCAGATTTAGTAATTTGCTCTCAAAACATATTAATTTATCAACAAAAAATCCAGGGGGTTAATAAGCTTTAAGAACTTTAAAAATCTGCCTTGACAGTAAATTTCTAGTTTGAGAAATATAAAGAAAATTGTGAACTTTAATATGAAATTCTATTATCTTGAAAGTTTCTATTAAATAAACTCATTCTTCTTTCTAGAAAAATACGAGGATCATTAAATAAGTTTCCAGACTTTTTCATATGGGCACTTTTATTGATAGTACACACATGAAACTCTAGTCCCCTTTGAAGTAATCTTCTCTGGCTGCAATGCACTTGTTGTACTGTTCCAACAACTTCTGGAAGGCCCCAGGGAAGTCCTCTTGTGTGAGCGTATCAATGACCTTCGTCACAGTCTCTTTTATCTCCTCAATTGTCTCATAACGACAGCCTCTGAGCTTAGGGAATAAGTAAAAGTCACAGGGAGCAACGTCTGGACTATAGGGAGGCTGAGGAACTGCCTTGATGCCCATCTTGGTGAAATAGTCTGTGACAAGGATGGAGTTGTGGACTGGTACATTGTCCTGGTGGAAATGCCACTGACCCAATTTGAAAAGTGCTGGCCTCTTCCAACGGAATCTCTTCCTGAACTCCCTTAAAACCTCAACATAGTAACCCTAGCCCTTTGGCAAATCAATTCTGGTGTATTGACTTCTTTACTCCTCCCATCATCCCCACCTTCCTTGAATCTCTTATGCCACTCAAAAACTGATGTTCATTACATCTCCAGATTCAATAAGTGTTATTCATGCAAGATGTTCAAAAAGCAGTCTGAAGCATTCCATACATTTCTGTGGCATTTTTTCAAGTTTAAAACAGAATTCTATTGCATATCATTCTTCTAAAGTGTCCTCACGTCCAGATTGCATTTTCGAAATTCACCAGCTGTGACAATCAGGCTTTAGTAGGGTGTATTCCAATTGCTGCTGTAGCTGTTCGTTTGAACCAGAAATCATAAAAATTGGTCAGTCATCTCATAAGATATATAGCAATAACATAACGGATTTTCAAGAGTCTACGACAACTTTAAATGCTTGTACAAAAAAAGTCTGGAAACTTATTGAATGCACCACATAGAAAATCCTAATTTCTCCTATCTTATCTTGTAATCTTTTACCTTTTTTTATTAGTCTTGTCACTCTTTTTTGTATACCATTAAATCTCAATATTACACTCCAATTTCCATGTGTAGACATTGGAGCTCAGGCCCGAGTACAATATTCTATGAAGTCTTAGTAGGGTTTTATATATCTTTAAAACAACATTTGCCTCTCTTAAAATAATATTTATAACCATCCAGCCAATCATTTCATTTACCCTCAATTTAATGGTTGGTTGGTTGTTTGGGTTTTATAGTATATCAACCTTTGTAGGTTATTTAATGCCAAATCCATTTTTATACAAATAATCAGTTCTATTTCAAATTCAGTTTAGCATAAGTACGCAATTTAAATGTGAAAAACATTTCTATTTCAAGCTATTCAGTTTAGTCAAGCAGTTATACTAAACTGAATTAGCTGAATTATAAGTACAGATTTTGTTTACACAGTTAAATGTCAAAACAGTTCTATATTAAACAAGTCAGTTTAGTGTAAGTACATTTTCAATGTCAAAAACAGTTCCATTTCAAACAATTCAGTTTAGCATAAGCATGCAGTTTAAATGTAAATACGGTTTAATAGTCAAAAACATTTCTATTTCAAGCTATTCAGTTTAGTCAAACAATTCAGTTTAGCATGAGTATGCCGTTAGTTCTATTTAACCCATAGATAGGGTCCAATCAGGTGCTACTATGTTGGGCCAGAGTGGACCTGGGAGCAATGGCATTGAAGAGGTACTCCACATTCCCCAAAGCCCCAGCATCACTGGAACCTCACCATCAGATTGTTTAGTGTCATATCTAGGACACTTGAGGGGGTGGGGTCTTACCCCTCTGCAGAGGTGCAGTCAGTGTATTCTACAGTCCCAGCTGCCTGGGCAACTCAATAGACAAAACATGATAGTCAGCTTTAAATGCATTATCAAAGCCAACACCTAAAACGCAATACATATTTACTTTTTTGACATCCTAGTTGCTTAATTTTTATTCAACTTTAATATTTTTCGATCTAATATGTATGACTTTCTAAGTTAAATTTTAATTTCCAAGTATCTTCCCAATATGCCAATGTATTTAGATCCATTTGTGTTATTTCTTTTAATAATGGTCAAACAACTAGTTAGAGAATATCAGTAAATAGTTTTATTTCTGATTTTATATAAGTAAGTAAAGTTAGCGACCATAGTCGAGGGTGACCCGAAGGCTCCCTTTTCGATAGCTACTACACCAAGGTGTAGGGGAGGGCGCTACTCCATTCCCAGGATTGCTCCACTTTACCCTTGAACCGTACCTTATAATGCTGAGTGTTAAGCAAGGTGGTATCAAGTACCATTTTTAAAGTCTTTGGTATGACTCGACCTGGAATTGAACCCAGGTCTCCCGGGCCATTGGCGAACACTCTAACCGCTGGGCCAATGTCCCGGTTGATTTTATATAATTAGGCAAATCATTTATGAATACTGAAAACAACAGAGGTCCAAGTACCGATTCCTGAGGAATACCAAAGAGTATATACTGTGTTTCAGGATAATTGTTTTCTAATATGCTATTTTGTTTTTCCTTAAAATAAAATTTTTTTTTTTTAAATGCAGCTCCTCTTTCTGTTCTAATTAAAACTGGGTTCATCCATATATTTTCATTTTCAACTTTTCATCCAAATTTACAGTTGGATAAAAAATTTCACATCTTCATGTCATCACTATTAGTCTGTTTCTATTATCCTTCCACCCTTATGTACTGCTCTTATAATATCCTTTGTTTATATTTTCATTTCTATATCAATTATATAAATTACATTCATTTACATTTTTTTCTTCCACATTGAATATAATATTGTTATGATTTTTTTTGTTCTCATACTTGTCTATAAATATTCATATTTTTTTAATTCATCTTAAGGAGTTTTCCACAATTTTGTTCACTATTTCCTATTGTCCCCTTCTTGCAATATTTGCTCAGGTTTTATTCATTTCTTCCTTTTACATTCCTTTTCTAAGTCTTTGCAGACCCACACATTTAAGATGCTACTATTTGTCACAGCATCAACAGTCCTTTGTTTTCACACAGACAAGGTATCAACCCTTTTCAGTAGGTAATCTTAAAGTCATTTTTCCTTTTTAGAAAAACAAAAGAAAGAAGTCTTACTTTTATAGTTGAAATAATTCCTCATACAAAAAGGCTTCGATACAATTGTACCTTCAGGTAATACACATGTGACTATAGGCATATTAAAATTGAATATATAAAATATTAAAAAATAGACAAGGTTTTAAAAACAGAAAATACAAAATCAATTTACACATACTTTTTGTTATCTCAAATGGCTTTCCTATCATTATTTTGAGTGTTCCAATTTTGTTTTTTGTTTATTTTATTTCAGAACAGTCCTCACTTCCAATATACTTTAAGGAATTGATGCAGGGTTAATCCCTTAAGGGATTACTTAAGGCAGCACTAAAAGGGAATGTGAAAGGAGCACCCTTATACATGCATTAAACTTGACCGTTTTGAATTTTACACATGCAGAGAGGTAGTTAATACTTAATATTTCTAGTACTATAACAGTAGCACAGAATTCTTGTGATTTACTAAGCCTTGCTTCAAATTGCTTACAATACCTGCTGGTCACCCATCTGAATACTGAGCAGGCTCATCACTGCTTCAGTGATCTGACCCTAAGTAGCACTGATTACTTGATTAGTGATCTTAAACATGACTTACAAAAAAAAAAAATCTTTGATGTGTTCATTACATCTCCAGATTCATACACTGATAGACAGAAAGCATAAATATACACACACATATATACATACATACATACACAAGTGCACATCTAGGTCTTTTACAAGATTTTTAAGGCTATATTCTAATCTGACATAAATGCAATTACTTAAGGAAAATGCTTTAACAAGAAGCAACTATGGCATCCATCTGATGCATACATTTCACATCATAAATGAAGGCACTATGTTAAAAAGAACTTGTCCACTAATTTCAGAGAAGTGTCATTTAGAGTGGAGATGGCTCCTCAGTCAAAACACACATGTACTCCATTTTGTCTGTATTCACATGGAGGCCAATGCCTCCTGCTGCCCAATCGGCACCCATACTAGTTTCTGCAGGACAACAGCAGTGTCTCAACAACCAAAAGCAAAATTAATATGCACCTGAACTGCCATCAATAGGCTATCAATCATACGGAAGTCTGATCTGATAAAATAAACAGGATTCCTTCCAAGCAGCAGTTTTGTCAGTACAGATGTACCACATGGATGATGACAAAATATATATAGAAAAAGCTAGATGGGAACTGCAGAACAATGCTCAGAGCTATATTGAACAAATCCTAGTAGCAACAATCCACAAAATATCAGCTCCCTTCTCTAAAACCATCCAAATAAGATAAGGCAGGTGAGATACTGCTGGAGAAGCAAGGACAAATTCATAATTGACATTCTCCTCTGGACTCCTTCACATGGACATACCAATGTAGGATGACCAACAAGAACTTATCTGCCTGTGCAGAAACAGAATGAAGTCTGGAAGACCTGCCAGGAGTAATGGATGATAGGGACAAATAAAGAGAGTCAGGAAAATCTGTGCTAGCAGCATAACTTGTTTGTTTCTTTGTTTGGGTTTTATGGCATATCAACCCTTGTAGGTTATTTAATGCCAAATCTATTTTTATACAAATAAATAGTTCTATTTCACACAATTCAGTTTAATTTTTAAAAATATTTCTATATCAAGCTATTCAGTTTAATCGAACAGTTCTAATTCAAACAATTTAGTTTAGTATATGTAATGTTTTTGTTTACACTCAGTTAAATGTCAAAATAGTTCCAATTTAGTTTAGCATGATTATGCAGTTTAGTTCTATTTGACTATAGATAGGACCCTATCAGGTGCTACCACTCCGAGCAAAAGTGAACCTGGGAGCGATGGCAATGAAAGGGTACTCCGTATTCCCCAAAGCTCCAACAGTACAAGAACCTCATCATCAGATTGTTTAGTGTCATAATCAGGACACTCGAGGGGGGGGTGGCTTACCACTCCGCAGTGATGCAGTCAGTGTATTCTCTAGCTCCAGCCAACTGGGCATAGCTGCACAACTTGATAAAAGTAAGTGACACATAACACACACACACACACACACACAAGAAAAAACTTTAGCAAAAGCTATTTAGACATTTTTGCTGAAAAATTATTGAAAACACGTATGGCTGGAGAAACAAACATTCATTATATAAACAGCAATAATTGATGAATACACATTAAGACTGACTGAGGAATCTATATTATAATTATCCAATAGTAGAAATACCGAGAAACAATTCAAGGGCAAATACTCTGAAGTAACTCGAAATAAATTACCTCCCTTACATTAAAAAGGAGTTTTTTTATAACTAGAAAATTATTGAAGGGAAGGGTATATAAATTCTCGATTAACCTACTCTTAAGTTTAGAAGAGCCTCAGAAAACTTGAAGATAAAACATTGTATTTTATGATGGGAATTCTTTTCTAATATAGCAAGAAAGATATTTTACAAAAATAAAATAACGTTTTTACTCAATTGCAATAAAATAAAATTACAAAATTTACCTTAAGCTCAAGTTTTGATTTTTGAGGAGAAAATTGCAGTAAACCATTTATAAAATTGTAACACAGACGGATAATGGTGATTTTGACCCGAGTATTTTGGAACCTGTGCACTATAATCCAGCTATACTACCTGCATACTTAATTTTGAGTAAATTAAAACACATTCAGGATGTTGCAATTTTATTTTTCATCAGTGTAGCAAACCCACCTTCAAAATTTGCTGAACCATATAAATAGGGAAAAAAAAGTAATAGAACTCTCCTAGCCATACTGTTTTTAGTGGTGACAAAGACAAGTAAATTAATACTGATCTGAAATAACATTTTCCAAACCTGGAGGGAAATTCCAAAATTGGATTATTTGTTATATCTTCTTGCAAGACAGAATTAGAAATGTGCATAGATTTAAATCATTGTTCATAAAGATAAATACCGTAATTAAATTTATGTTTCATGTTAATGCTTATGGACTTTGGCCATTCAAAAAGACCCCCCCCCCTTTTAAGAGATATATAAAATAAAATAAGAACAACCGTTTTTAGGTATTTATCATATATAAGACAGCAGAATAACAAATGTTAATCTGTGAAGATAAAGATAAAAACAATCAATGTAGCAAACTATCTCAGAAAGAGTACAAAAGTAAACATGATTGGATGGGAACAGTGATTTACTGGAAACTGCATATGACTAACTATAGAAACTAATGGTATATACAGTGTGCAACCCTAAAGCTTTGGGGGTAGAATTAGAACAGTATGGATGAACAAACTGAATATAGAATAGACTTTTGCCAGTATTCTTTATTAGCCAGTGAGCTAAGTGAACAAACTACGAAGAAAACTAAAAATTAGACATTAGGGTATGTCATTTTTTTCTTTTTGTCCTCATAATCTAATCCTCCAAATCTTTTAGGTAGCATATTGCATATACAGACCAGAAATGACTGAGAAAATAGAAACAAAATTATTGGATTTGGAGAAAAAAAAAAAAAAAAAAAAAAAAAAATCAAACAGACAAAATTTTCAAGATGACTGAATGTAGCGCAAATAAATTAAGTATCCAATAAGATCAGGCACATATTATAGAGTATTACAATTATAGCTCAATTTATTCTAATTCTCTCATATTGGTTAATGCTGAATTCATACTGCTGATTGATTCTTTTTTCAATGAGGAATTATCTTTATAAATTGATTTATTCCAATTACTCATCTCATTTTGGTTGTTATATATAAACTATGTACCCTTGAACCACAAGGCCAGAAATATGGAACACTCAGTAAAAATTAAATTTACAATGAATGTTTTGCTCTTCCAATTTGCTAACCATTACACAATATGAGACAATCAAGTAGCATTCACTAAGCTTTGGTTCGTCTGGCACACAAGCCTCAATTTACAGGGACTATCACAAGAACTGAAAAACATTTTTAAATCTAATGATGAAATCACACAGAAATTTTTTTTTTTTTAAGTCTAAAAAAAATAAATACATGTAATATTTTGTTACTTGTTCACGAGAAAAAATTATAGCTTTCTTTACAATTTCTCACAGGTTTTTTGTTTTTAGGGTAAAGTACAAAAAAAGTAAACAAAACCTAATTATTTTCCTTTCAGATTTATTTACAATTCAATATAAGAAAGAAGCTGACACAATATTTTATTTTCATGTGATGCGACAACTAACAAGAAAATAAAAGCATTTATTTTCAAAGTATTTGTTTAAGATTTTCTTTTATAAAAATAAAGATAGTGTCAACACTTAAAATTTACCTAAAATTTAAAATCTTGCAGTTTATGTAATGCATATAACAGGTAAATTTTACTAAAATATCAACATTCTCATGTATAAGGAGTTGCATTCATTTTAGTATCTATAATTCAGAAAAGAGATGTAATTGAGCATTAAAATTACACATACACTTTAATGTTTATAATGAATATAAGATTTAGTTCTTGATTTTACTGGTTAAATGATATAATTCAATAAGCAAAAAAAAAAAAAAAAAAAAAAAAAATCAATTTGTGGTATTCTTCACAGTTCCTTATAAGTACAAAAAAGTATGAGCAACTAAGGTCTTAAAATCCAGCATGTTAAAATATTAGATTCCATGAGTAAAATTTGAATTTTTTAAAATTACATACTGTAGTACTGATTGTATTAAAAAAAAAAAAAATATATATATATATATATATATATATATATATATATATATATATATATATATATATATATATATATATTTTGGAGAACTAAAAAAAAAAAAAAAGTTTCCAACCAAGGGATACCTTTTTAAAATAAAATATTAAAAGGAATTTTTTTTACATTTCTAATTCTTAGCTTCTTTTAGTCAAATAACATTTTTAGAGGGTAAAAAAGAAAATTAATTTTTCATTGATAACTCAAAAAAAATGTTTTAAACAAATACTTTTCATATCTTTTAAAACAAAATATATTAATCTTTAATCAGTGTAACTCAAACACAGTTTAAAAATTAAATTAAAAAATTATAGGATAAACGAATATTTTTCATTTGAATGAATACTTGAAATTTTCCACCTAAGGACATTTTTAATTCTTAGCTTTTTTTTTTTTTTTTTTTTTTTCACAGAGTAAATAAGAAAATAAATAGAACAAATATGTTTTATCAATATAACTCAACAAATAATTAAGAACTGAATTTAAATGTTTGTTTTTGTTTTTTTTTCAAGTCTTTAAAAAAATAAAATTGTTTCAAACCACTCATGAGTTTAGGGTTACATTGAAAATAATCTTTTAAATATAAACAAAACAATTTCTTAGAATAAAAGAATTTTGTAGTACATGAATTCTTAGATTCTTTCATTGTTAAATCTTTCAAGGATAAATAAAAATTTTAATTTAGACTATATTGCTTTTTCAAAAATTATAAACCAAAAACTTATTCTGTAACTGAGCACTAATTGTGAAAAATAAAATTTTATTGAAGACAAAAAAAAAAAAAAAAATCATAAAAGTGCTTTAAAACTTTCACCAATGTTTCATATTTTTATATATTTTAAATGTAAACTAAAAAAGAAAAAAACAATTCATAAAAGAATACTTCATTTGAATTAATAAGCAAAATCTTTCAACTACAAATAGGGTCATCTTTAATTCTTAGATTACTTCTGTTCCTTTTTCTATCTCGCTCACTGATGTTTATAAAGTTCCTTACAACCAGTCATGAATTGGGTACTTCTGTAAGTTACATATATAGCGAGAAGATTTTGCTATTAGCAGAGGGAGGATAAAATAATCAGTTACTTTATCACCAACTGCATTTCAATTCTCATTAGGTACCGCACACTTCTGGCCTTGTGCCAAACTAATTTCAGCTTAGTAAATGACAACTGCTTTTCAACCTGGTTTACATAAGAGCCAAGATTTTAGCTTTTTATACAACAGCTCTACCACTCCCAAAATTTCTGACAGTCGTCATTTACAAAGCTTGGCACAAGGCCAAAAGCATGATAAAGGAATCCAACTATAGTCTGCTAACCGAGCTCAGTAACCATTACACCATAAGAGATGAATACCAAATTTGTGGCACTAGAAGACTATAAAAAATAAAATAATCCAACAGTGGAGATATACATATATATCAAGCTTAAAACATGTTTAAAGTTTTAATGCTTGTTATTAAAACCAGGAAAAGGGATAGTCAGTGTCCAGAATAAAGGCAAATATTACTGTTAGAAGACTATATGTTATAAGGAAATCAAAATTCTCACATTGATACTAATTCTTTTTTTAAACAAATGAAACTTTACGAACACTAAATCTAAGTTGTAACTTTAAAACTGAAAATATCTATTTTCTTTACTAAACTGGATTTGAGTTTAGTTATGTTTCATCTCAACTACAAGGTTTTTTTCAAAATGATTCTTCTGAACAGAAGGTGCTAAAAAATTAATAAATAAAATAAATAAATAAAATAAAAAAAGCTAGTTTTAAGTAGTTGTATTCTCCAATATTTACAGCTACCAGTTGAAACTAGGTTGTACTTAGAAGTGTGCACTAAGTCCAAAGTATGACCTGTCTGATGAAAGGTGTTGCCAATCATTACACAGACCTTGGTAAGCAGCTGAGAGGTAATCAGGCCAGATGAATCACATAATTTTCAAATACAAAGATACCAACATACCTGGTAATGGCACTGTTTGCAAACCAGAGATAGAAAGAAAAAAGAAATCTTCATGGTCTGACTTTGATTGTTTCAGTTTAAAATTACAATTTAACGACTTAGTCTCAATAACCAACTGATTATATCAGTGAACAAAGTTCAAGTCTCACAGAAAGACTTATAAATTCATTCTTTGCCGAGCTTTAAAATATAACAATTGCATGCTTATTTCAATTAACACACAGTAATATGAAAATATACTTATGTACAAGTCAAATTTTGAAAATCTAATTTTAGGCAAAAAATTGATGTCGATATGAGTAATAATTTTGTAAGGTTGAAATTCACATAATGGGAAGGACTAGCAACAAAAATTAATTCCATGAATTTATGAATTTGTGGCTATAAATCAATCAACTTATAAATGAATATATATAGTATTAGGTGGCTGAATTTCTTGATTCATTAGATATTTCCCTTAGCATATATTAAAAAAATTTAAATAAAAAATGAAATAAGCATTTAACTGTCAAGGGTCACAAAATTTACTCTAACAGAATGTATATAAAACAAATAATCTGTTTCAAAATAACCCCCCCCCTTTAGAAAGAAATTTTTTTAAAATTAAGGTATTAACACTGACAGAATTTTACAAAACCCACTAGGTTTATTACTACCACTTACTAATGACTTATAGTCGAAAATGAGACTTTCCATAAATTCATTTTTATCGTTTACAATGCTCCAGAATTTCTGAATAGAAATGATGTGTAGTTGCATTCTAGTAACTTAGACTTTGTAACAACTGCAATTTGTAAGGAATCATTTGAACTATTTCCACAAAATTTCTTAAATAACTTCTGATCTGCCTTGATTGGCAATTTCTGTAAGCTGGATAGGTAACATGCACAAGCCTGCTCCCAATTGTTTTTCATATACCAATAATTTCCCAGAAGTTTTACTTTTACACAATCATCTTGCTATTTCAAATTACTTGTACCAATCATAGATGGATTCTCTGACAATGGAACACATACAATGCTAAAAATCATAATAAACATCAATTGTTTCATTACATAACTGAGTGTCAATGTTAGTTATATTTTGTAGACACTGTTTAATGAAAATGTACATAGCCATATATTTGTTAAGCAGTGTTGGATTGCTTTTTCATAATAGGCAATATATCTCATAACCAAAGAATGTGTCAACTGATTAATTAAAAATATCAAACAAATGGGCCAAAACTGAAGCAAACATTTTTTTTAAATATGTAAAATTCTAAATTGCATCATTATTTTATAATTAAATAAAATTAACTAATTCAAATTGATATGTAAGGTATAAGAGTAGGTTTTACTTGCAGCAATACACACCAAGCAATATAGCAAACAATGCATGTCTAGTATATTCAGAATAACAAGCTATATTTTTTTAACATTTACCACATTTAAATTCATCAATCTGTCACTGATTTCTCTTATCAATTCAGAGAATTCTTGTCTTACACCTATAACAGAATTCTTTGAATTTAAATTTGAAGATAAAAAAAAAAATTAATGGGAAAATAAATCTGATAGATGTTCAATTCAGCAATATAAGTTAACATTTTATCTTAATTTGAAGATTGTATTTCTACAGGAAAGATTGATTCTGCAAAAAATTTATAAAATTTTAAAACTCAGAAAAACATTTTCAGTAATTAATATTTGATTAATAAGAACGTGCTAATTTTAAAATCTTGATGCTATTTATAAGAAATATATAAATAAGGTGTCCCAATAGAGAAAAAAAATTGTCATCCATGAAATTATCAATTCTACAACAATACTTGAGAAATTTGGAAAATTAAAAGACCAATATAGAATATTACGACAAAGTAAACATAAAAATAATACACTCTTCTCTTTTTTGTCATATTTTATTTTTTTAAAGAAGCTATCTTTACACTGAAACATTAATTGGATTTTCCATACTGTCATCCTTTTCTAATTGTGTGTTTTTTATATATATATATATATATATATATATCACACACACACAGAATAAAATAGAGTTCAGTGAAGTAATAGAAAAGATTAGAAAGCATAGATAAAACTAAATAGTAGCAAATGTAAAGGAAAAAGGAATTATGATTTGAGTTCTTTAAAATGACTGATCCTGAGTATACTCACTTCTACAAATCAGTGAAAAATCTGTGTGAAAGAGGTTTGCTGTACCTGTTTTCAATGAAACTAACAGTGTGTATATATACACACACACACATAAAGGAGTCGCATCTGTTTTAGTGATTATGCATCTTATAACTCAGAAAAGAGATTTTATTGAGCATCAAAATGTATAAACTTTAATGTTTATAATAAAGGAAAGATAAAAATCTAGTTTTTGATTTTTACTGATTAAATGATAAGACTCAAAAAAAAAAAAAAAAAAAAAAAAAAAAAAAAAAAAAAAAAAAGAATTTTTTTTAAATAAAAAAAAAAAAATAAAAAAATAAAAAAATCAATTGATTTCTGGAACTCTTCACAAGTAATTAAAAAAACCTTCAGGTCTTAAGACACACCATGTCTAAATATCACATGAATTTCATAGGCAAAATTTGAATTTAATACTTTTCAAAAAATTGTTTTATAAATTAGTACTAATTTTTAAAAAATTAGAGAACTAAATGTTAAAATACAAATTTATTTCTTAGCTTCCATTCATTGTATCTACCCTTGTTACATTTTTAGAGAGTGGTATAAAAAAAAATAATTTAAATGAAAGCATAATCAGTAACCCAAGAAGCCATTTTTAAATCAATACATTTGTTATCCACTATTCACAGATACAGTTAGTGAAAAAAGATTGATTAGCAAAAGCAAAATTCATTTTACAATTGAAGAAAAAAAAAGTGAAAACTGAATTAAATATTGAAAATAGACACAACATAGGGTCATTATAAAACCAAAAAGCATACCTTTTTAATTTGGTACATCTATTTTTGTTTTTTTATATTAAATGGTATTTGATTACTCAAGAATTTTAAAATGTAAACAAAAAAATTTTCACAAAATAAAAAATATTTTTCATTTAAATTAATAGACAAAATCTTTCAATTACAAATAAGGACACTTCTTAATTCTTAATTTACACATCTCTTCCTCCTTTCTATCTTACCCATCAATGTTCATAAAATCTTTTTAGTTTTGTCATGAACTGGGTATTTGTGCTAGTTATTCATAATTTGAAGAATCAGTTTTTAATGTTCTTGCATGCAAAGGATGCAGTATACGTGTTATCATTCTACATGCTAGTCGTGGAAGTGCATTCAACACCATCATACTCTGTAGGAAAAAGGTTAAAAAGATTAGTGACTATTTTTTGCATCTTACCTTCAAGTTAATGAATGTTATGACTATATATATAAGACAATTTTTCTTATATGAATCAATTTCAACTGAACTGAATAATTTGTGTTAATTATTCTAATTAGAATTCTCACAAAAAGACTTTAAAAGAAAAGAAAATTCCAACATAAATTCCACAAAATATAAATAAAAAGAATTGTATTAAAACTTTAACAACCCAAACTTTAGTAAGAGTTGACTGAATCAATAGTAGAAACAGGATGGCTGTTATGAACTATGAGCAAGAAAGTATGAGGCGAAAAAGAAAGAAAGAAAAAAAAACATGCAACAATTGACAATTGTAGATAATCACTTCAGTCCACAAGGCCAAGTGACTAATAAATAATTATTTGTACTCTTTTCAATACAGTAAATGCATTCCAATATAACAGCTCCATAGGGACAATTCTTTCCACTTGTATTCAATACACAATAAAATAACAATTATTTATGAGTCAGAGAGAGACAAGCTTTTCTATTTTAATCTTTTCTATATAACAGCTTATATTTATAATGCATATTTCAGGATAAAGTAAAAATTTATAGTTATTGGCATGTCAGGCCTTTATCTTGATTGAAAATGAGTACCTAAGTTTATGGTAACAAGTTTAATCAAAAACAATTTCTTTGATTCCGCAATCAAAATTACCTGTCAATAAAAAATTTGGCCAGCAATATACTCAAAATTCATACCTGTGAAAGAATATTTTTTAAATTAGAGAATTTTTTTATTAGTAATAATAGTTGTGTTAACAATACATAAACAGTATTTTCTGTACTCTTAACAGTAACAAGATTTTAAATATTTTAAAAGGAAACAAAACTATTTCTCATTGGACATTAATTTAAAAATCTATATCAAAAAGAAAGAAAATTTCAGATTAAAATATTCTTTCCTCTTAAAACTAAATTGAAAGATAGGAAAATTTTTTTAGAGTTCTTTAATCCAATGAAACAAGTTAAATCATCATGTAAATAACATTCAGATATAAATCTTAATTTCTTTATTTCATTAAATTTTATTTGGATTTTTTTTTATCAATGATTAATTTTACCACACACAATGGTTAGCAAGATGCATTGTACTAGCTACTTTACAAGGTTCTTTCTTTAAGCAAGTAGCCTTTCTACCAATCTTCACAAGTAAGGTGGGTAGTGGTACATGGGCTCAAAACTACTAGTGCTACAATGAACCTGTCTGAAAGATATATTCTCCCAATTTGTGATCCTTGGCATCTTAGGTAGGTGATTTCAGGTTCAGAGCTGAGATGACAAGATTGTCACAAGAGAACATTATTGCTGCAGGTAGAATCCTATTCAAGTAACTAAGAAAAGGGCAATCCTGTCAGGTCATTTGCTGTCTCTTCAGTCAAAGCCTATAGATCCAATTTGGGATGGGAAGTCTGCAGCATCAAGGCCTCTTCATATAACATTTAGTGCAATGTGTCAGGGGAAACAACTTGCAATATGTCAACAGGTGAGCAGATGTGGTTTTACATCTATGATGCTTGAATAGGAGAAATCCTAAACAAGTGTCTCCAATTTGCATGCACTCATCTTCTAAAGGTGAAGACAAAAAATATAAAAAGGCAATGCTACTAATTTTTGGTTGTAAAAAAAAAAAAAAAAAAAAAATTTTCAAATCAATTTGAGAACATGCATTTCATTAGAAGATGAACAGCAAATATCAGCCCTATTACCACAAAATCCTGAGAATGAAAGAAGAGATCATGTAAGGTCCCCACCGCTCACCAGTCAGAGGTAATTAAAAAATACATAGTAACCATTAATTAAACAATTAAAGTTTTAAGCATCCAGTTAGAAAAAAAAAAAAGATTTTTTTTGTTTCCAACTTAAATTATAATCAATATTAAATTGACTTAAAAAGGCAAAAAATTTTGAAAAATATTTTCATATTCAGAATTTTTTTTTTTATTTTTTTTTATTTCAAATAATTACAAAAATACTGAGTGTAAAGCCATAAGAAAAATGTTATAAGAGGAATTGAACAAGCCTTTTTGCTAGTGCATAAAATATTACAAAGTAAACTTAAATTAGTCAAATTCTCAAAAGGAAATTATTAGACTGTTTAGAAAATAATGGTCAATTCTATTACACACTTAAATGTAAAAGTCAGCCATTATTTTCCAAATAACCAAATAAAATTGATCAACAGATTAGCTTATTAAAAGTGAAAACAATACACCACAGACAGAAAAGTGTCTTATTACATTAAGGCTCAGACTCTTAAACTGTAAAGCTTAGGCTAATAGCTATTAAGACCCAAATAAAGATTAAAGAAAAAAATCTTAATTTGGTTGTAATTAGTCTGTGAAATGCAGCATTTTTTTTTAATTTGGGATCAAATGAACATCAAGACAAAAGTGAATGACATGAGCTGAACAGTGACTTGTAGTCCAGATTAAAAGCATGATAAAAGATAAACAAGACTTTAAGACCTTATTTTACCCATTGCAAATATTAGGGAACAAGAAAAGTTTTAGGAAACAAGTCAAGACTTTGGCCAATGATCATTCCCCAATGACACCTACATAGGAAAAATAAAGTCTAAAAAAGTTTCGCTTCGGTCTATCTTTACTGCACTTTTAACCTGGACTATCAATGTTTAGGTCTTAATTATAAAAGAGAAAATGACTAATTTTTCTTTTAATCCTGACTAAATATGACGAAAAGCAACAATATGTAAATGTTAAAATTTGGATAATGGGTATTTTAAACAGTTAAATGTGGTCGTATATATGAAAATCAGTTATTATAACATTTTACACCCCACCAAAAAAATGAATGTTTTGCAACAATTTGTTAACATTCAAGTTTTTCTACATTTTCTTTATTTCTACAAGACATACTAAAATCATTTTCTTAAACTTTATAATAAATGAAAAAAAGGAAAAAAATGTCTATATCATTATCTGGAAGAATGATTCAAGAAAATTCAAATATATTTTCTTTGAAGAAATGAAAAAAATATCAAGAGAGTTCAGGAAAATCAACTAAATCTCATGAAAAACACTTGTAGTTCATGATAAACTAAGTCCTCCACTGGAAAGAAGACCATCATGAAAATGAACATGTGTGGCAGCTGCCTGCCTCCACTTCAAGTATTTTCCTAATTTTTTTTTTTTTTTTATGCAAGATTATTTCATTCTGAAATTATTAAATATAAAAATTTCAAACGAAACCTTATTCGATAAGACATTGTTAACTATTATTAATTTTGATGAGTATTTTCTTTTCTCTCAACTTTTTTATTATCATCATCATCACAACCCACTTAGACTTTTCAATGAAGAAAAAGCAACTAAAAATCATTCAGCAGTAGTGTTGACAGATATTTCTAACTTATGTTAGAAAATAAGACTAAAAAGTCATAAGCAATATTTTACTTTTATATTTAATTTTTTTTTTAATTTCTTAAAGTTGCTGTATTGAGGCAGGCTTTACTTCATTTGAACAAAAGGTAATAATTTATTTCTTCAGGGAGTTATTTTTAGTGTATATACAAAAACAATCTCTTGGACATTGTATAAACAAATAAAATCAAATTCATTAGGAGGGGAGTGCATACACATAAAGTCAACAAAATTAGGACTAGAAATTGTTTTTTTTTTTTACTAAAAACTTGGTCCTTTAATATAAGTGTCATGTAAGTAATTAGTTGATTTTGTTATTTTACCTGAAAAGCTTTAATTATATATATAATACACATACATACACACAAGTTTTATTAGAAATCTGCCACTTCTTTTAGCATTATTTTAGGAAACTGCACTTCAGAAATATATACACCCTATTTTTATCTAACTAAAAATCCAGAAAAGCATAAGTTATTGTGCACTATTAAAATAACATTTTTTATACACTATTTACAGATACAGTTCCAACTTTGTGAAAAAGATTCATAGCCAAAATTCGTTTTACAATAAAGGAAAATGAAAACCAAGTTACATATTAAATTGGGCACAACATAAGGTCATTATAAAAACCAGAAAGCATACCTTTCAATGTGGTACATTCATTTGTTTCTTTATATTAAATGGTATTTGATTACTCAAGAATTCATTATCCTAGACTTTTCATACTAATTAGAGTATATCACTAGTAATACTAAGGGGGAAAAAAAGGCAAATGGTGAAAAAAAAAAAATCTCAACAACAAAGTACATTAATCTTGATAGTCAAAGATTAATCTTCTGAAAAGATTTACCTGTTTGACTGGATTTATAGGAGGGTTAAAAACAAAATTTTTAAAAAAGGAATTTGGTAAAGCTAATAGCTAAGTAAATAATCGTCAACTTACTGGAAGGTCAAATGAGCAAAAATTCAGATTGATTATTCTTTCTAGCAAAATATACTTAGCTCTATTTAGGCATGTCATTCAAACAATAAAATTTATTTTAATTTTTTTTTAAGAACCTTAGAAACTTCCATTCAGAAAGAAATCAATCTAATAATATTCAATAAGGAAAGTTAGGTCAAGACATCTTTTAAAAAGCTCTTTAAACCTACACAAAATCACATGCAAATATGTCACTGAATAGAAATGCATATTTCCACTTGGATATTATTTCCATGACCTGAAATCACACTAAACATTCTTCTCAGTAGTCAAAAGTTATTCACAATTCTTTTTAAACATTAAATTTAAATTAATACTCACAATAGATATCAAACAATGGCAACATTAATTTTTTATTGCATTATGTGCATAGTCTGTGCTTGTCTAATCAAGGAAGGATTTAGTACCTTTTCATCTAATTCAATTTTTAGAGAGGTAGCTGTAAGAAAAATTCTACTCACTCCCAAGATAAGCAAACTTTTGGAATTACTTTCTCTTGTCTAAAAGTACTTTTAAAAAGATCCTCTTTGAATGCAACAGGTCTAGTTCAATTTTGCACCAGAAGACATAAAATGTTATTAAGCAGCCAATCAACTACATTTAGCTATTTACTCAAGTCTTTGGCGTGCCAAAAAGAATAGCTGTGTTTCATGGTTTAAAATATGTATTTTGCTTATTTGTGTGTAACTAAATTTCAATAATTGGGATTACTTTTACAAGTAAATTGCAGGAAAATTAAAAACAATCTTGCTGCAGTATTAAGTTGTTTGTTATATAAAATCAATACAACACTATACAGGTTCAAATCAAAAACTATTACCAACTTTGCCCAAAAAGATTTTTGCTGCTAACTTAAAAGATAAATATACAAGTTACTAGGGAAAATGTTTTTGATATTTTTTTTTTTACATTATCAATTTCATCAACTGTTAATAATCAATGGAGTATCCACATGTATGAAACTTAATATGTATCCAACACTTCACAGAACACAGATACCACACTTTTATCAGAGGCATTGTTGACAGGTACTAGTCTAGTAAAAAGATTATAAACCACAATTCTTAGATTAGTCAATAAAAGAGAGCATTAAAACCTGTAAAACAAAATGGGTACATGTTCAATTTAAGGGTCCCATGAGGAATGCTGTTGACGTCACGTAAATGCACCCTTGTCAAACATTCCAACATACTGGCAACAATAAAAGAACATATCGTGCCTATAATGGAATGCATGTGAAAAAACAAAAAAAATACTAAGAAAAAATCTAAAACCATGTTAGATGTACACTTTACACTCGTCTAAGTTACTGTCATATTTTGAATTCACATGGGGATCAGTAACATGGATGCTTTTAAAAATAGATCATTGCATATTTGTAAATGTTATATCACACCTTAAATCAATTGTTTTGCCGTTAGTTTTTGTCTGGAATTGTCAGGCATGTCACCAGAGTATTGTTGGGTGGGGGCGCATCCATTAAATCAAAGGGAAGTGGAAATGGCAAGGAGGGAAGGAAAAGGATTTATGTAAGAATTAACGCACACACAAAAAAAAAAAAAAAAAAAAATATATATCATTAGTTCATGCACAGGACCGGCCAAGCTCACCCTCACCCAGGAATCCCTCAGCGCTCAGAATTGACTTGTATTGAAATTTCAATTGTATTAAGATAAATTTGTGACTGCTTGGAATATATATGATTAGTGAAATGCGAAAACAAAGAAACAGTGGAACAACCAGAATGTCTAACAAGCGAACATTTAAGTGTGACGTCAACTGCATTCCTCCTGGGACTCTCAAATTGAACAAGCATCGAACAAAATAATTTTTTTTAAATTAAAAAAACATTTGCTAAATTACTGTTAATCTTTATTTGCATAAATCAAGAAGAATTTAAATGTATAAATTAAAAAAAAAAAAAAATTTAACAACAACAGTAATTTATGATTATAATATTTGTTTAACGGAGGAAAAAAATGCCAGTGAACTTAATACTCCTGGTTTACTTAGAAAAATTCACGTATTTCAGCCCATCCAAATTAGAAAAAAATAATAACTGTCGTCTTAAGCCTCAAAACTAGGATTTTGACGAATTCACCATAAGAAAATTACTAAACTTAATAAAATCAAAGGGAAAGAAAGTCAACTTTCAACTACATCAAATTGGTATTACCACCATCAAGTCCTAAAAAGGAGAAGTTAAAGGAATTATTAATAACTAAAATACGATGAACACCACGTGGAGATTTTGAAAGTCAAAGTTTCATGAAATTTCCATGTAATGTAACAAAATGTTGAACTCCCAAAATTAACATGATTAAGATTTTGAAAAAAAAAGGTAAAAATACCGGCAAGATATATTCAACAAGATAAGACTTAAATCAAGTTCTATTATCCAGAAGAAAAAAAATTGAAGTTTTTGTCAATAAATAAAAATAAAAATGTTAACTCAGCTTTCAGTTGAAGTTATTGTTACCCCCCCCCCCTAAAAAAAAAAAAAAGTCGATAAAGTTAATGATATCTGGCAGAAGAATTCTTGGTCACTGCCAACTCGTACCCTCGAAATAAAAATAAATAGGGGAGAGAATAGTTGTTAGTAGTTTAAGAAAAGCGTCTTCGTTTTACTAACTTAACGATTTCTAACGTCATTATTTTCGAGCTTTCACAAAAAAGAACTGACGAGAAGATTAATATTTCAAACCCATCCTTATAATCTTTTATAAAAAGCACAAGTCATATGGAATGAATTATTACAGCTTTAGGAGTTTATGAAGAGGAAATTGTAGGGTTTTTTCCCCAGAAATTCTTATTCCATAAAAAATTAAAAAATAATAATTTTATGATTTTCTTCGTAGTATCGTGAAAATTGTAGTTGTAGTAATCACCAGGAGTTACCTGCACTTGATTCGGTGCGAAAAGACAGCTGGAATATTAATGAAGCCTTTTAAAGAAAATGCATAAAATGTCACAGGTCGTTATTATATAAACTGAAAAAAAAAATTTTTAACAAAAAATCCTTGCTAATAATCTTAAAACAGTAAAATTCAAAATAAGTAATAAAATATAGGTTAATAAAAAGTGTATATATATATATATATATATATATATATATATATATATATATATATATATATATATACACACACACACACACACAGGAAGATGCTGTTGAGTTAAGTTAATTTATTAACATCAATAAGTGTTTAGAATTAATCATTATTACTGTCGATATACAGTAGGCTGTAATACAGTTAAATAGTTTAAGAGGAAAAGGAAACCAGATATTTATGGAAACACAGGCCTAATTTTATAATAGCAACAATGGGTTGATAACCAACAACTTCTTGAACATTTAAAAAAAAAAGAAAAAAAAAAAAAAGTAACATAAAAAATGCTATTTTTTCTGGTGGTAAGCAAATAAGGAAGGAAAGAAATAAATTAAGTGTTGGAAAAAGAAAGGCTGAACTGATTTCAGTATTAAGTTGAAAGCTTCAGCATCTTTACAGTTTTAGGGAATTAAGTTGACTTAAGATTAGGGGTTTCAAGTAATCAGTAAAACCAACAATAAAAAGAAACAAGTTATTTCAATTTGACTTTATTTTACTAAGATCAGAATATTACAGCTTTTTTTTTTTTTTGCTAGATTCCAATCCTTCCTTTTTGTTTCAAGTGGTTAGTAAATAGTAAAAACAGATGAAGAACGACAACAGAGTGATAACAAAAATGGTCAGGCTGCATACAAATACTTTCATTCACAGATTTACAACATGGAAATGAAACAGTTTGCAAACTGTAGTACATTGCAGCAAATGAGTCAAAAGTGTCTGATATTTCTTACTTTCAACAAAGTGTCCATCCTTGGCTGGAACTCTTTTTCCTTGGAATTTTCCCTCTTACAAAACCAATAACATCTGGTCAGAATAAAAATGAAAGAAAATATTTTGTTGGTAAATTTCCTTTCTGTTGACTTTTCTTCCATTTTTAAAACTTTGTGATTTTATACTATTTTTAAAGCAATTTTGGATGTTTGTGTACATGTGTGTGTGTGTGTATGTATGTTTTTATGTATGCATGCAAGCATGTGCATTTTTTCTAATCAACATCCATTTTTTCTTCTGTTTTGGAACTATCAGCAGACTGAGTGGTTTCAGTTTTAACTTCCTGGTTCCCCACATGGTCTTCTGTTGCTGTTGCAGCAGCAGAGTCAGCATTAGGGTCTGGATTGGCAGCAGCCGGTTCAGCAGGTGCTGGAGGCTCTACCTTGGGTTTCGGCTTATTCAAAATTGGGCAACAGGTGTTTTCAAGAGACTGTTTTTGAGTGCGAATCTGTATTACTGTGACAACAGGGTCCACGTCTGGGCTCATTTGGTTTTGTAAGTTCTGATGTAATTCAAACCACTCCAACTTTTCTTTCCATTCCTTCTCGACAATTTCAATATCAGACTGTAACAGGTGATCATATTTTTCATCCTTGTTAGCATACATTTCTAAGGCCTTGTGTACACCTTGTAAAGTGCCACCAAGTTCACTAAAAGCCTGTGGTCGTTCTTCAGCCTCCCTGTATCTGTTTATAATAGGTTGGCCCATCTTTTTTAATTCAGCAAGTTTGTCAATATATACTTGTTTCTGTTCATCTTCACCTTCCTCATATAGCCAGTTCTCTGTCTCATTTAATACTTGACCAAGTACAGTACGATCTTCCTCTTTGATGAATTTTTCCAGTGGACCATAAATCTTTTCACGGATTTCATACACATATTCTTCAACGGCATTTTTGGCATCAGCGCGGTCATTTTCAAGTTTATCTTGACATTTCATTTGATTTTCTTTCTCGATATAGAGATTGAGTTCTTCTTTGGACAATTGTGGAACACAAGGCTCAATTGGCAGATCCACCATTTTTACCTTTTTGCTCTTCTTCACACTTTGGGTTTCTACCTTCTTTTCTTCCTCAGGTGAGTCTTGTTTAACATCTCCATTTTCTTTGGGAGCTTCTTTTTCCACATTACAATTCATTTGGACATCTTCCTCATTCTTTTCTGCGACATTGACTTCGTCACTATTCTTTTCATTATTAACAATCTCTTCTGTATTCTCAACATCCATCTCTTCTGTTTCTTCACCACCTTCCACTTTTTCAACCATGGTTGCAGAGATAACAGAGAGAATGCCATGAATATTGACTCTTAGTTTGATTTTAAGCTTAGACTTTTCACCATTGGCCTGTGGTACTACTTTGTCAATATTGAAAGAGCCAATGTGTCTGTGGCCTTCAAGGACCTGCTCTGAAGGAGAGTAACTTGCTCTAAGTTGGAATGGTTCTTTGCGGTAGAAAGTAAGCATCCTAGCAAATGGGACAACATGGAATTTTGGGAAAACTTCCAATTTGGAATTTTCATCATCTTCTGCATCCCAAGATGTGGTGATGCTGTATGGCTGACAATCAATAATACTGAAGTCCCTGACTCGGAAAGTTGGTGACAAGATAGCACATTGCAAAGCACTACCTCGAGCAACCACTTCGTCAGCATTCATTGTAGTCTTTGGTTCAGTGCCATAGATATTTTTTACCAACTGTTTGATAGAATGAATACGTGAAGCCCCACCAATTATTTCTACAGAGTGCAGGTCAGAGGTTTGAAGGTTGCAACTAACTAAAATGTCTTTCATTGTTGCTTCAGCCTTCTTCAGGAATGGTTCACACATCTCTTCAAATGTGGCACGATCAAGCTTTCCTGAAACATCCTTGTCATCCATAAAACATTCTAAGTTGAAAGGTGATGGCTGGGTGTTGACACTTAACTGCTTTTTCAGTTTCTCACACTCTTGTGTTAAGCGGATCATGGCCTTTTTGTTTGAGCGAGCATCTATTTTGTAACGTTGTTTGAAGTCCTCAACAAAGTAGTCTACAATCACTTCGTCAAAATCTCGACCTCCAATCTCAGCTGTAGACACTCCTAACATTTTCAGTTTGCCTTTATTAAAAGCACTCGCAGAAATTTGCAGGTGGGCATAGCCCATATCGACAAAAATAACAACTCTGCGGTTCTCGTTCTCGTCCGGAAGATCCTGCTTGTAAATTCCGTAGGCAAGGGCCGCAGCCGTAGTGTCGTTCATCAAACGAAGACAGTTTAGGTTAGCTAACTGACAAGCATCCAACATCGCCCGTCTCTGTATATCCGTATACAAAGACGGAACAGACACAACACAGTCATTCACTTTGGTTTTGAGGGCAGTTTCGGCAGTTTCCTTTAGTTTACTTAACATCATGGCTGCGATCTGCACCGGGGTGAACTGGGAGGTCTCCTGTCGATACTTGACTTCGATCAGGGGCTGATCATTCTCACCAGCTACTACTGTGTAGGGTACACGTCGTTTCAAAGACTTGACGTTGTCGTCGGAGTGCAGTTTGCCAAGCAGATCCTTATAGGAGAAAATGGTGTTTCGGAAATTAGTGATGCACTGGTTCTTAGCCGAGTGTCCCATGGCTCGGACCTTTTCTCCGAAGGAAACATAATTCGGGGTGCAACGATCGCTATATTCATTGTCAATGGTCTCGATGCCACCCGTCCTGGCTACGGCAATATAACACGATTGGGTTCCGAAGTCGATCCCCACTACAGACATGATAAGGACAATAAGTTGCCAAACACACTAGTTGGTGTGAAGTTGAATTTATATTTTTGCCTTTTCTTTGTTAAAGCGGGATTTTCAGGAGCACAAAAATGTCTTTTTTTCAAAGGCGAAGAAGACGAGACGCACTGTTGAAGAAATACAAAAATAATTGCTAATAATATTAATAAAAATATTCAAATTCGAAAAATATGTGAAATAATAAACAAAGAAATCTTCAGCGTAGGTAGTAGAGTGATTAAGTAACAAAGAAAATGAAGAAAAAAAAAGAGATGAGAAATAACTAGTTAGTTAGCAAGGAAAACCCTTTAGGTTTTTTTGGGGTTTTTTTTTTTAATTCTTATTTTACGAAGGAATATTTCCAGATTAATCCAGATTCGATTTCAATTATCAATGGATAAATACCACACGTATTTTCAAAAAGTCAAAGGATTTTTTTAGTCCAAAGGAAAAAAAAAAAGAAAAAAAATCGTGTTTTTGGGGGGATTTTTTCGTTTTTTTTTTTTTTAGTGATTTTTTTTTTTTTTAGGCCGGCGTCGTTTATGTACAAATTTTTTGCGTTCAGTTACCTTTTTTTAGTGTCTTTTTTTTAATCCAAGTAAATATGACTAAAGGCTTCTTTTGACGAGAGTGAAAAAAGACAAGAAATTATCTGTTAATCAAGAAACCTTTATCTTTCTTTCCTGCCTGATTTTCTTTATATAAAGAATAAAGAACACGCCGGTTGTTTTCGGATAGAGAAGGAGAAATTATGAAGACTATTATTATTATTATGACACAACTTCTTGTTGCGTGTGTGTTACTGCTTGAGTGTATGTGTATGTGCCTGTCTCTTTCTTTTGTAGACTTTTTCTTTTCAGAATAGTCCGCGATTATTACTGTTTAGTAATCTTGTCTGCATTCAGTACACGTGCATTTAAACTAGTCCGGTGAGAATAGTTTCATTTACATCATATAGTCACTCACCTGCTGCGGCATCGGCCAGCAAAGACGGATCGCTCCACACCGTCTTCTAGTTTTCGTTATGAGTGTTTTACTGGCAGAGAAGAGTCTCGAAATCATAGCCTAACGGTTTTCTGTGACGACGTTTCTGATTGGCTAAAATATCTTTTAACTGCCAAAATGCATTGACACAATCGTTCTCATTGGCTACTTTCTGATTCGTCCTGAAATTTCTCATTCTATCCATGAGGTTCTCCTCTCGGTAGAAATTTCGGGAAACTACGAGAATTAAGATGTAAAAGCATGCTAAGAGCGAGAGTGAAGGGGAGGTAAGAGTTTTTATACTGGGTGAGGTGGAAGGAAAATATTGAGCAGCCGTGATAGTGGAAACAAGGTTATTGTTCGTACTATTGAAAAATATTGGAAGTTTTGAGAATTAATCTACTCAAACATATTTTTATACGACAGTTTGATACTTCAAAATTATAGAAAAAATAAAATGTAATGCACTTAATTTAAAATTAAATGAATCAATTCATCGTTAATACTTTTTTTTTAAAAACTCATTTTCAAGAAAATTATAACAATTGTTGGGATAACGTACTGAAATTTAACTTATATAAGTTAAATTTCAAACACACACACACACACATATATATATATATATATATATATATATATATATATATATATATATATATATGATCTTCAGCTCCTACGAGCAGGAGATTCTTTTTCTAATGGTGTGAATGAAAATGAAAGTACTTTTTAAAAGACATTTTATAGTTTTTATTATTTTGTCTCAAATTTTTAAAATTAAATACCAGTGAAAGAAATTGAACAAGAAAAATCTGCGGGAAGTGATTATTGTTTCAACACTTTAGAAGTACATTGAATCAATGAAATAACTTAGTTGTTTTGTTTCATACACTATTGTCATCTATAATAATACAATACTGACCGTTGAAATTAGATTGAAAAAAAAAGTCATAGAATGATAAATTATTGAATGTGTTTTTAAGATAAGAAAAAATGGACTTATTAAATGTCTGGTAGTATATATTACGTTATTACTATAAATTAAATACAAAAAAACGTTGACAATTTGCATCTGACGCAATTTATTTTAAATATTATATCATTCTTACTTCTTTAAAAGAGAAGAACACCTTATTTATTATCTATATTATCATTAATCGTAAAAAAATTAATTGTAGGGAAGCACTCTATAATTAGCATTTAATAGTTGTCTCAATTCGAAAATTATAATAATTGGGGTAAGCGTGAACGATGCCCCCTCCACCACTCACCTTATTAAAGTTCATTTACAAATTGAATTTGTGCATTACAGCAACATACATACAAAAGTTGGATCTTTTTTAAAAATCTAATTTTTGTATGTATGTCAATGTCACTATATCAATGACTTGTGACTTAATCTAGCCAAAATGTGACTTTTAACCCTAACCCTAAATACTAAACTCTACAAAACAAAAAAAAAACAGATATGTGGACAGATACTTCTATATTTAATTAGAATGTATAGGCTATAATAGGTTCTACTTATATGAAATTCTAGATAAATAAATAAAACTTGTAGATTTAATGTAAAATCATTTTCATGGTTGAATAGCTTTATATTAATTCAACAAATTCTTGTAGAAAAATTTTCATTTGGTTTTGAACTCACTGAAAATTAAATCTATGTAACTACAAACATAAATATCTATTTTTTTTATCTAAAAAGGCATTGCATAAAATATGATTTTTGTGCAATATGATAATATAAAAGTGTTACCAATGTTCACAAGACGTGTCATAAGATATTTTATTAGTATAAATTAAACTAGCTTAACCCATGGAAATTACATTGTTTTATTGTATTTAGTTTTACCTTCAATATAACAAATTGAATAAATTAAACTGATAAACTAAAATACTGAAAAGAATATTTTACCTATTTAGAACTTCACAATAAACAATATTTTTTATAAAAGTAATTCTTATTTTAATGCCCAAACTGTCTTCAATGTTGGTTGCACAATATTCACTAACATTAAAAATATAAAACAATAGTTTTCTTAAATTTAAACTTTAGGAAAATTTTGAGGACTTGTTTATAATCATAAGTGTTGATATTTATAGATTGTCACCACATTCTACTATCTTTAACTGCATCAGTATGATATTTAGTTGTGGAAATTTGATATTTGCTTAAGTGTTGTTATATTTTATCAAATTTTGAGAAATAAATGGCACAGAAGCATTCTTGTTTCTATTGAGCCACCAGACATTCATGCTGAATGATAATAAAATTACAAGCTCAAATCCAAGCAGGACTTCCTCTTCAAGCAATACCTGCCTCCTTGCCTAAAAGTGGGTAAGGGCTGAGTTGATTGCCTGGAACCTGGGATGCCAAAGGAACTGAGCAATTTTTAAAACCATTCCCAAGGAGGCATGCTTTCTTCAAGGAACCCCACTTTAAACTGACCTTGTGTCACATTTTAACCTAATTGAGTGCAAGATAAATATCAATACAGCAATTTTAGTTACAGTTCTTATACTTTTGAAGTATTTCAAGAAAAGTAAAAAATACAAGGGAGAGCAGTTGACTGCAACAGGTGTTGCAATAAAGTTGTCACACAGAAAGTTCGTGTTCTAAGAATTGACTTTATAAATCAGTTCATTTTTTGCATGTATAGTAAAAGCATACATATATGGGTGGGGGTAGATTTTATTTAAATTAGTTTATCTATCTTTTCCTCTTAGGACAAAGATAGGTAGGCAATTACAGCAAATATATACCCGAGTCTACACAGAAATAAGAAACAAACAGTCAAAACCATGTGCTATGATTGGTCTTCGCTTACCAATATTAGAGATATTAGCAATAAATATACAGTAACTGTTAAAAAGAAATTCAATACTCTTCAAGAGATATCTGAAATACATACTCTGAATAAAGAATATGTAAACTTTGTCACTGTCTACATAGAAGCAGTAGCAAAGTGCATATTAAACCAAGACCTAAATAAAGAGTTCCATAGGAGTAACTAGGTGTTAGGAAAAAAATGAGATAACATGAAAATAGCATCCTTACTTATTAAAAGAAACCCAACAAATACCAATGCGCAGAAGTTTAAGAGAGCCCTGAGAGAACTAACTTATACCTAAAGAACAACAAGAATACATTCAAGGTCATATCAATAAAACCAGAAACTCAGTAGAGAATAGACAATCATAAAGCATTGCTGACAGTAAATGAATTAAGCAAAAGGAAGACCATATCAAGAGCAAAACTAAAAACTACCAGCTAAGAAGAAAGAATACAGAAGTGGAAAGAACATTTCAAGAATCTGCTTAGAAACTACCCTAAAGTCACTGATAAACCTATCACAAAAATTATCAATAACCAACTCGGCATCAATTGATGTAGAAAGATTTTAACATAATACTGACAAAAATTCAAAACAGAAAAGCTGGAGGCCTCTACAAAATACCTCCAGAAATATGGAAGACAAGGAAATTTGATGACATACCTCTCTGATTTTGTAACACTGTTTATAAACAAAATACAATAGAGAAATGGACAAAAGGCTGTATCCTTCCCTTCCCTAAAAAAGGGTACCTCAGCATCACTAAAAACTACTGAGCCATAACTCTTACTTCTATAGCTGTTAAAGTTTATAATGCTCAGCTTCTCAACTGTATCAGTTGAGAAGCAGAGATTCCATACGTATGAAATTGAGAAAATGTTTTAGAAGAATCAGAATGGTTTTCAGAGAAATCAATCCACAACTTCACAGATTCTGACTCTCTGTTGAATCATCAATGGAGTACATGCAAAAAATCATGATACAACACTGTTGTTTGAAGATTTCCTTAAGGCATTTGATTCCATACACAGAGGGAAGATGTAGCAAATACTACAAACATTTGGTCTCCTCAAAGAAACTGTTACAGCTATAATGATGCTTTATAGAAACATGAAAGTAAAGGTTAACTCACTTGATGGAGACAGAATTCTTTGATATTGTTACTGGCATTTTGCAAGTTTATAATCTGTCCAGACTATGTACTTCAAATGTCGAGAGATCTAATAAAAGAAAATGGCTTTACACTAAAAAAAGGGAAGAAGTAAACAATATCCCTTAGAAACTATAACAGATACAGACTATGCAGATTATATAGCACTTCTTGCAAATACACCTGCCCAAGCCAAATCCCTGTTGCATACCCTAGAGCAAACAGTAGCTGGCATTGGCCTTCACATGAGTGCAAATAAAACAGAATACATGTGTTTTAAATGAGAAGGAGCCATCTCCACTTTAAGTGGCAAGCTTCTAAAATTAGTAGACAAATTCACATACTATGGGAGAAATATCTCATTATCAATTCAATTAAACATCAGTCATTTATTTACACACAGTTAAATAATCAAACAGTTCTATTTCAAACAATTTAGTTTAGCGCGTCAACAAAGTTAATTGCCCAGTCGGCTGGGGCTGTAGAATACACCGACTGCACCTCTGCAGAGGGGTAAGACCTCCTCCCAAACGAGTGTCCTGGATATGACACTAAACAATCTGATGGTGAGGTTCCTGTATTGCTTGAGCTTTGGGGAATGCAGAGTACCCTTTCATTACCATTGCTCCCAGGTCCACTGTGGCCCAGAGTGGTAGTATCTGTAGGGTCCTATGGGTTAAATAGAACTAAACTGCATACTTATGCAAAACTGAATTATTTAAAATAGAACTGTTTTGATATTTAAACTGCATACTTATGCAAAACTGAATTATTTGAAATAGAAGTTTTTGACATTGAAACTATACTTAGGCTAAACTGAATTGTTTGAAATAGAAATGTTTTGAAATTTAACTGTGTGCGGATAAAAACTATACTTATACTAAACTGAATTGTTTGAATTAGAACTGTTTGACCCAACTGAATAGCTTGAAATAGAAATAGAAATGTTTCTGACAATTAAACTGTGTACTCATGCTAAACTGAATTGTTTGAAATAGGACTGATTATTAGTATAAAAATGGATTTGGCGTTAAATAACCTATAAAGGTTGATATGCCATAAAACCCAAACAACCAACCATCAAAAAAGTTAAATAGTTCCAAGTATGGCTAACAATTCACTAACAATTCAATTAAACATCAGTCATTTGTTTACACACAGTTAGATCAAACAGTTCTATTTCAAACAATTCAGTTTAGCATAAATACAGATATCAAATTTATGTATAATTACTGAAACCAGAGGAAAGTTTTATTGTAAAACATTTTTTTTGTTTTGCATGAGGAAAAGTAGGCTGTCTTTAAGGAATGATCAATAATCATTTGGAAGCCATATTGCTACATGACTTAACAAATTGAATAAAATTTCAAAAGGAAAAATAGTTGAATTATTTATTTTACTTTTATTGTCTAATTTGAGGTGTGCTTAGGGTAACAGTTATCATTATGGGAAATGGAATCAGCAACCCATGTTCAAATCTTAGATGAAGCTGTTTGCATTTCACTCTCCACTAATGCCCTTGGAAAAAGCATGGATTCATCTCTTCTCCTTTCAGCCATGGGTAAATATTAGAGTGAATCAAAAGTTTTGTAATATTTTGGTAATTCAATCAGCTTTGGATGCTTTTGCTGAGGTTATAAAGGTGACAAACCACACTAAACTGTGAGATGCTGAGCTTGCTTGATACTCTCCAAATGCTACTCATCATATTTGCCTTTGTGGCTTGGAACATCGCCTTGGAATCCACAGTATGAAGTCTACCTGAACTTGCCTGATTATCAAGGCTCTTGCTACCTGTGAATTATTTCTTCTACTGTACTATAATCAACTGCTCCTTCACTTTTCACACAACAAATGTTTTTACTTACTTCCACAGCATTATGGCCCAATTCAAACTCATAAAGTATAATTGCCCAGTCAGCTGGGGCTGTAGAATACACCGACTGCTTCTCTGCAGAGGGGTAAGACACCCCCCCACAACGAGTGTCCTGGATATGATGCTAAACAATCTGATAGTGAAGTTCCAGTAATGCTGGAGCTTTGGGGAATGCAGAGTACCCATTCATTGCCATTGCTCCCAGATCCACTCTGGCCCAGAGTGGTGGCACCTGATAAGGGTCCTATCTATGGGTTGAATAGAATTAAACCGTGGTTTGAATTTACTGTTTTTTGCATTTAAAGTGCATATTTATGCGAAACTGAATTGCTTGAAATAGAACTGTTTTGACATCTAAACTGTGTACTTATGCTAAACTGAATTATCTGAAATAAAACTGTTTTGACGTTTAACTCTGTGTATTGCCCAGGCAGCTGGGGCTGTAGAATACATCAACTGCACCTCTGCAGAGGGGTAAAACCCCCTCCAATGAGTTTTCAGGATATGACACTAAACAATCTGATGGTCAGGTTCCAGTGATGCCTGGGTTTTGGGGAATCTGGAGCACCCATTCATTGCCATTACTCCCAGGTCCACTCTGACCCAGAATGGTAGCACCTGATAGGGCCCTGTCTATGGGTTAAATAGAACTAACTACATACTTATGCTAAACTGAATTGTTTGAATTGGAACTGTTTGACTAAACTGAATAGCTTGAAATAGAAATGTTTTTGACAATTAAACTGTACTTAAATTTAAACTGCATCCTTATGCTAAACTGAATTGTTTGAAATGGAACTGTTTTTGACATTGAAACTGTATTTACACTAAACTGTCTTGTTTAATATTGAACTGTTTTGATATTTAACTGTGTGTAAACAAAATCTATATTTATACTAAACTGAATTAGTTGAATTAGAACTGTTTGAATAAACTGAATAGCTTGAAATAGAAATGTTTCTGACAATTAAACTGTGTACTCATGGTAAACTGAATTGTTTGAAATAGAACTGATTATTTGTTTAAAAATGGATTTGGTATTAAATAACCTACAAAGGTTGATATGTCATAAAATCCAACCAACCAAACCAAACCAAACCAATCATAAAGTATAAATTCCCGAATTAGAGTACATTGCATGTTCCTCTGTCCAGCTTTCAAATCACACACTGAATGATCCAATGCACATATCAATGTACTAACTACCATAATACTACCCACTACAGCAGGTACCTTCCATGGCTTGTACTTCTTTGGTTATATTATATATGCACCACAAACTAACATTTACCAAAATATTGCAAAACCTTTGACTCTACTTAGTTGTAAGGCAGACTGGGTTCTTTGACCTTGGTTAGTTTAGGAGAAGGAAAACTGAATTAAAACCAGTTTTACTCTCCTTAAAAGTTGACCTTATATTACATCCTACCTGTGGCAGAGGGATTAGGTAAATACATATTTATCTTACTAAAATAATTATTCACATTCAATTAAACAGTAATAATCATATTTATATCTAATTCTTCAAGCAAGAGCTATAAGATAATTGCATAGCATTATTATAAAAAAAATCTGGACAAAAACAATAAAAGTTTAAAATAAATATCTTTAGTGTCACTTAATTAAATTTGAAAATATTTCTCCACAAAACAAAACGGCTTTTCACAAAATATTATGAAGTCCACAGGATAATATGAAAAATGAATTTTTTTTTTTTTTTTAATATGGGGCTTGACTGCCTTTTTCCCAGGACTTAATTGTTCTTTATATCTTAAAGTTTGAGATTTCTGCATTACACTCATTTATCTTTAAAAAAAGCAAAATGGATTTCAAATTGGGATCTGGCTAGTTTATTGCCAGCAATTCTCATCCAATTATAGATAAGTCACAATTCATTATTCTTTCTGCCTTGTTGCAGATAATGACTGTGTGGAAGCCTTGCTCCCAGCACCACTACTGTTCTTCTACAAAGATATATTTGGCATTAAATAACCCGAGAAGGTTGATCTGCCATTGAACAAAGAAGCAAAAACAAACTATGTCTAATATGAAAGTGCATATGTTATGTAGCACCATGGTTCTAAAGGGTCTATGAGTGTACCACTACCCCTTAAATTTCAGTCAAACCCCTTTTGTAACCTCACTGAGAGAAGAAGTGACAAAAACACAAAACACTGTTGGTTCTGAAACGCAGTTTCTTCCAGGCAACAGTTGTATCGATACTACTATATGGATGCACTACTTGGATGCTAACTAAACGGCTGGAGAAGAAGCTAGACGGCAATTACACAAGAATGTTGAGAGCAATATTGAACAAGTCTTGGCGTCAACACCCCACAAGACACCAACTATACGGCCACTTGCCTCCCATCATGAAAACTATACAAGTTAGACGAACCAGACACGCAGGACACTGCTGGAGAAGCAAGGACGAACTCATCAGTGATGTACTCCTATGGACCCCCGCATATGGCCAAGCAAAAGCAGGACGACCAGCTCGAACATACATACAGCAGCTATGTGAGGATACGGGATGTAACCCTGAAGACCTGCCAAAAGCGATGAATGATAGGGAGGAGTGGCGAAAGAGGGTCAGAGATATTTGTGCTGGAGGCACGACATGATGATGATGATGATTATTTGCTACAATCCTTTCTTGGTGGTCACTGACAAGAGAGAAACAGAGTATGAAATGAGTCAACTTCTTTAGATAGACAGAGAGAAATAAAGAATTGCAGGATGAGAGAGGCAGACCTTGATATTATCTTTCTCATTTTTTGTTGTAGTTCTTACAAGTGTGAGACTGACTCTTTTGTTTTAGTTTCTTTTAGCCAATCACCAAGTCAGGCCATATTACTGCTGATACATTTCTATTTTTAACTTGGGCACCTGCTGCTATCCTGACCTGAATTTGAGGAACCTCCCATTCACTTTTCTATTCGTTTCTTCCTTATAGCTTTTCTCTCTTTCTGTCTCTGAGACCCTTATCATCAAGCCCCTCTCTCTCTTTCTCTTTTACTGCCTCAAATCTCTTTCTCATATGTCCCTCCTTTTCGACTGTCCTCTTGTTAACCTCTTAGTCTTGCTAGGAAACAACTTACTACTAAAATACACAACCAGAGTCCTTAATTATATTGCAGTTATTGGGGTCCTCCATATGGATTGACATTCAGTGACACTTGCTGAATGTTTTCAGTGACCAAACAGTGAATATGAGCATAGTTTGGTGGTGGGTAATACATTTCAGTTATGGTGACATTAATATGAAGGACAAACCATGTTCTGGGTGGCCTTGCATAACTATCAACCCATTAAATGAAGAGCACCTCAATCAGTTCATCTATTTGAATTGGAACAGTGAAGAAATGAATGTTGGCTTCAATGTATTGGAAAAGATATTGGTAATGTTGAGGTATTGCAAAGTTTGTGCCAGATAGATCCACAGATACTTATACAAGAACAGAAAAACTACCAAATCTGTCAGGACCTGACACTATGACACAGAATCAAAGTTATAATGTGTGGAGTGGTAACATGCAAATCAGCAGTCTGGTATTCAGGCTTTTATTCATTGGTGGTGAAAATGTATAGCCAAGGGTGGTGTAAAGATACAATAAATTTCTCTCTTGGATATATATATTTTTTTTTTTTTTTTGGCAGAGCATGTTTTTGTGTGCCTCATGGTTATGTGAGAATCCCAGAATCCTTTCTCATCCCTGTTTTTTTTTTTCAGTGAAAAAGACATGCCTTTTTATCTCTGTTCATTGAACAGACTTTATCTCGCTACCCAGTGAATGATGTTGTTCACCTCACCATTGAGATATAGAGCCTACATGGCTATGAACACCCAAAGTACTCAAGTGGGACTTTTCCTGTTTTTGTACCCCTTTAATATACTGCTTGTTCATAGAACAATATGTGCACATTTTATCTGTTGGGACATGTTTGTTTAGTTTGTTTTTGTTTCTTTGTTCAATGGCAGATCAACCTTCTTGGGTTATTTAATGCCAAATATATCTTTGTAGAAGAACAGTAATGGTGCTATTTCTCCCATAGTTGGGGGGATAAGGGGATTCATATCTTTCTCAAGGGTAATAGTCCAAAAGTAAATGTAATAATAGTATGACTGGAGTTCAAACTTGCTTACTATGACATTGCAGTGCAGTACTTTAGCCAATATTCTTATTAATACATCTTATATGTATATTATGTAGGTATTAAACGTTCCAATATGTGTAAATGAGCTTATCTTGTTTTTCTTTCCATTTATTCAGTGTTAATTTATCATTGGATATACTAAAGCTAATATTGGACATAAGGTGAATAGGAAGTTGACTAAATATCCTCCCTAGCACCAAAAACTACAATAGTGTTAATTATGGAACAATAATGTTTTGTAGCTGAAAACTTGCTCTATCCAAGGTATGTTATTTTGATCCTGGTATCTGTTGTAGTTTACATGAAAGATAGAAGGCTTTACTTTCATCTTACTTAGACATTTCACTATTTTGTTTGGCTAAGCTATTTTGTATATATCTATAAGGACATTTGTTAAAGAGTGATGGGTAACAAGTACATTCTGCTATTGTAAGTGAATTAAATCCTCACTGAGTAATTCATTATTGTAGACATATATCAGATGAAGTTAAGTTTAACAAATATTCTTGCTCTGTCAACAGAGCCTAGAATATGTTGACTATTCTCTGCAAAGGGATAAGATCTTCTAAAAGGGGGATGGATCTTGGGTATGACACTAAACTGAGGTTCCAGTTCAAGAGATCTGGGGAGTGTGGAGTACCCCTTCATAGCCACTACTGCTAGGTCTAATTTGACTCAAAGTGGTAGTACCTGCTAGGGTCCCATCTATGTGTTAAATAGATCTTTTCAAAAATTAATATTAGATTGGACATACTTGAAACATCATCATCATCATCATCAAGGCTTGCTAACAGCGTGGATTCCCTTGACTCTCTTTTGCCATCAATCCCTATCAGTCATCGCTCTTGGCAAGTCCTTTAAACGGCATCCTGTGTCCATACAGAGCTGATGAATGTAAGTTTTTGTTGGTCTACCAAAACTGATGCGTCCCTATGTAGAAGCCCATAGAACTTTTCTTAGAAGTTTGTCTTTATCTCTTCAGCAATGCCCAGCATATTGCCTATCTGACTTGAATGATTTGTGTGATTGGAGGTAAGTGGCTGTACAGTTGCTATTTTGTACGATACTGTTTTTAGGATTCGTTCAAAACAGTATGCAGCATTCTTGTGTAGTTCCTATTTAGTTTTTTTCTAGGCACCTCATTAAAGTCCAAGTGGTGCAACCATACAGTAATACAGATATGGCAACAGCTTAGAAGAATTCCTGTTATACTTGTATGTATATTGCTGTGCCAATAAATGCTTATTAAATAGTTTGGTTTGGTTTGGTTTGGTTTTATGGCATATCAACCATTGTAGGTTATTTAATGCCAAATCCAATTTTATACATATAAACAGTTTTATTTCAAACAATTCAGTTTAACATAAGTACACAGTTTAAAAGTCAAAATAGTTCTATTTCAAACAATTCAGCTTAGTATAAGTATAGTTTAGTTCTATTTAACCCATAGATAGGACCCTATCAGATGCTACCACTCCGGGCCAGAGTGGACTTGGGAGCAATGCCAATAAAGGGGTACTCTGCATTCCCCAAAGCTCCGGCATTACTGGAACCTCACCATCAGATTGTTTAGTGTCATATCCAGGAATCTTATCCCTCCAAGGAGATGCAGTCGGTGTATTCTCTACCCCCAGCTGATTGGGCCCAATCATTAAATAGGAATATTTACTTGAAACCATATAATTACTTGAATTATTAGTATTAGATAGGAATCCTTGAAACCATATTACTCTGAGTAAATTATTTGTATTGGATAGGGGTACTTGAAAGTATATTATTGTGCAAACAAATGATTATTATCATCATCATGTCGTGCCACCAGCATGGATATCCCTGACCCTCTCTCGCCACTTCTCCCTATCGTTCATCACCTCTGGCAGGTCTTCAGGGCTACATCCCGTATCCTCACATAGCTGCTGTATGTATGTTCAAGCTGGTCGTCCTACTTTTGCTTGGCCATATGTGGGGGTCCTTAGGAGTACATCAGTTATGAGCTCGTCCCTGCTTCTCCAGCAGTGTCCTGCATGTCTGGTTCATCTAACTTGGATAGTTTTCGTGGCCATATAGTTGGTGCCTTGTGGGGTGTTGCCACCAGGACTTGTTCAATATTGCTTGCAACATTCTTGTGTAATTGTTGTCTAGCTTCTTCTCCAGCCGTTTTGTTAGCGTCCAAGTAGTGCATCCATACACGACCGCTGCCTGGAAGAAACTGCATTTCATTTTATCAGTCAGGTCTGATTTCCATACAATCGATAGCTTATCGATAGTTGTCCATGCCTTCATTAGCCACGTGTTGATGTCTTTTTCAGTTGATGAGACACTACTTCCTAGGTAGGTGAACTTGTCTACCAGTTTCAGAGAGGTTCCGTCTAGTGTGGAAATGTTGTCTGTTTGATTAAAGCACGTATATTCCGTCTTGTGTGCATTGACATGGATGCCAATGCCTGCAGCGGTTCATTCCAAACTATGCAGTTGTGTTTCAGCTTGTTTGGGTGTATTTGCCAGAATCGCTATGTCATCGGCGTAGTTGGCGTCGGTAGTTGCTTTTGCAGAGTACCTTCTGCTTCTTTTCTTTGTCAGCTCGAAGCCGTTTTCTTTGATTTTATCAATTGTTGTTCTAAGCACGTAGTCTAGAAAGATGATAAAGAGGTATGGGGCTAGCATGTCCCCTTGTAGTACTCCTGCTACGATATCAAAGTATTCTGTGTCTCCATCCGGTGAATGTACTTTCACTTTGGTGTTTCTATAGAAAATCGTTATTGCTGCTACGGTCTCTTTTGGTAGGCCGTATGCTAGTAGGATTTGTTCCATCTTCCCTCTGTGAATGGAATCAAAGGCCCTGGTAAAGTCAACAAATAGAAATGTCCCCTGTAGGTTTTTTGCCCGTACGCCTTCAAGGATTCTACGGATGGTAAATAAAAAAAAAGTACAATGAAACATTGAAAATATAGCTGCAATCAAACATTTTGAAATGAATTACATTTTGGCATTAAATAACTCTTAAGGAGTTGATATGTCATTAAACAAATAAGCCAAACCTTTCACACAATCTTACCTAGGCTTGCATTCAGGGTTAGACACAGATTCATGGTCTTAGAAAATAACAAATGCAACTATATCCAAAAACAGCTAAACTAGTCATCATCATCATATCGTGCTGGCAGCACGGATATCCCTGACCCTCTCTCGCCACTCCTCCCTATCGTTCATCGCCCTAGGCAGGTCTTCAGGACAACATCCTGTATCCTCACACAGCTGCTGAATGTACGTTCGTGCTGGTCGTCCTGCTTTTGCGCGGCCGTGTGTGGGGATCCATAAGAGTACATCTCTTATGAGTTCATCTCTGCTTCTCCAGCAATGTCCTGCATGTCTGGTTCGCCTAACTTGAATAGATTTCGTGATAGGGGGCAGGTGGCCGTACAGTTGGTGTCTTGTGGGGTGCCGCTGCCAGGACTTGTTGAGGATTGCACGCAGCATTCTTGTGTAATTGCCATCTAGTTTCTTCTCGAGCCGTCTTGTTAGCGTCCATGTAGTGCATCCATATAGCAGTATCGATGTGACCGCTGCCTGGAAGAAACTGCGTTTCATTTTATCGGTCAGGTCCGACTTCCATATAGTCGATAGCCTATTGATAGCTGTCCATGCTTTCGTTAACCTCGTTTCGATGTCCTTTTCGGTTGATTCGACGCTGCTTCCTAGGTACGTGAATTTGTCTACTAGTTTAAGAGGGGTTCCTTCTAGAGTGGAGATGTCCCCCGTTTGGTTATAGCACATATATTCCGTTTTGTGTGCATTAACATGGAGGCCTATGCTTGCTGCTGCTCGTTCCAGGCTATGCAGAAGTGTTTCGGCTTGGTCAGGTGTATTTGCCAGTATCGCTATGTCATCGGCGTAGTCGGCGTCGGTAATTGTTGTTGCGGGATATCTTCTGCTTCTTTTCTTCGTCAGTTCGAAGCCATTCTCTTTGATTTTGTCAATCGATGTTCTAAGTACGTAGTCTAGACAAATGATAAAGAGATACGGAGCCAGCGTGTCCCCTTGTAGTACTCCTGCTACAATGTCGAAGTATTCTGTGTCTCCATCTGGTGATCGTACTTTTACTTTAGTGTTTCTATAGAGAATCGTTATTGCCGCTACGGTTTCTTTAGGTATGCCGTACGCTAGTAGGATTTGTTCCATCTTTCCTCTGTGAATGGAGTCGAAAGCCTTGGTAAAGTCGACAAATATTAATGTCGCTTGTAGGTTCTTTGCCCGTACACCTTCAAGGATTCTGCGGATGGTTAGTATTTGTGAGGTCGTAGATCTATTTCTTCGGAAGCCATTTTGGTTTTTTCTAAGTATGTTGTCGATTTTGGGTTCTATGCGGTTTCGTAGTAGGGCATTGTAGATTTTGGCAGCTATGGATGTAAGTGTTATGCCTCGGTAGTTTTTGGCTAATCCGAGGTCCCCCTTTTTAGGGAAGGGGAGTATGCATCCCTTCGTCCATCTATCTATCGGATTTTGATTGTATACTGCGTTGCAGTGTCGGAGCAGTATGTCGTCGAATTGTCTGGTCTTCCATACTTCCGGGGGAATTTCGTCCAGTCCTGCAGCTTTCCTATTTTTAATTTTTCTGAGAACCGAGTCGAGTTCTCCTTGTGTGAACGGTCCAAGTTTAATGTCTAATTGTTTGCTAATTATTCTGGTGATTGGTTCATGCGTTATTTTTGGTGGGTTTCCAAGTAAGTTTTCGAAGTGCTGTTTCCACAGTTTTATTCTTTCTTGTTGGTTTGCTGCTTTAAGTTTTGCTTTGGCTGTGCTCTTTCTTCTGCTCACTTCGTTTATTGTTTGCCAGGCAATTCTAGATTGTCTATCTTCTACCGAGTCTCTGATCTTATCTATCTGATTTTGAATGTATTCTGTCTGTTCCTTTATATATATGCCTGCTAATTGATTTTGTGCCGTTTTTAGTTTTAAGGCATTTGTGTTTGTTGGGTTTTTTCGATAGTTTTTGGAGGCTGTTTTCACTAGTGCACGTTTTTCTCTCACCGCTAAGGTTTCCCATGGGACTCTATATTTAGTTTTAATTTTTGTTGGAATGTATTTTGCTGCTGCCTCAAGGTGTGCATTGACGAAATTTTCGTATTCGTCGTTTGGTGTACTTTTTTCCGTCTTTTCTTGTAGTGTTTCGAATCTGTTTCTCAATTCTAATACGTATTTATCTCTGACATCTTTGTTGTTTAATAGGGCCCAGTCATAGTGTTTGGTGGTCGCTGTTTGGTGGTCGTTTGGCGTTTTTTCGTAGGCTTAACCGTATTTTCGCTGTGACTATTCGGTGATCGGTGGACACACCCTCAAAAGAGGAGTATGCCTCGCAATTCAATGCACTATTCTTCCATTTCTTGTTTATAAGGACGTAGTCTATCTGAGTTTTAGTATTGTTTGCGTACGTGTATGTCCATAGTTTGCCCTCTCTTTTTTGGTAGTTTGTATTGAGGCATGCTAATCTATTTTCTATCATGAAATCTGTTAGATGTTGCCCATTTCTATTTGACGTGTTGTGGAGGCTGTATTTGTTGTTTCCGTTTTTCCCGATTTGTGCATTCATGTCTCCGCCAATGACTAACATGTTGTGTTTCGGGATGCTACGCACTAATGAGGATAACTCATCGTAGAAGGTGACTATTTCATTTTCTTCACTAACATTGGTGGGGCTGTAGCATGAGACGATTGTTGCTCTGGGGTTTCCGTTAAATGTAGCTACCATCATCCTAGGTCGTATTTTCTCTATGCTATTAGGCGTTTTTAGTGCTCTAGGTCCTATAAGCAATCCTACCCCTCCTACTGCGGCGTTGACAGAGTTTTTCCATGCGGATACAGTGGCGAGCGACCATCCATTGCCAGTTTCGTGATATTTGATATCTTCTGTGTGCGTGTATCTGTGTTCTTGTATGCAAATTATTTCTATATTATGTTCTTCGGCCGATGCAATTAGCTCTGGGAGTTGTCCTATTCTATTTAAGGTTCTTACGTTAAATGTGGCTATTTGTAGTGTTTGCTTGCATTTTAGTAGTTTTAACCAGCTAAGCCCCCTTTTAATCAGCTTAGCATATTCGAAGATATATGTGAGGTAACTAGCTAACCCCACACTCACTCTAATGATCTATATCAGGATTTCTCACTCTTCTTTCCCCAATTATCCAATTTTGGTTATTTTATTAAATCAATCATCCATTAAATTTTTAATGACACATTTTGTTTTTGTTCTTTATTCAATGTGATTCTTATCAATGCTTTACCAGTAGATTTGCAATATTTAGTTGGTTGGTTGTTTTGTTTTACAGCATATCAACCTTTTTCAGGTCATTTAATGCTGAATTAAGTCATTTTGATAAAAGTTTGTTTGTTTCAAGATCTTCATAATTTCAAAACAATACAGTTTAGCATAAGTACAGTTTTTTGTTTACACACGGTTAAATGTAAAAACAGTTCTATTTCATACAATTCAGTTTAGCATAAGTATACAGTTTAGTTCTATTTGACCCATATATAGGAACTTATCAGATGCAACCACTGCAGGCCAGAGTGAACCTGGGAGCAATGACAATGAAGGGGTACTCCACATTCCCCAAAGCTCCATCAGATCAAATCTTTACCATCAGATTGTTTAGTATCATATCCAGGACACTTGTTGGAGAAGTCTTACCCTCTGCATAGATGCAGTTGGTGTGTTCTGCAGCCCCAGCCAAGTGGGTCAGCATTATTTGGATTATTATTTGCAAGTTTTTTATCAAATGCCTTCATGTGCATATATCACTTCAATGTCTTTTCTTTGTCAATATTCTATTGAGTAGTTCCAATGGTATATTGGCTAATCGAATTATTCTCCCTCCAGCTATAGGTAAATAGTAGGGCAGACTGGATTCTTCAGCCTTGGCGAGGCAACTAGTCTAGGAGAAGGAAAACTCTGAATTCAAACCTGTTTAACTCTGCTTAAAAATTGAGCTTGTGTCATATCCTGCCCAAGTGGAGGGGTTGGTAAATATGGATTGGTTAATGTGCTCAACTGTGATATCATAGAAAGCAAGTTTGAACTCTAGTCACACTTATGTTCACTTTTGAACTAATACCCTTGTGAAAGGTATGAACCTTTTTACTCCTCTAGCTATGGATTAAATAGTACCATAACTGGTTTGGTTTCTTTGTTTAATGGTATATCAACCCTTGTAGGTTATTTAATGCCAAAGTCATTCTTGTTGAAGAACAGCAGCTAGAGAGATATGGTGGTTCAAACCTTTCCCAAGGGAATTAATCTTAAAGTGAACATAATAGAATGACAGGAGTTCAAACTCAATTACTTTTAGGCTGCAGTCCAGCACTAAGCTATACTTATCAAATAATCCTAGTAGTATAATGCAAGACAGCTTTCAGATTTTACAACTTGAAATCAGGATTTAGATGTGGCATAGTTGTGGGGTGTTACTCCACTGTGGTGGATACTATCAGGGTATTCTAATCTCCACTGACAGGGTATCTATAATTAAAGTTTTCCCTAGTCTAACATATACTTTCTATAAAGTAGAAGGATATTTCTTCAAGGCAATTACCAGGTAGTCCTAATGACAGCAAATTTATAAATTTTTTTATTAATTTGGAATAAAAAAAAGTGTATTTAAAATGGAATAGCTGTACAGCTTTGTCTGTTCAACAACCAAAATAAAAAGGTGGAGGCAGGGAAGGGATAGTCTCCATGGTGTTATGGCTAATGAGCCAAACTACATGATAGCAAGTGAGTTCAAACTCCAGTCATGCTATTGTGTTCACTTTTTGAATAATATCCTTGAGAAAGATATGAACCCTCTTCTCAACCTCACCCCTAGGTATGGGTTAAATAGTATCACAACTGTTCTTCTACAAGGAAGGCTTTGGCATTAAATAAACCACAAAGGTTGATCTGCCATTAAATAAAGAAACCAAACCAAACCTAATCAAACAACTAAAAAAGCTACACACCTAATCCCTCACTCTCTGCATACGAATTCAACATCACAATACCAAAATAAAAATTAATTCAAGTAGAAAGGTATCTTTCAGTTTTCACCACTGCTCTTTGTATGGATTTTGGGGACTGAATTTATTTATCATGAAAAAAGTTAAGTTGTGACAGTAAATTCTCCTCAATCTTGTTTCTTTCTTAAACATTATATTGTCTCACTTATCTCCAATGTGTTCTGAGTCAATACAAGAGTTCCTAGTTGAAGTTATTTTCATGCTTCTGTTGCTGACACCAATGATATTTGAACATTTTGATTATTGATTAATAATAATAAAAAAAAGACAGGGCACTAAATTTGAGACAGAAATATGCCAGAAATATTGTCCCAGGATGAAAGAATAACCTGTTTTAAAAAGTTATATTTTGCAGAATAAATGACCAAAATCATTGAACATAATACTACCATAACTATCATTCACTCTCTCTCAAATCCCTTTCACTCTCTTTTAATTTTTTTTTTTTTTTTTTCATCATACAACGTGTGGAAGCACGTGCGATACCCTAGCCTCATCAGCCGCCAACCAGGGTGATAACACAGTTTCGGTAGCTCAAGGCGGTACTGCCACACCTGGCGCTACCGAGCAGCTTTTATATACATGTGATTGATTAATCAATTTCAACACAATGTAAAACATTTTATACAATACTACTCTTGTAAAATCATTTCTTTATCCTGATGAATATTTCTAATAAATTTTATCAAAATCCACTCAATCACCTTAAAGGAGATAGCCAACAAAATTCATTTAAAGAGGCATCAGTCTTAACTATATACACTTCATTCCTTAATCTAGGATCCAAAGTTTTCTCAAAATCCACCAAATCATCTTAGAGGAGATAGCCAACAAAATTCCTTCATACAGGCACCAACTCAAAAGTATACATTCAGAATTATATTTAAAAAATCACAGATGATAACACAAGAGTAAAAACATGCAAGTAATAAAAAATATGTTGATAATCAAGTTTTGATATGGAAATAATTGAGGCATGAAGATAATTAATATTTTTCTTACTGATTCCATAGACAAAAATTGTAAGGTTGTAAGATAAAAAAGAACTAGTTCCTAAAAATTTTAAATCTCACTACTGCCAATGTATTTATTTAACCAATACTTCCACTTAGAGTAGGATGTGACACAAGGCCAATTTTTAAGTAGTGTTCTGCTGGTTTGAATTCAGAGTTTTCCTTTTCCTAGACAGGTTGCCAAACCAAGATTAAAAAATCCAGTCTGCCCTATTATTTACCCATAGCTGTAAGGAGAATAGATGGATCCATGCCTTTCCCGATAGCATTAGCATGAAGTGAAATGCAAACAACCTGGTCCAGGAGTTGAACTTAGGTCACCAAATCCATTTCCTATGATAATAACTGTTATGTTAAGTGTGCCTCTAGGCAAAGTACATAATTTCCCTTGAAACTGAAGTGAAATTCCATTGAGTTTTCAAAAAACAATCAGTAGATTTCACAGTTGCGGTTCTCTATATCTTCTGCCAAAATTACTTCCACTTTACTCTCCAAGAAACTAACAATGAAGGGATGTTAAAAAATTCTTTTCCTAACTAAAAAGAAACTGTCTCCAAACTATGAAATGTACGTTAGTCTACATATGAATTTTGCAGTTCAACACACTTGACACATTGATTCTCAAGTCTTTTTAACCTTTAAAAATTAATTGAAGAATAGAAAGTCTATGAAAACAAAAAAAAAAAGATAATAATAATTCCTTTCTTGGGTGGGCTAAGAACTTTTTAGCATCTGTTATATTGTATCAAACAGGCTTGCAAAACTTGTTAGTCACTTGCATTTTGAAATGTGCAAAATAAATCTAAGGTCCTACTCCTTGATATTTCAACAAAACTTCCTAGAAAAGTCAGTCAATATTTGCTATGAGACTTGATTTCATTAATTCCTTTAAGATATAACAGAAAGGTGTTCAGATAAGCTCCATGCCCTTTGTATCCCCAATCCAGGAGTTTCCAGTCAAAATGCAGTTTATAAAGTCTTGCAAATTTCATTCATGCATTTTTTGGCATTCCTCATTCTAAACACAAGTTCCACACAAACAGCTGAAATTTGGGAATAAAAATTCTCCCATGAGAGTTTTCAGACAACATTTGACCTTAACTTTTAAGTAAAATGTCAAGAATTGTCTTCTTGGTTCTTAGATTTTTAATTCACTTTCCATCCATCCATATATCGATATTCCAATCTTGTTGAGTAGAAGCCAATTTGCTTTTGGCTAAGGTGCGACTTAATTTAAAAAACAACACACTATTGCCAGTGATTCATGAAAAACTGTAGTGCTAATTTTAGTAACTAAATGATGGCAGTATATGACAATGCAGTACAGTAATCAAAGGATTTACATTTTCTAAGTGAGCAAGGAATCCATTGTTTTTGCATCATGGATAGAACTCCATTAGTTGTACGAAATACTATGTTTTCTAAAGGTATTTGGTTTTCATCAAACCAAGATCTCAATTTTCAAAGATTTTATCAACAATATTCTCCCCTTCAACTATCAATAAACAGTTGGATAGTCTGGGCTCTCTGGCCTTGGTGGGCTGCCAAACCTGGAAGACAACTCTGAACTCAAAACTAGTTGTAATAACTTTAGTAGACAGGCAGAGGATAGCAATTATCCAAATGATTAGAAGATGGAGGGGGAAGGATAACAAATTAATTACTTCACTGCTATGTGAGACTATTCTTGTAGAAACAGAAAAATAAGATCTATCTTATCAGGATATTTTCTTTTTTTAACTACTGTAAAAGTCTTGATGGTTTCATTTGAAAAGAAGCTGTTAGATACAAGATGTGATCAAAAAGTATTGAAACTGAACCTTTAAAACTTTTAATTTAAGACAAATACGCAGTAACTTCTATAATAAAATGATGATGTAAAGACAAGTGATTGTCAAATGGAAGAAAATCATGATTCCAGTCTTGCTACTTTTGAGCAGCAAATTTTGGAAATATAGTTTTTAACAAGTACAGCACCCTCCATACTTACTAGCTTGGTGCAATTTTCTTTTATTCCCTAAACTGAAAATTTATCACAAGAGTAAGAGATTTAAATATGTGGAGGACATTAAGTGAAATATAAATTGAAAACTCACTTGTTTTAATGTCAATAGCAGTATTTTTAAAGAAATTTTTTTTTCATTCATTGTTCATTTTTTTTTGTCTTCTACAGCTTCAGCCTCAATACCTTTTGAAAACACCTTGTATAAGACACAGATTCTCTTAAATCGATTGGACTTTCAAAAATATCCATAAGACAAGTTAATCCTCCTGATACTGTCAACGCTTCTTTCCAGCAGCCATGATGGTGGCAAGAATATGAAAATATAATTAGCAAGTAATGTTTTCATTACTATTCTTTTAAAAAATTCTTTTATATATTAATTTCTGTTTTTTTGTTTGTTTTTTTTTTTGTTTATTTTGTTTGGTTTTTTTTTGGGGGGGGGTCATAATAAACCGTTTACAGGAGACTTACCAATGTTTACAATAGGAAAATGAAATAACATAGTGGAAGCAAAAATCGAACAAATTATTTAAAGTTACAAAGCTATTCCACCAAAGAGGAGTAGCTTCCCCTTATTTCTATACTTTCATGACGTAAAAAAGATCTCTTTAAAGAAAAATTCTATTACATTTTTTTCTATCGCTCCACCCTTAGTAGAACCTGCGTCTCTGATGATATATTCTTCCCGCCCCCGTTAGAAAGACCGATCTACATTATGTACAAGGGAGGTAATAACTAGGTATATTAAATGCAAATCAGAGAGTAATTTCCCCTAATTTATTTGTAACTTAACAAATCGTGTTGATAGCACGGATTCCTTTGACTCTCTCTCGACATCCATCCCCATCGGTTATCGGTATTGGCAGGTCTTGTAGACGTCATCCAATGTCTTTACAGAGCTGACGTAAGTAGGTCTTTACTAGTCGGCCAATATTGCTGTGTTCGTGTGTAGAAGTCTATAAGAGAACATTCCTATTAGTTTGTTCTTCTCCAGCATGCTTTGTCTAGGATGATTTGTAAGATGTGAGGCAAATGACCAAGCAGCTACTGTTTTGTGGATTTTTTATGTAGTTCCTATCTAGCTTTTTTCCATGTGTTTTGTTAGAGTCCAAATGATGCATCAAATACAGTACTATTGACATGGCCACAGCTTGGAAGAAATCTCATTCTATCAGAGATCAGATTTTCATATGATTGACAAGCGGTCAATAACAGTCCTCGCCTTCCCTATGTATATGTTGACATTGCTTTCAGTAGAGGAGATATTGTTGCCTAGGTATGGGAACTGGTCTAATAATCTCAGAGGCTTGCCACTTAGAGATGGTTCCTTCTTTTTAAAACACAGGAACACTGTTGTATCTACATTCACATAGTTGCCAATGCCTCTTGCTGCTTCCTCCATGCGATTCAGAAAGGATTTGGCTAGGGATATCATCTGCTTCTTGTCTTTTTTAATGTAAAATCATTTTTTTAAATTAGATCTATTGATTTTTGTAGAATGTAATCTAGGCAGATTATAATAAACATATATGGTGTTAATGTATCTTTTTCCAAAACTTCAGCAACAATGTCAAAAAGTTGATGCTACCATCAGGTAAGTAAACCACTGCTTTTGTATTTTTGTAAACCATCATTAAACTAGTAACAGTTTCTTTGGGGAGACCATATACTAGTAGTAGTATTTGCTCCATCTTTCCTCTGTGGATGGAATCAAATGCCTTGGAGAAATCTATGAACAATAGTGTTGCCTTAAGATTTTTTGCACTAATTCCTTTGATGATTTAATAGATAGTCAGAATCTGTGATGCTGTGGATTGATTTCTCTGAAAACCATTCTGTATTTTTGTTCTAATAAAGCAGCTAAGATGTCCTATTGCAATGAAATTTTTGCTGGCACAATAATATTAAAATGATTTACCTTGGAGAATAAAATGATTTCCACTCCAATTTGCAGCTTAATAATGATAATAATAATTCCCTAGTAAGATATTCTGGAAAAGAGAGGAATGCAGACAAATAGACCAAAGAATAGGTAAATTGATGATTATGCACAAGGCCTTACACCTGAGAGATGACATACACTCTATGTGTCAAGAAAAGTAGGAGGAAAAGGCCTTGTCAGCATTGAAGATTCTGTTGATGTAACAATTCAAGGACTCAAGGAATACACAAAAAAGAACAAAGAAAGATGAATTACAGTTGCCAGTAACAGCAATGGTAACATAAGGTCAACAGAAAAACAACCAAAAATAGAAAACATAAATAAAAAGAGAAACAACTGTATAGATACTTCAAGCAACAAAACACACAAGATAACCTGATTATGGGTAAGAAAGGGAAACCTCAAGAGAAAAACTGAAACTCTTTTAAAAGTAGCACAAAATAATGTCATAAGGACCAATTATATTGAGGTGAAAATTGATAATATGCAACAGAAAAGCAAGTGTTGGTTATGTGGAAACAGAGATGAAACGGTGAATCACACAATAAACGAATACAGCAAACTATCACAAAAGGAAGACAAGATTAGGCACAACCAGATGAGAAAAGTGATCTACTGGGAATTGTATGAGTGATTAAGATTTGACCATGCTACCAAATGCACAAACCAAAATCCATCCAAGAAAATGACATGAAATTCTATGGGACTTTGAGATATAAGTGGACCACCGAATCCCAGCGAGAAGGCCAGATCTAGAGTTAATTAACAAGAAGAAAATAACATGTCACCTAATAGATTTTGTTGTTCTGGCAGACCACAGAGTGAAAATGAAAGAAAGAAAAAAGACAAATACTTGGATCTTGTAAGAGAGCTGAAAAATTTATGGAACATGAAGGTGACAGTGATACCAATTGTAGTTGGCACACTAGTAATAATTCTCAAAGGCTTGGAAAGACTGGAAGAACTGGAGATCAAAAGGATTGAAACTATACAAACAACAGCATTATTGAGATAAGCTAGAATACTGAGAAGAGACTTGGAGACCTGAAGAGACTTACGGTCACTCAGACTCTAGTAAAAGCACTTGCTAGTGAAAAACTCATAAGGAGTGAAATAATAAGAGTATAATCTGAATCAACACACATCCAGAATGAACCAATTTCTCAAGATATAAATTGAGGTATATTAATTGCTAAGTATATTAACCCATCATAACCCAACATCCTCATTTGAAGACAGGTGTACTTTGCATTAATAAAATTTATACTTATATTTACTATAATAAAGGTTAAAGAAATGATTCAGTGTGTTTGTTATCTATTTTTACATGTTTTCATATAATTTCATTATAGATTAGAAAATTAAAAATTTGGGTTATAATGAGTTAATAGAGTAGTTTCTCTAATTTATCTATTTGAAAATAATTATAAAAATTTTGCATGAAGTCACTGAGCATTGGACTTAAAGGCCATTGATAAAGGACTTTAAGTAAATACTACATTATATTATCAGATACCCTTAATAAGAGTATAATATCTTTAGACAATACTTAATAAGTGACATTGGCATTTATGTATTTACCCAACTCTTTTGCTGCAAGCAGGATGTGACGAGGTCAGTTGTTAAGCAAAGTACAGCTGGTTTGAATTTAGTTTGGTTTGGGTTGGTTGGTTAGTTTTGCAGCATGTTAACCTCTGTTGGGTTATTTAATGTTTAAAAGTCTTTTTTTCTAAAGCAATTAATTGGTTTCATTATCCTAACTCCCAGGTCTACTCTGAGCCAGAGTGGTAGTAGCAGTTAAAGTCCCATTTATAGGTCAAATAGATCTGTTTGAAAATCATTAGTATCATAAATGAGTACTTGAAACCATATGTGAATCATTTGTATATAAAATTATTAGTTTAATAAATGAATATTTGAAACCATATAATGTGAATTATTTGTATATAAAATTATTAGTATTATAAATGAATACTTAATAAAATATAACTGTCAGTAAACACGATTGTTATTAAATAGGAATAGTAACTTGAAACCATAGAGTTGTGTATAAATTAATTACTATTAGATAGGAATGCTTGAAACCATGTAATTGTGTTTAAATTATTTCTATTATATAATAATGATTATAATCAGAAGGTTAATAAGCTGTTAAACAAACCAACCCAAACTCTTTTGCTAATAGCAAATATACAAACACTAAGTAGGCAGACTTATGACATTTTTTATTTTAAAAACTTTACAAATGAGATTCATAAAACATCTTGAAACAAGAAAGTTTAAGGACATTGAATTCATCTGAATACATTTATCTTGCTTCAATTGCATTTTCTTTGAGTATCTCATGTAGTGTGATAGGCTTGCAAACTATTAATGACTTCATTTCTCACTAGGTGCCTTATATACTTCTGGTCTCATGCCAAACTAAGTTAAACTTAGTGAATGACACCACTTCCTTAAAAAAATAAATAAATACTACTTCTGTTCCATCAAAGTTGTTTAATTTGTATATAAATTTCATACACTATATGTAAGAGCTATAATGGGACACACTTTCAGACAAATACCCTTAGGAAAGGTATGAACCCCCTTATCCTCCCAGCTATGGGTTAAATAGCATTACTGCTCTTCTTCTAGAAGGATGACTTTGGCATTAAATAACCCACAAAGGTTGTTATGCCATTAAACAAAAGAAACCAAACCAATAATGGAACAGAATTAGTATAAAGAATAACTATGTAATTGTGGAAACAATTTTTTTTTTAAAATCTTGGAATTTCTTTAAATGTGGATTTTAAGTAGAATAAAATGTTTATTTTTCACAAAATAATTGAATTTATAATTATATATTTCAATGGATCAGAAAGAGAAAGAATACTAATGTATGTATTTACATTTACACTCCCACCCTGCCATGAACAGGATGTGAGACAAAGTCAACTTTTAAGCAGAATATAGCTAGTTTGAATTCAGAGTTTTCCTTCTCCAAGACAGGTCGCCTAACCAAGTCTAAAAAACTCAGTCTGTTCTACTATTTATCCATAGCTAGGAGAGAACAAATGGATTCATGCCTTTTCCCAAGGAAATTAGCATGAAGTGAAATGCAAGCAGCTTTGTGTAGGATTTAAACCCAGGTTGCCAATTCCATTTCCTATGATGATAACCATTATATTATGAACACCTCCACATACTCATGTATAAGTTAATCTTGTGAATAGATCAACTATTGATTTGTAATAACAAAATCATTCATTTATAGAATTAAAATTTGAATTCAAGGGTTTCTCCTACTTTTTCCCCATTTATGCTTGAATTTCAACCTTACAAAATAATTTCTCAGACAAAACATTTTTTGCCTAAAAATTAGGTATTCAAAATACAACTTACACATGAGTATATATGTATTTACCCAACCCTCTGCACAAGTAGGATGTGACACAAGGTCAATTTTTAAGTGGAGTTTAACAGGTTTGAATCTAGAATTTTCCTTCTCCTAAAATGGTTGCCATACCAAAGTTAGAGCCCAATCTGCTCAAGCCAGGAAGATAATAAAATTAAATATTATACCTACAGGGAGAATACTTAGCTTCATACCTTTCCCAAAGGTACTAGTGCTATGTGAAATACAAACAGCCTTTCCAGGATTTGAAATTGGGTCACCGTGTCCATTTCTTACAATGATAACTATTACAACACAAACACTTTTATATAGACATTTTCATGAAGGATTTTCTTCTGTAGTTGTGTGTGTGTGATACAATGATATTGCGATTGAGTTAAATTTGTATATAATCTTTAATACCATACATGTAGGTTGACTCTTGATTTATGGTCATGGAATTAATGTTTGAAGCCAAAAGTTGCTCCTAGTCTTTCTTATTATATCTAAACTTTACAAATTTATTACTGATGTATATCTGGGTGGGCAAAAAAATGTATATGATGACATTATATCTGCAGTTTATGACTTTTTTGACCAATGGGATCCAAACACTTCAACACCAATGTAAGAACTGTGCAGAAAGCAGGGAGGACTATGTTAAAAAATAAACCTCATCTGGTCACATTCCATGAGAGCACCATGGTCAGCCTATGAACTTTTCAGCCGACCCTCATAGTTTGACCTCTAATTTTTTGTCTACAAATAGCCTTCAAAATTAAACATATCAGTATCAAAACCTTATCATGATTCACCATCTGTAAATACATCTAAGGCTCTGTTATTTTTGGCCCAATTTCAACCTAATTATCATGAACTGCTTGTCATGCTTGAAAGTGTTTTAAACTATACTAGAAGATCTAGTTAAGATAGTTTTTTTTTTTTTTTTGATGAGGAGTGGTGAGATCTCTTTCACTCTGTATATTTTAGTGTCCCCTTGCTATAAAAAAAGGTGTCCATTTCATAGTAGTTTACTTAAATCTTTATGAAAGGCAGAGGGCTCTCCCCCTCCTTACATGCACTGAGACTCTCTTTGTTATGGCCAAATATCAAGTCACTAAGAGGGATTTCATTTCATCTCAGTAGTTGCCCAATCTAAAAAAAAAACACCAGTTTTTAAAAAAAAAATTTAGGTTAATACTACTCTTCCAAGTTAGGAAAAATAATAAAATTAAATATTATTTGAAATGTTAACTAATTTTTAGGGGTTTTTGAGGATATCAGAAATCTCTGAACAAACCAGAAGCCATTTTTTGTATGTAATACTTGGTGTAAACAAGGCAGTAACCCATTGTAAATAAAATATAAAAAACAACTAAAATGTCCTTTAATTATGAATAATTATCCTAAACTTTAACAATAAGAGTGGCCCTTATTTTCAACAATGACCCTCTTACGGCCCATGTGAAATATGGGTAAGTACTGCTAGTTAGTAAAATTTACCACTGGTTCACCTGCAAAACATTTTAATGGAAAGGCTGGTTATTTATGCAATTGTTTTGCTCTAATAACATACATAAATAGAAGAGAGAAAATAAAAAATCTTAATGTCTGACTGTAATCTTATCAGAAGAGACTTAAAAATTCAAAATTATAGGATTACAGAACATTCATAGTTAGCAATTCATAGCCAGAGACAATTCATGTTTAAAAATTCATCTCCATTGATTCAATTGCCATGTATTACAGAACGTTCATAGCAATCAAAAATTCATTTCTGACAATTCATAACCAAGAATTTATCCCCAACCTTGTTTAACAATATTAAGTAATATTACTTGACAATAACTTAGCAACAAACAAGATGAAGAGTGATGGAAAATAATAAATTTCAACAATGTACATTTTTATGACTGGACACATCAAAAAACGTTGTTGACTTTAATATTTTTATATGAAACCTGTTGGTTTGATTTAGCCATATAGTGAAATTTAGTTTACTGTAATTTTGGAATTTTGTGACTAGCTTAATTCTCCTTTTTATGATTAATTTGAAGCTGGTATTTAACTTTTTGGTCCAGCACATTTGGCAACAAATTTAATGGCCAGAATGCACCTGTGATCATAAAATAAAAAAAAACTTGCAAATAAAAAAATTTAATGGAGTCTCACAATAACAATACTAGAATACACTATGGCGCCAGGGAATATATTACACAAGTGTGTGTATAAGATAATTTTTTATTAACTGATACTGCTAGAAATGACTATTTTACTAAAGTTTTAGAAGTAATTAAGTATTTTTTCTTAGAATTTTAAGGCTATATTGAACAAGAGGCACATTTGAGGGGTATATTTCACAAGATCCAAAATTTTAAAGTAATGTGGACTATAATTGCATCTCACCTTCATATATTATGCATATTTGGGCAACTTGAATTGCTATCTGTACCAAAAGGGTTAATATTGTTAAACAAGGTTGTACCAGGTAAATCTTTGGTGCTAAATAAAGCTGAATTAGCTGGATTCCATCACAGAAAGTCCAAAGTAATGGCCACCTGTAAATCCTATTTTGTCTTTCTTAAGTTGGAAGTTCAGTATTTCGTAACCGGTTGATAAATTCCAGCAAGTAAATCTGGAGTCGAATTTCAGCAGGATTGTTTGTGACAAAAAAACCTGGGACTCCCGCCTTCTCTAAAGTAACCTGTTGATCCATTACTTTTTGATCTAACTCCATAATAGTTTTCATGTCACGTTTCTTCACTTCATCCTCAATTCGCTTGTTCATGATCTGAAAGTAACAGAACAACAGAATTAAAATACCAAGGTGACCATTTTGGTACATGAATTTTTTTATCTAAATAACATCAAACTTTCATTTATATTTGCAACTAACAAACATATATCAAACAAGATTAAACTTTTGTTAAAACTTTATGGACAAAACACAAGTATGTTTTTATTTATCATCAAAAAGAAAAAAAAATTATTTATAGTTTGTGGACGTCATTCATCAGCTCTGTGTAGAGATTGAATGCCACTGAGAGGACTTGCCAAGAATGATGACCAATAGGGATGGGTGGTGAAAGAGAGTTAAGGAAATCTGTGCTGTTGGCACACCTTGATGATGATAATCATTTGAAAACTATAAATCCAATATTTCAGGCAGAACACACCATAAGTCTGATATTTTAGGCAAAGTGCTATTTCACTATGCACCATAAGCCAGATATTTTAGGTTAAGTGCTACATCACTATACACCATAAACCAGATATTTTAGGCTAAGTGCTACTTCACTATGCACGAAAAACCAAATATTTTAGGCTAAGTGATACTTCACTATGGACCAAAAGCCAAATATTTTAGGCTAAGTGCTATTTCACTAAGCACCATAAGTCTGATATTTTAGGCTAAGTGCGATTTCACTATGCACCAAAGGGCAGATATTTTAGGCTAAGTGCTATTTCACTATACACCATAAGCCAGATATTTTAGGCTAAGTGATACTTCACCATATATCATAAGCCAGATACTTTAGGCTATGTGCTATTTCACTATGCATCATAAGCCAGATGCTACTTCACTATACATCCTAAGCCAGATATTTTAGGCTAAGTACGATTTTACTAAGTACCATAAGCCTGAATGCTACTTTACTACTCTACCTGGAAAAAATATACAATTAACAAACTTACAGGATGTTTCCCTTGGTTTATTTAGCAGTAAATGAACTAATAACAGATAGTCCATAATATTTTCTATTATTTAGCAGTAAATAAACTAATAGCAGTTATTCCATATTTTCTTCTACATGGCTTGGAAAAAATTATACTATCAATTAAAATAGTGTAATCTAGTTTGTTTAAGAAATATTTTATGAAGCCAGAATATTCATTTATTAAACAAAAAATATTTTGCATCTTATCCAATACTATTTATTTACTGCGAAATAAAAAACCTACATGAACATCCTCTGAGTATTCTAATTTCACAATTTTTCCCAAGGGTAGTATACACAGCAAGCCCAATATTTCAGGCTCAGCTAGATCATATCATCATCATCATCCTGTCATGCCATCAGCACGGATATCCCTGACCCTTTCTCGCCATTCCTCCCTATCACCCCATGCTTCCAGCAGGTCTTCAGTGCTACATCCCCTATCAACACAGAGCTGCTGTATGTAGGTTTAAGCTGGTCGTCCTGCCTTTGTTCGGCCATATGAAGGGGTCCACAGGAGTACATCACTTATAAGCTCATCCCTACTTCTCCAGCAGTGTCCTGCATGTCTGGTTCGTCTAATTTTGGTAGTTTTCGTGATGGGTGGTAGGTGGCCATGCAGCTGCTGCTTTGTGGAGTGCTGCCTCCAGGATTTGTTCAATATTGCTTGCAGCATTCCTGTATAGTTGCCATCAAGCTTTTTCTCCATCCGTTTAGTTAGTGTCCATGTAGTGTATCCATATAGCAATATCGACATGACTGCTGCTTGGAAAAAACTGTGTTTCATTTAATCAGGTCTGACTTCATGGCTTCCGGAGAAATAGATCCACGATGTAACAAATCTTGATTATTCATCGAATTCTTGAAGGTGTACATGCAAAAAACCTACAGGCAACAATATTATTTGTCAACTTTACCAAGGCCTTTGACTCCATTCACAGAGGAAAGATGGAGCAAATTCTACTCGCTTACGGCCTACCAAAAGAAACCATCACAGCCATAATGATTCTCTATAGAAACACCAAAGTAAAAGTCTGTTCTCCGGATGGAGACATAGACTACTTTGACATTGTAGCAGGTGTACAGCAAGGAAACACACTAGCCCCATACCTCATCATCTGTCTAGACTACGTGCTTAGAACATCTATTGATAAAATCAAAGAAAACGGTTTCAAACTAACAAAGGAAAGAAGCAGAAGGTACCCCGCAAAAACAATCACCGACACCGACTACACTAATGACAAAGTGCTTCTGGCAAATGCACCCGCCCAAGCCAAAACCCTGCTACATAGTCTGGAATGAGCCGCTGCAGGCATTGGCCTCCATGTCAATGCACACAAGATGGAATATATGTGCTTTAATCAAACAAGCGACATCTCCACACTAAACGGTAGCTCTCTGAAACTAGTTGACAAGTTCACCTCCCTAGGAAGCAGTGTCTCATTAACCAAGACAGACATCGACACGTGACTAGCAAAGGCTAGATCATATAAGATTCTAATAATAAAAAGTTTAATTACAATTCACAGCCTTTCTTTTAATGGAATAACTTTAAAAACCAACTCATGATACTGCAATCAATGTTACTGTTCTAACAGTTACCTAACAATATTTCCTGATCCTGAGATTCTGTTTCTTATTAAAGTCATGTAGATAGGGAAAAACATCATTTTTTTGATGTTATGAATAAACTAGATAAAGTAATTGTCTATATAGGGTAAGAAGTGAAAACTTAGATCACAGACACACAAATGTCAAAAATCCATTCAAAAAATTTGTCAGTTATCACAATAATCATAAGAAATACTAAAAATTAATAATGATAGATAAGACTTCTTTAAATAAAGAACTAGCTGAAGTATCTATCTTATTTGGGTAAGAGGCGGAAACTTGGATCATAGACACAGCAAGACTAACAAACAAATGTCAAAAATTCCTTCAACAAATTTGTCAGTTATCATTAATAATCATAAGAAATACTAAAAATTAATAATAATAGATAATACTTCTTTGAATAATAATGAACTAGCTGAAGTATTTATCTTATTTGAGTAAGAGGCCAAAACTTGGATCACAGAAATATCAATTTTTTTCTAAATAATTTTTTTTTACTATTTGGAAATTTAAATTTTGTATAATTAGATATGTCTTGCCTGATTTCTAGATCATTGTTAATAGTTAGAGACCATCTCTCAATGAAAGTCCACCACTTTCCTGATAAGAAACAATTTTTTTAAATCAAAAAACTTTAATATATAGAGATTATTGGCTTTTTTGTCCTATCAGTGTACATGATCTTAAGAGTTTGGGTCAATTTGAATCAGGTGTATAGTCATATAAATGCCGAGAGAGTAGAACAAATATCTTTGAAATTGTGCATTTTTACAATGAAATTTTGCAAGTATACAGGATGTTTCATAAAAATTGGTATTATGTTGTAATCTAATAATGTTCAAAGAAGAATTTTTCTAAAGAAAAAAAGAAGATGGTCTCTTGAATAAAAGCATTGGCTAAAGTGTATCTAGTTAACTGGTGGTCATAACTTCAATCCATGACTGAATTGGATGATGTATGAAATCATATATTCTGGTTCAGTGGAAGAGACAGACAAGTGATATCACAATTAACGGGAAGAATTAAGTAATATATGGCATATACTCAAAAAGCATGGACAGCAAAATGAAAATAATCTACTCCCATAGATCGAATAAAGTATTCACTGCAAGATTCCCAGGTTACCGACAATAACAGACAACTGAAGACTACCAGATAGTTTGTTTAATGACATATCAACTCCAATGGGTTATTTAATGCTGAAATCTAATTCATTTTTAAATGTCTGATTAAAATCATAACTATTTATATTGTTAACATTCCACTGCATTTTTTTAAAATCACTTTTTTTACTATAATAATCAGTTGCTTGCAGTTATATGGTATCAAGTATTCCTATCTAATACTAATAATTTTTAAACAGATCTATTTTACCCATACATGGAACCCTAACAGGTACTACCATCCAAGTCTGAGTAAACCTGAGAGTAATGGCAATGAAGCGGTACTCCACACTCCTCATAGCTCCAGAACTAAAACCTCACTATCAGATGCAGTTTAGTGTCATAGCCAAGAAATGAAAATCATCAGAGTGTAAAGCAGAAATATTTTGATTATAATAACAACCAAGACAAAGACATTAGTCCAAGAACATTAGTGCAGGAAATAAAGACAATAGCATCTCACCTCTCTTTCTCGTTCAACTTGTGTTGTCACTAGAGGCAAATTATGTGGTTTTGTCTCACATGCTTGAATCAGTTCTTTATGCTTCTTTAACATTTCATGCTTTTGAGCTAAAAGGAAAAATATGGAAAAAGACAGAAATTTCTTAAAGCAAATTAGATACAAATTTATTTGACAGGGACAAAAGTAAAGCTGAATCAACTGATTATGCCCATGAAGTTGATACTGATGATACCTACAATTGTTTATATTTATGGTATAAGGAGTCATAAGGTTGGATGGTAATCACCTTGAAGTTTGTTGAGATACAATTCATTATGACAATCATATAAGTATTAAAATAAATTCATCAATCTTAATGAAGTAATGACAGAAATGGGTGCACCAAAAGAAAAAGAATATAGAGTGTTTCAGAAAAATCAATATCATTTCATAATCTAATAACTTAACCAGTTCTCATTCAAATGATCTCAGATTTTAACAGTATGTTAACTCAAAATTCTATGCTTAGTGTTTTATGCTTTTTTTTTTCAGATATAAAAATGCCATTCACTAGAGTAGAAAAGGCATTTAAACATCAAATATAGAATTTTGAGTTATTTCTACACATTCTATTAAAATTTGAGATCATTTGAATGAGAATTGATCCAGTTATTAGATCATGAAATAAATATAAAGTATAAATTTTTCTGAAACACCCAATAATTTTTTTTAATTTATAGACAAAGATTAAAAAACCCATAAGATTTTAAGCTCATTCTTGTGGAAGAGCTAAATGGGGTTTTTGGCTGTAAAAAAAAAAAACATCACAGATTTGAACTATTTATTTATTAGATTATATAGTATTTGAAAATCATCATCAATATGGATTCTTCAATCATATTTAATTATGGTATTTGCATAGGAGATTTTATCAAAGATTTCAAGTACACATTTTTTTATGAGATTTAGATTTTATTTGAAATATGGAAATCTTAAAATCTGGGTACTTTGCAATATTTTACAAAGTCATCTCATTCCCCCAGGAATCATCATTTCATATTCAGGAGATTTCTGAACAAAGATTTTATATTCATTGTAGAAAAATAAGTTAAAATAAAATAATCTTAAAAAATTTCAAAAGAAAGAAAATAAATGCATTGTGGGAAATTAAATAAAATAATAATAATAATGTTTACTTTCTTTATTTAATGGCATATCAAAATTTGTGGGTTATCCTGGAATAAGAACAGCAGTGGTACTATTTAACACATAGCTGGGGGATAAGGAGGATTTATACCTTTCCTAAAGGTATTAGTCCAAAAAATATTAATACAGAATTAAAACAAAAATAAGATAAATACATTTTTCTCCACAATGTTAAAAATAAAAGGACTGGAAAGGGTTTTTGATAATCTATCTATTTTTATGAGCCTACTTCTACAAAAGAGATAAGTCTTTTTCAATTCGCATCATATTGTGTGCGGACATGTTTTGAGAGCTCTTAAAGAGGGGTTATGAAATAAGTACAATTTTGTTATTGTTTTTTTCTCCGACTCAGCACCCTGCTGACTTGAGTTCAACCATTACTACTACTACTACTACTATTATCATTATCGTCACAGAAAAGATAATGGACATACAAAAGAGACTTTAAGAACTTTATTTCCTTGAAACCTTATAAAAAGGGAATAGATGGTCAGTACTAAAACACAAGGTTTTGTTGTTTCTTTATTTTATACTTGCTTGATATGTGAACATGCACACACCAAACCTAACCCCTAATACAGTCATTTTTGGCTTTACATAAAAATTTGTTGCAAAGTTTTTCACATTCTGTCTTGTCTACTTGACTCATTGCAATATAGAACTACCAGTGATGAAAGAAGTTGGTCTTGAGGTAGATTCCAACCTTTTGTAGGCTTTACACTTCAGCTTTCTTGGTTTGATTTGATTTATTTATTAAACAGTATATCAATTATCTATGGGTTATCAATTGCTAAATTTTGATTAATTTATAAATGTTTGATTGTAATCATAACTATATTTTCAATGTCCTACTATATTTTTTGTAACAGATATATTTGAGCCATAGACAGGATCCTAACAGATACTACCACTCTGAGTCAAAGTGAACCAGGAAGTAATGGTAATAAAGAGGTACTCTACATTCTTCAGAGCTCCAGAATTGAAGTCTCACCACCAGATGCAGTTTAGGGTCATATTCAGAACACTTCAGCTTTCTTGAAAGTCAATAATACAAAGCATAAAAATGCAAATACAACACAATTTGTTAAAGTCTTGATAACTGAGGAAAAAACATCTATGAAATAGATATCATAATTTTGGTCTATGACTATAAAATTGTCAGCTGGATGCTAACAGTTAAACAAAAAGATTCACACAAGCAAAGGTCCAGGTTAACATTACATGGCAAATCAAATCCCTCATAAAGAACATTAAACATTTTGAAAATTTCAAAAACTAATATGCTAAGAACATACCCAAGGATTCCATTTTAATTTGTCTATAATCATTTGTTTGCACATAGTTATGATATCAAGTATTCCACCTTGAGCTACCAAAACTGTGTTATCACCCTGGTTAGCGGGTGATGAGGGCAGGGTATCGCACATGCTTTCACACATTGTATGATGAAAAAAAAAAAAATCCTATTTAATACAAATAATTTGCACAGCTATGTGGTTTTAAGTATTCCTATCTAAGAATTTAAGTACAATTATATGGTTTCAAGTTTGTTTGAGTTTTAAGGTATATTAACCTTTGTAGGTTATTTAATGCCAAATCCATTTTTATACAAATAAACAGTTCTATTTCAAACAATTTAGTTTAGCATAAGTACAGTTTAATTGTCAAAAACATTTCTATTTCAAGCTATTTAGTTTAGTCAAACAGTTCTAATTCAAACAATTCAGTTAAATATAAGTCCTGTTTACACACAGTTAAATGTCAAAACAGTTCTATTTCAAATAATTCAGTTGCTACCACTTCAGACCAGAGTCAACCTGGAAGTGATGGTAATGAAGAGATACTCTGCATTCCCCAAAGCTCCAAGACACTCATGGTGCGATGGGTTCATACTCCTCTGCAGAGGTGCAGTCAGTGTATTCTACAGCCCCAGCCGACTAGACAAGGTTTCAAGTAAATATTTCTATTTAATAATCATTAGCTTGCACATAGTTATATATGGTTTCAAGTAACTAATAATAATAATCCTTAGTAAACAATTATAGCTTCAAGTAACTATTCTTAATACAAAAGATTGACAGTTATATGATATCAAGTATTCCTATTGAATACAAATAATTTTCAAATAGATCTATTTGACCCATAGATGGGACTCTAACAAGTAATACCACTCAGAGTGGACCTGGGAGTAATGGCAATGAAGTGGTACTCCACATACCCCAGAGCACCAGAATTGGAGCTTTATCATCAGATGCAGTTTAGTATCACACCCAGGACCACCTAATTGGTGTGCGTATGCTGGGGGTCTTACTCCTTCTGCAGAGGATGTTGTTGGCATGTTCTAAGATTTGCTGACAGTGCTAGTGCCAGTTGAGTTATGCAATGACAAAAAAGAAAAAAGACATTTGGTGAATTATAGACAAATTCATCATTGTGGGCTTATTTTTATATTTGTTTTCAAAAATTTGTAAAGATGTCAACTTTCAGTTTGTTTGTTTAATGGTATATCAACCTTTGTGAGTTATTTATTGCCAAAGGCATCCTTGTAGAATTACAGTAGTAGTACTATTTAACCCATAGCTAGGGTGAATGAGATAAATGGGTTCATACTTCTCCCAGGGGTATTAGTCTGAAAGTGAATGTAATAGCATGATTGGTGTCCAAACTCACTATGATGTCACTGACCAGCATGTTAGCCACTACATGAATGGGGACTCTACATAAAGATGTTCATAACCAACAAAAATGTGTATGTATTTACCCAACCATCTGCCACAAGTAGAATGTGACACAAGGTCAATTTTTAAGCAGTGTTTAACAGGTTTTAATTCAGAGTTTTCCTTCTTCCCAACTGGTTGCTATATCAAGGTTAATGATCCCAGTTTGCCCTATTATTTACCCATATCTAGAAGGAGAACAGTTGGAGTCATACCTTTTCCAAGAGTATTAATACTATGTGATATGCAAACGGCCTCATCCAGGATTTGAACTTGAGTCAACATATCCATTACCTACAATGATAACTATTACACCATGAGCACTTCCAAAATGAGTATGTAGCTATTTACTAACCTTAACTTAGTTGTAGCACAAGGCCAAAAGAAGTAGTCACCTACTAAGAAGTCAAATCCCAAGTAATAATCTGCTAGCCTTGCTCACTAACCATCATATCAATGTGATATCCTCTTAAAAAACTAAGTATATCATAGATTTGTTTGCAAGACCAGAAGTATAAAACATTTAGTGAGAATCAAACTCACTACTCAGTAATAATTGTTCTTAGAGACTAGCTTGGCAACCATTTCACCCTGACAAAGTACCCAACAATGTGTATTTAGAATAAGAATTCCGGTAAGTCAAAACTTGGAAATGGATAGGAAAATGGAATCTACTTACCTTTGTGGTCGTTCATCTGTTTTACTCGTTGGTTAAACAAGTTTTTTTCCTCTAAATGCTGTACTTCTGATAAACTTCGGACAATTTCAAAGACAGTTCCATCCAGCAAAGCATGAGCAAGACCTGACAAAAGGTCATAGGGAACACGTTGTTGGTATTTTCTGCAACAGAAAACCAGAATAAGAAAATTTTGAAGAAATGATTATAAATAGAATGATAGGATTTCATAAGGGTTCAAATTCACTTGTTGGTTCACTTCAATTATATGTACAAAAATATATTATGACACTAAAAACTCCTCTACTTGATTGCAAATAGGACCACTGATGCATATGTATGTAGTTATGAGTATGGCCATAGGAATAAGTGTATATGTTTATATAAAGGGACAGGTATATCTATAAATCTGTATATATATGTTGGGGTGAGCATATCTGAATGAGTATGGGTTTAGTATATGTATGTAGAGTTAAACATATCTGTGTAGTGCTGTGTGTGTGTGAAAAGACATAGTGTATATGTATTGGATGTGTGTGTGTGGATATCAAAGGAATAGTAGATGAATTGAGTGGAAAACTTGTGAGGTGATAAAATTGAGCTTGAAAGGGTTTATTTTTTTATGTCCATTGTAAACATACATTTAAGCACAGCAAGAGGTCAGTAGATAAAAGTCTGGCCAGTTTAAGTAGCTAAAATATGGGAGACCTATATTTAGGAGGAGTTAGAAATTAGCATTCCATATATACAGATTAGTAATTAATAAATGATGAAACCAGCTATGAGAGGGTGGTTGACCAGTTCAGCTCAAGCAGTTAAGATTGGTCCAGAGTGTTGAGTTAGACATCCACTGGAGAACATATTGGCTTGGTTTGGTTGGGTTGGGTTTTATGGCATATCAACTATTGTAGGTTATTCAATGCCAAATCCTCTTTATACATATATATTGAATATAAAGGATTTGGTTGGGTTGGGTTTTATGGCATATCAACTATTGTAGGTTATTCAATGCCAAATCCTCTTTATACATATATATTGAATATAAAGGATTTGGTTGGGTTGGGTTTTATGGCATATCAACTATTGTAGGTTATTTAATGCCAAATCCTCTTTATACATATATATTGAATATAAAGGATTTGGTTTCATTGGGTTTTATGGCATATCAACTATTGTAGGTTATTCAATGCCAAATCCTCTTTATACATATATATTGAATATAAAGGATTTGGTTTGGTTGGGTTTTATGGCATATCAACTATTGTAGGTTATTTAATGCCAAATCCTCTTTATACATATATATTGAATATAAAGGATTTGGTTGGGTTGGGTTTTATGGCATATCAACTATTGTAGGTTATTTAATGCCAAATCCTCTTTATACATATATATTGAATATAAAGGATTTGGTTTGGTTGGGTTTTATGGCATATCAACTATTGTAGGTTATTTAATGCCAAATCCTCTTTATACATATATATTAAATATATATGATTTGTAAATACATTTTGCTCATAACATTTTAAAATCAGCCTGAGCTCATATTTAAATGCAATATCAATATTTTAAGAGCCAATGTACTAGTACAGTTCACAATCATTTTAAAAATTATCTCAAATAGATCTATTTGACCCATGAATGGGACTCTAATAGATACTACCATTTTGGGTCAGAGTGGGTCTGGGTTTAACGACAACAAAGAGGGTGACATCATACTCTCCCAAACTCCAGAAATGGAATCTCAAAGCTGTTTGCTAATGCTCTTGGGAAAGGCATGAATCAGCTTGTTTTCCCCCAGCTATTGGTAAACAGTAGAGCAGACTGCGTTCTTTAGCCTCAGTTAGGCAACCAGTCTAGAAGGAAAATTCAAACCAGCTGTACTCTGCTTAAAAATTTACCTTGTGTCACATCCTGCCCATGGTGGAGGGGTTGGGTAAATAGCAATCCAAGACATACCTTGTTTTTAGTTGGTTAGATATCTGATGTAGAGTATAGTAAAAAATTCATACTATTGATCAACTTACTTAGTATTGGTAAATATAAATGATAATACTTTTTTTTTTATATACTGCTTACATTATTTCATTTACATATGTCTTTGAATCTAATTTCAGCATTAACCCAATCACTGCCAAATTTTTCAGTTTTTAAAAGTGCTGCATTTTCCAATTAAAAAAACTGTTTTTAAAAATGTTACTTGAAAACCTTTAAATCCTGATAAGGTGTTAATTATAATGTAAATGTAATAAACTGATGTCAGAACAGTAAAAAGAAGATCATCTAAATAAAATCTGAAACTTTCTTCTTTGTTCAACACTGCCTACATTATTAGTACTATCTGTATCTGAGTCACTGTTATCAAAATAGACCTGGAAGTCAGTAATTTCATTTAATTCTGGATCTGAATCCTGTAAAATTTCTTCCACAACCAGCTCAGTACAAAGTGACCCTTCAAGCTTCAATGACAACAATCTAGATGTGAAATATAGCAAAAGTGGTCAAATTTGGTGTCAGAATAATAAGAAATGCCTCTGCAAAATTTCCCAGCAGGTAGAAAATGCAGACATTGATACAGCTAAAAAAGCTGTAAAATTTGCAAATTGAATGTAGTATGAAATTCAATTCTTCACAGAGCCATGCAGATTATCAAAAAAAAATGAAAAAATTCAGAGGTTCTAGGCTTGAAGTAAAAGGTAGGTAAGTCAGTAACAGATGGAAAGATCTTTAAAATAATATAAAGATAGTTGACTTTCAATAGAATCTACAAAATCAAATTTAGAAGAATAAGTTTAAAACAAACAATACTTTTATGATATAATGATCAAAACAACTCAATGAATAAATTCCAAAGTTTTCAGAACCACAGAACTCATTTTTTTATCAAGCTGCTTTTGTTCTTACCACAGTTTAGCTAATTCATTCTACTGCCTTCTTCAACTGTATTGATTTACCCAACCCTTCAAACACAGGCAGGATATAATACAAGATGAATTTTTAAATGGAGAATAGCTGACTTGAAATCAGTTTTCTTTCTCCAAGACTACTTACCTTACCAGGCTAAAGAACCCAGTCTGCCCTAGTATTTATATATAGTTGGGTGGGAGAACAAATAGATTCATGCCTTTTCCAAGGAAATTAGCATGAAGTGAAACATGAACAGCTTCATCCATGATTTGAACTCAGGTAGCCTATTCCATTTCCTAGGACGATAACTGCTACACTAAGTGAGCCTCCTGACAATATACATAGGGTAGTCAACATGGACAATTATCCAAGGTACTATGTGTTACTACAATGTCACAGTCCAGCACGTTAACCACTATGCCATGGGGATCTCCCTCTGTCAAGTTTTGGGGTGCCTGTCAAGTGCCTGTGACAGTAGGACAGCATAGTGTGTCAGTTTGTTAGCATTCATAAGTTATGGTATCCATCAGTCTTGTGAGACATTAGATTAGCGCTTGGTCTTACACAAGCCTGGTTCAGGTTATATGGAAGCAAGTTTCCCCTCTCCATGACACTAATGTTGTCCAAGAGAAAGACTAGGTACTATCTATACAACTTGGTATCAACATCACCACAGGAGTTGCCAAAACAAGGTTGGAAACAATGTAGAACTGTCTTAGGGATGCCAGCTCCTGGTTTAAAGTTGAGAGTTTGCCTTCTAGAACAGTCGCTTAATAATGACTAGAGAACCCAGCCTGCCCATATATGAGAGGAGAAGAGATGGATTGGATTGGTTGGGTTTCTTTTTGTAATGGCATATCAAACTTTATGGCTTATTTAATGCCAAAACCATCCTTTTTGAAGAACAATAGTGGTACTATTTAACTCATAGCTGGGGTATAAGTGGTTTCATACCGTTCCCAAGAATAGTAGTCATACTATTTAAACCAAAGTTGGCAGGGGATAAAGGTGTTAATACTTTTCTCAAGGGTATTAGTTGAAAAGTGAATGCAATAGTGCAGCAAGAGTTAAAACTTGCTAAATATACCATAGTAGTCCAGTAAGTTAGCCACTACATCATAACTCCTCACTATGGATTTGTAAAGGAAATATATTTCTCAACTTGGTTTTGTAAAATGCTTTGTAGGGAACTCTGGTTTTTTACATGGTTCCTAAGGGACAGCTATGAGTTAAATAATACCACTATTGTTCTTCCAAAAGGATAGTTTGGGCATTGAATAACCCATGAAGTTTGATATGTCATTAAAAAAAGAAACCAAACTAATCCAATACATCTCATCTCCTCTAGTATATGACCGGGTTGGGTTCTTGAGTCATCATTAGGCAACTGTTCTAGAAGGCAAACTCTGAACTCAAGATTGGTTGCCTTATCAAAGCTAAATAACCCAATTTGCCTTACTACTGACCTATAGATGGAATGAGAAGAGATATTTGTGCCTTTTCCAAGAAAATTAGTGCAAAGTGAAAAAAAACCCCTAATGTCTGCCCTATGTACATCCATTTTTATCTTATCTTGAAGATATTATTAAATCAAAACAATAACTGATCAAATATTTTAGATATATAATAAACAGCACTTATTTCAGATATACAGTAAACACCTCGTATATTACCAAGGGGGATTTCAGAGTGTTGTTATAACAGGTGGATTTTAAATAAACTGTATTGATAATTATTTCAAGCTTATCCTAAATTGATATGTCAATATGAGGTATTCACTAGTGCTAAAACCCTATAAAAAGAATAATGTTTTTCTTTAAAAGGTAGGAAAGTATTATTTTCTAATATAAAAATATAAGAATACAGACTTATTCACTTTATGAGTACACATAAAGAAATTAAATAGTCAGCTTACTGGTCGGTGAAAACTTGCATGATACCCTTTCCTTAAATATAATATTGTTATACAATTATATTTCAATAAATAATTGTTAACTGTTAATGGAGAGATTTCCTTGTCTTTGAATTGCCAACACCTGAGCAATTTGTTTCAAACAACCATCCTGACCATCAGAAGTTCTGAATAGATTGTGTCATCTGCCTTCTGTGGATCTTTCAAGCACAGTGTGAGCACAAAAGGAGACAATAAAACAACTAGCCAGAAATGCATGATGTAGTCACTGAACTAAGGCCTCATCAAGTACTGGGACTAGCATAAGACCACAATAACAGTTTTCTTTAGAATTTCTTTTCAGATTTTTATGCTATGCTAGAAGGCTTTATTTCAAGGTTTTAGGTTTGGTTTCTTTGTTTAATGGGCATATCAATCTTCATGGGTTATTTAATGCCAAAGGCATCCTTGTAGAATTACAGTGGTAGTACTATTTAACTCATAACTGGGGAGGGAGGATAAGGAGTTTTATACCTTTCCCAAGGGTATTAGTCTGAAAGTGAATGTAATAGTGTGACTGGAGTTCAAACTTACTTAATACATTGTTGCAGTCCATTACATTAATCATGATACCATGAGGACTCCTTCTTTAAGGGTATACTAATTTTTGTTTTTAAAATAATATACTGTAATTTTCACATGTTGTTGCTGCTGCTGCAAACTAATATTTTTGTGGGAATATAAAACAAATGTACCAATACAATATGTAAATCATTAAATTGTGCTGATAGAATGAGAGTTTAATGTATTACTATTACAACCAGTGCTTACCAAGCAGGGAGTCCCTGTGACATAGTGCCTAACATGCTGAACTGTGACACTGTAGTAAGCGAATTGGATCTCTAGTCATGCTATTCCATTCACTTTCAGACTAATACTCTTAATGAACCTCCTTATACCCACCAGTAATGGGTTAAATAGAACCACTACTGTTCCTATATAAGGATGGCTTTGGCAATAAATAACCTATGAAAGTTGATATGCTATTAAACCAAACCAGTACTTACCTGTATTACACACAGGTTTCAAGATGGCCACTGATGTTCATAAAGTACTTTGTGTTAAAATCTTTTATCTATTTATGCCTAATATGCATCTCACTTCAAAATCTAATATCACAAATATTTTTATTATAAAAGAACCTTTTGTCAGACATTAATCACATTTGGGAATCTAAGTGTGTTATTATATTGCATTGGCTGTTATAACAGGGGGATTTTAGACAAAGAATATTAATTTTAAGGTTAAGACAAGGTCTTTCTTTTGAATTTCTTTTAGGTTATTGTGTTGCTTTAGACAGCATTATTCTAAGGGTTTTTCTAGTTTTTAAAATAATGCTAACAAATCTCCAACTGTAGTCTTGCTAAAGTATAGTTTTAAGATGGTTAGTGATGTACATAATCTTAAATCTAAAAAAAAATACATCCACATTAACCATTCAAGAAAGAAATGTGAAGTGCAGTTGCAACGGAATTTTGGGGGCATGTTTGTCTTCCCTTTTACAATATCTTTAGTCAGTTTAGCTACCCTACTTCTCTTTCACTTCAAACTCTTCACATCTTCATTTTGTAATGCAAAACTTCTCTTCTACCCTCACCAAATAGCATCAGCCAAAGCCTTAATACTCCTCATGATCAGGAACTTTTAACCTTAACTGCATGTGTGACATAATGTTTTAAATTATGACTGAATCATACTATGTAAAAACTATTTGCTTTCAACCTGATGATTGTAATAAACTTTTTATTCCTGTAATCATAACTGCCCCAAATTTTGGCCTTTGCAGGCATGAAAATGAGATGATCACCAGTCTCCATGATGTCTGCTGTCTGTTCTAGCTAGTGTATGATGCACATTCTGACCACTAATTTACAAACAAATATTTAGACATTTAACTTCAATTTCAGATAATAAAATAAAATAAAATAAGACCATGCATAATTGCATGTTATCTTTTATTCTTTATAAATTGTGTTACTTAAGTGTTCATAAATAAGATCTTTTCATGTAGATTTTGTAAAAATCAACACTCACTTAATTCTGATGCCAAAAGACCACTCCCTCCCACCAAGTGAGGAGGTTCTTATCACTCACTTTGGGAATAGCTGCTTTACACATTACATTCTAATGGTTCTCATTTCTGCAAATCAAAAATATTGGCATGAAGAAAAAAAAAAAAAAAAAAGAAAATGACTATTTGGTTGTATGAAAATCCAAGACTAACCCAGGCAATTCTCGGGCCATTTGCTGTAATTCATTCAGAAAAAAATAATGTCTTTTCTGCAAAAGTTCTTTTCTTTCAATTTCTGAAATGTATTGGTCCTCCATCATTGTTTTTGATAGGTGAATCACATCTCAAAAAAAAAACAAAAACAAAAAAAAAAAACAAAACAAAAAAAAACAACAACCTGAAACAAAGAGAAAAAATTTATAAGTTTTTTTTTATACATACATAGATTAACCAAGAAAAAAAAATACACCCTTCAGCCACATCTATATACATGGATGTGAAAAGGATGAAGATATTTTAGTTTGGTTTCTTTGTTTAATGACATATCAACCTTCTTACAGAAATTGTTAAGTCATCAATAAAAATTAGAGAATAGCAAATACTTTCTGAAACTTTCTTTCTCTACAAGTAAAAGAGGTTATCTCCCATTGAAAGACATATCAAAAATTTCTTTGTAAACATGATTTATATTTACTCAAGTTAGTCTAACACCAGGCCACAAATATGGGACTTCCAATAAAGATAAAACACACTACATAGTAATAACAGTTAGCTAAGTTAGGACATTAACCATTACATGACAGCCAGGTACAAAAATTTAGGTATGCCTCTCAAGGTTAGATTACACATTGTGAAAAAAATAACTTTTGATATAAAAAAGCTATTTAATCATATATAATGCTTTAATCCATTTTCATAAAATTAATCTCATAAAAAAGAAAATATAAAAATATGATATACAATTTATTTTCTTACATTATATAGAAATAAAATTATTGGATTTTTAAATTTGTGTTCACATTTGTACAAAAAAAAATCCACATTTTTTTAAAAATTTTTTAATGAAAAAATTAAAAATAGTTATATTTAAAAACTCTAAAATCTAAAAAAAATTTAAAAACAAAAATGCACCCACATTAAAAAAAAATAGATTAAAAAAATAAAATCTAAAAAAATACACCAAGATTTCAAAATTCTAAAATTAGAAAAAATTAAATTCAAGAAATACACCCCCATTTTAAAAATCTAAAACTAAAATAAAAATAAATAAAATCTTACATGCTCTCATTTAAAAATAAAAACCAACAAAACAATTACACCAACAATTTTAAAAACTCTACTAAAAATCAACTAATTCAATAAAATTCAATAAACTTTTCTCTAATTCTTCTTTTCATCATACAAATTTGATGAAAATCTATTAAACCATGAATGAAATTGTTTTTGTCAATCAGTGTCAATTTTTTAATGAGTGGTTTTTACTAACTCTTTCACATACCAACTTATTTTTGCTTGATATTTCAGGCTTGGTTTGGTTGGGTTTTATGGCATATTAACCATTATAAGTTATTTAATACCAAATCCTTTTTATACATATATATTAAAAATGTATCATTTTTAAACAAGCCTGAGCTCATATCTTTTGGCACATAGTTAAATAGTTTCTAGTATTTCTATCTAATATGAATAATTCTATTTACTATCAATCATTTGTTTGCACAAAGTTAAATGGTTTTAAGAATTGCTATGTAACAGTAAGAATTTAACATCAGTCATCTGTTTGCACACATTTAAATGGATATACATATATGATTTGTAAGTGAATAGTTTGTAGATAATTTCATTTTTAAATGAATTAGAACTAATTTTTTGTACACTCATATATATATATATATATATATATATATATATATAATTTTCGAGACTAAAAAGTAAATTTTCTGTAAAAAAAAAAAAAAATTAATCAAATCACGGAAACTTACTCTAATCTGAATTAATTTTTTGTACATTACTGTAGAACATTTTCTCAGTGGGATATTCTAGATTTCATTTTTTAAAATGAAAATTTAAGTTCTAATATACATCTTTAATTAGTTACAATTCAACCATTGGTCTTATTTCTCTTCCCCAAATCAAAATGGTGGATTTCTCATTTTAGGATTTAGCAGTAACTGTTCATTCTGTAAAAAAATAATCAAATCACTTAAGCCTACTCTTATTTGGATGGCAAATGTCAGTATTACATTTAATCTTTGTACATTACCACAGAATTAATTATAAATTCATTGGTGGACAATTCTGAACAAACACCAAATGAAGTGCATTATGCACATTTATTTTCATGAATTTGTTTTGGAAAAATTTTAACTAAGTCAAGGAAGACAAAAATCTCTAATAGTAGGAGTGGGGCAAAAAATTTTTTGTACCAGAGTTTTAATGATGAGCACCATTTCAAAGATGACACTTGAAAATAAACACAAAGGAAAGGTAACTTGTGTACATGTCAGAAAATCAAAGATTGTTTTGATATTGTATCAGGTTGTAATGAAAGTTCTGTCCAATTTTTTGACAGGAAACTTCAACCAAGTTTCTTGTTAAGTCAAATCTTTAATTGATATTTGCATATGTTTAGATGAATAATTTATCTCATTTTCTCTCAGGTTCTGTGAAAATTATTTTAAGAAAAGCTTTCAAATTGATCCCATTTTTGCACCATGTAAAATAACATATTTGTCATGCCATACACTATGAATTTCACAGAGGGAATAATACAAATGTAGCAGAAAAAATCAAAAGGACATAGTGTAATGATGTCGTGTGTGACAGATCCTGTAGGAGAGGGTTTTCCAGCTTTAGAAATTGAGATTTCAGTCTGAAGAATGAACTAAGAGAAGATTGTCCAAGAGGACTTGATTCAGATGCACTTGAAGCAGCTGTTGAAGCTAACATTATCATTACAGTTGGGAACTCAATAGGCACTTCAAAGTAAGCCATATAATTGCTTCATAGCTGGAAGCTTCTCTTTTTTCAAGTCTATCTCAGCATAAATAAGCAAGCAAAAATCAGACTTGAGCCGAGCTGCTCAGTCCGGGCAAAGAGGATCAAAGTGTAGTATCTGTTCCAGGTATACTGCACCATCCCAGTGGTTCCTGCCTCTTCTCAGCTGCTCCTGCAACTGTCCTTTTCAGAACACTTTTCTACAACTACTACAACTGTCTTTTTCAGAAGATAATTGCATAGACAGTATGCTAGAACAGACTATTCATTGAACCATGTGATAACATCTGAACTGGTGACCAGCCAGCCACCAGCTGATGCAGCTCAGGCCAACAAGCAGCCACCAGCTTACAAGTGACACAGTCCAGGCCGACTTTCTCAGTTTGCTTGCATTAAACACGGACCAAACCCTGAGTCAACTACAGATCAACCACTGGGACACTGACTAGTTTTCCTCAGCAATCTAACACATTTAGCCCTTGGGCTAACAGCAGGCAACCTGGCTACAACTTCATCCAGGCTGCATAGATGTGCTATCAAATTCTAGCAGCTCAGTTCAAGCAACATTCAAGTAGGACCTTTTTCAACTTCTTTTTGTTACCAACTTGTCACAAAAATCTCATCAGAGTCCATTTACTTTCAGCCAGCCTATGACTTACATCACCAGGCAGGACTTTTCTAACCTCTTCCTGTAATCAACAATCTGTTTTACCAACCTCAGCAGAGTTTGGTTATCTTCATCATGGTTACCTTCATCAGGTCTATGGTTTACATAACCAAGCGAGAACTTTTCTAATCCTTTTTTTTTTTAAACACTTTTTTGATATTTGCTAAAATAAAATTTGGTGATTTAAACCTGTTCTCCTTGTCTTAGTCATTGTCACTCTTATTTCAAACGTTTGTGGGATCAACTACTTTATCAACTCTACAATAATATCTATCATGAAATGAAAAGCTTGGGAAAGAGTCAGGACCTGGAAATTGGGTTCCACATGACCTGTCAACATATAATGGCAAAGAACGTGTGCATCATTGCATACTCGTCAGCCTTTTTAAGCAATCATTATTAATCGGATTGTGAAGTTGATCCTTTTCCACAATGTTGATTGTAAACATTAGTGGCTTAATTGTTGTGGAAAGCTTGCTCTGCATCCAAAGAACACTATTATAGGTGTATGGTAGTATATGCAAGAAAATGTTTATTACTGCACAAATTACAAAATATCTTTTGGAAGAGTTCGGCTGAGAAAAAAAAACGTTTCATCCACTATGTTCACAGAACTTGCTCTTTCTGATTACCACTGTTTGCAAAGCAATTTGGATGGACTTTAAGAAATAACATTGAAAATTAATTAGTCTCTTATTTCAACACAAAACCTAAAGAGTTTCATACACGTGACATCGTAAAAGTCTGTTGACACATGGAATAAAATCATTGAAAACATCGGAGAGAACTTTCGTTACAACATATTTATTGTATATAGGACCCCCTAATCTAAAAACAATATAAAATCAATATCTTTAAAATATGACAAATTGCCTGAGTAGAAGGTCCTTTGAATGGTAAGCATTAAAGTAACAAAAAATGTTTTTATAATTGCTATTGATTACTTGAATTACTGACTTCATTTTATTAAGCGTGACATTTTTAACGTTTCAACTTTTCAAAAAGACGATATTTTTAATTAATGGTTATAATTTGTTGAATGATGATTACTGAATAAACATATTATATTTGTATATTGTGTTCAATGTCTTATGATAGAAAATGCGTGTTAAAACGAAAAAAGATAAGTTTTATTTTGAAGTGAAAATTTGTGGTAAAATCATTTTAACAGTATTTATAACTTCAGCCTTGATGTGCTAATAGAATATGAGGCTAGGTAAACACATTTCATTAAGAATAAAGATAAAAAATAATAACATTGTCAATAATTACTTTTGTTATATTTATAAAATGTTTTTTCGGGGGTCTTTTTGTTAACGTACTTGCCTTTTAGTTGCGTTTTTTATCGAGATTCCAAAAAATTAGTTTTAATTTATATCTTTGTATCAATAAAATTAATTGGAGTTATAAATATTTTGGTTAAACAAAAACAAAAAAAAATTCTAATAATTTAACAGAGAAAACTGCAAGAATATCTAATAACAACACTTACTCGTTGAAGATAAAATGTAACGGTGACGAAGTCTGAAAATAATCATAAATAATAATTTCCGCACACTGTGAAATAATAAATGAGAGTTACCTCCCTAAATATCCTTTCTCAACCTTCTTTTTATTCTGTTGAATTTCTATAATTTAAACTTCATCTTTTAAAGTTAGTAGAATTATATCTGATTTCATGAATACCTCGTAGTTAGCTACTAGATTTTTTAGTGATTTTTGTCATGTTTGAAGATGAGATAGTCAAGTAGAGTCCTTTTTTCCAATTCTCAAAATCGGATCCCACAAGTTGAAGAAGGGGAGGTCTTTCACAGGATGTGGAATATTTGACTTTCATTTTGGAAAATTTTAGGGTTGATTTTCATTGCAATCCACTGGCTCTTTTACATTTTACATCTCTTAGTTTTTAGAATCTCACACACATACAAAAAGACAATTTTTTAACACCCTTAAAATATTTTAAGGTTCGTTAAGTTTTATCTCATCGACTGTTGAAAATAAAATAGGGTACTTAGTGAATAGTAGCTTGCTTCAGAAATGTGAAGAATATATGATGATAATGCGTGACTCTACTCAAAGTAATTTCCTAACTTAACAATTTTTCAATGGCAGTATATTTTAGAAATATTATAAACCAACAGTTTAGATCATTAAAAAATAAAATAAATAAAATTATACAAGAAATAAACATCTTGTTTTTCATTTGAACAAACTGAATATATAATTTTAACCTTTTAAATAATTGAATTAAAATCATTTTATCGAAACAACGTTAAACCCACAAACACGTGGAATTAATTAAAAACAGTAAAATAAATAAAACGTTTGTTATACCACAAATAACCACTAACTTTTTTCAAAACAATGGGTTCAGTAAAATTAGATTTTTAAATATCTACAATTCAATTATTTAAAATATTATGTGTAAAATAAATAAACTGTTTAGTTTGATTGTTTGAAAAACAAAGATAATGTTTATTTTTAGTGTTTTATTTAAATAGAGAATTTTTGAATTTATCTAAAATTATGGTTTTATATATTGCTCAAATATATTGCCATTAAAAAGATATTGACTCCAAGAGGAGCCGATTACAAGTAATTATATTTATCCGACTTCCCACCTAGTCAGATTTGGCATAGTGATTTTATAGTGGGGGTGCACGAATCGGAACTCAAGCGTGGCCGTCACAAAAAATGCTTGATCTCGCCATTCTCCATTTTGGGATTCCTTAGGTATCAAGCAATAAACTTAACTCTACTAAGCAGGTAATATTTATCCAATCTCCCAATAAAACGACCTTGTGTGAAATCATATCTCGTTGATATGATTTGACACAAGGCCATTTTATTGCGGCGAGCCACGCACAAATCGAGGCTCATGCGCGGCCGCCACAAAAATGCTTGATCCCGTCGGCATTCCCCATTTTCGGGGTGAGAAGCAATGAATTCAGCCCTGCTAAACAGATATTGCCTGGATAGGAAGGGTCTTTGGAGATGACCACGGGTAATATTTATAATTGGTGAACAGTCATGCATTGTTTGCGTACATTATTTGGGTTGGTTTAGTTGTGTTGTATGGCATTTCAACCCTTGTTGATTATTTAATGTTTATTTTACGCCAACCCCTATGCACGAGCAAGATGCGACTTTAGTTATAAGCGGAGTTTAACAGGTATGAATTCAGTTTTCTTACTCCTAGACCAGTCGCCATACAATGGTTAAAGAGTCCATTCTGCCCAACTATTTACCCATAGCTGGAGGGAGAATAGTTGGATTCATAACTTTTCCCAGGGTATTAGCATTAACCGGGACATTGGCCCAGCGGTTAGAGTGTTCGCCAATGGCCCGGGAGACCTGGGTTCAATCCCAGGTCGAGTCATACCAAAGACTTTAAAAATGGAACTTGATACCACCTTGCTTAACACTCAGCATTATAAGGTACGGTTCAAGGGTAAAGTGGAGCAATCCAGGGAATGGAGTAGCGCCCTCCCCTACACCTTGGTGTAGTAGCTATCGAAAAGGGAGCCTTCGGGTCACCCTCGACTATGGTCGCTAACTTTACCTTACTATTAGCATTAAGTAAAATGCAAACGGCGTCGCCCAGGATTTGAACTCGGGTCACCATGTCCATTCCTGAGATGGTAACAATCACTACAAACAGTTTGTGTGTGTGTGTGTAAGTAAATCGGTTGGCCGTAGTTGAAGGCAACCCGAAGGCTCTCTTTTCAATACCTACTTCACCGAGGTGTAAGGAAGGGCACTACTTCTTTCCCTAGATTGTTCCATTTACCTTTGATCAATACTTCATAATGCTGAGTGTTAAGCAAGGAGGCATCAATTACCATTTTTTGAGTCTTTGGTATGACTCGACTTGGGATTGAACCCCGGTCTCCCGGACGAATAGATACATTATTTTTAAATGAGCCAAAGCTCATTTGTTTGCACACAGTTAAATGATTTCAAGTATTGCTACTTAACACTAACAATTCTATTTGATATTAATCATGTGTTTGCACACAGTTAAATTGTTTGAAGTATAGTAGATGATTGATTAGTTCTATTTGACCGACAGATGTGACCCATTACCCCCATGTAGTACCACTCCGTGTGAGAGTGGACCAGGGAGTAATGGTAATGAAGGAGTACTCTACACTCCCCAAAGTTCCAGGACTAAAGCTTCACCATCAGATGATTTAGTGTCATACTCAGGACAATCGTTGGGAGGGATGACTTCATTTTTAAATGAGTTTAATCTCATTTGTTTACTTACAGTTAAATGGTTTCAAGTTTTCCTATTTATCAAGTATTCTTATCTAATACGAACAACTTGTTATAGGGTTTCAAATAACTAATAATAATCCCTACCAAAAGATTGAACCGTTTTATTTGACCCATACACCGAACTCTTAACAGGTACGAATATTCCAGATCAGAGTAGACCAGGAAATAAGCTTCCAGACTGTAGCTTCACCATCCGATGGTTTAATGTCATAATCAGGACTCTTGTTTGGAGGGGGGGGGTCTTACTCATCTACAGAGGTACACTCAGCGTACAGAGCTCTCATATCTTAGGAGTCCGAGCTTAAATTTTGATGCGGAATCAATGTTTAATAAAATTGAATTACCACAATCCATTTTTTTTTAAATTTAGCGTCATATAAAAAGATTACAAGGACAAATTTTCTGCGATAATAACATGGGCACCTCGTGTTGAGTAATTGTTAGCATCCTACTGTTCAATTTTCACAAGATGCCCATACATCTGGCTTGCAAGACAAACTAAGCTAATCTTAGTAAATAAGTAACAATGATGACGTATAGTTAAGAGGAATTTTGAAAAGATTAAATTTTCAGGTAGTTGCATTATTTAATGAAACACTTCAAGTTCGAAAAATTAGGACTCGAACATGACCCTTCGAAGTTATATTTTTATGTGAGGCGAGGTAAAAAGTAAATAAATAGGGGAGACAATTCAGTATTAAATAAATAAATAAATAAAACCATGAAAATTATGCCTCAATTCTCTAAATTTGTCCTTTACCATTTTTTTCTATCGATTTAAACAGAACTTTACTTTTAAAATAAATATTAATATTACTTGTCGGCAGTTTAGTGGATCAACAATTTAATAATTCAATCCTGCGTTTCGCCATCTTTGATGTTTGCCAGCGAAAACTCAATTGAACTGCGAAAAAAATCCACATTTACAGTCAGGCTATTTTAACTCTCAGCATGGTTCAATGGTCCAAGTTAGTAGTGTGCAACATATGCTTACTAAAAAAAGCTAATTCTTGAAATCACCGCCCCCATCCTAAATTAAGTTATGACGGTTAGAAGGGTTATATAACTACCCGCTAACATTTTTCCTATGCGTTAGGACAAGCCATTTATTTCCGATTGATTAAATTGCAAAACAGGTCTATAATATTGCTTAATATTTTTGTTTTAGCTTGGAAGTCTTATTCTGATCAATGCTGCATTATTATGGGTATGAAATAAACTTTTTATGTCAAAAGAAAAAAACATCAAAATATAAAGAAAAATCCTTCGCTTTTTGTAATCGGTCAACACTAAAAAACGTTTTCTTAATTTCTTTATTCTATAACTCAGGTTACACAGTGGTGCCTGGTAGTTAAAAAGAAGGAAAAAAATAGCAAAGAAAATTTAATTTGTCTAATTTTAAACGACTCGCACAAACAGCAATAAAACTATTTTAAAACAATGAATTCTTTCACAGAACGAAGTTCATTTTTTTTTTTCAAGTGAAGAATCTCATAGAAGTATTACTAGCATCAAATTTTATAATTAATACGTATTTTTCTCTTTTTAAAAATTTCACAATAACCATATAATTACATTTTGGGTGATTCTTTGATATTTTTTTTACGATGATTAACTAGCAATTCTATTGTTTATATGCTTTTCAGGTTGATCAGATTTTAAATGATTATTAGATGTAACTGGTACATGTATATTCTATTCAAATAGATTATTGTTATCAGTAAATGTACCATTTTTACCTCGATTATCCGTCAGTGGTAAAATATTTTACTAAAATAAGAATATCTGACACTTTATTAAGTAAAGTTGGTGACCTTAGTCGAGGGTGACTCGAAGGCTCCCTTTTCAATAGCTACTACACCGAGTTGTAGGGGAGGGCACAACTCCATTCCCTGGATTGCCCCACTTTACCATTGCTCCTTACCGTGTAATGCTCAGTGTTAAGCAAGTACCATTTTTGAATCTTTGGTATGACTCGACCAGTGATTGAACATCGGTCTCTCGGACCACTAGCGAACACCCTACTTATTAAGCCAATTACTCATATTTCAAATATTTTTAAAGTATTTTTAATTACAAGTAATAAAAAAAAATTAACGTTTGTATAAGTATTTATTTGAAAAGTAATAACCTTTATTTAAAGTAAACATAGAAAGGATGTAAGAAATTTGTTTCTGCAGATTTATCAATTAATCATAAACCAAATTACAAACGACTCTTTAATTTGATTTTAAACAAATAATAATCATAACAAGGATTTAATGATTCCGTGCCAGCTAAAAAGCTAAGTTACCAATGAATAAAAAATTGACCATAAATATAAACATCTTTTTAATATATCTAATTATTCAATTCAACAAGTAACTTTTTTAAAAATCGGAGTAAATGAAAGAAAGCAAAAATTTGAATTTTCTAAAATTCTAAAACATTGAGTGAATACGTTTTTTTGTTTTTTTTCATTCGTTAAAAAAATTAAATTATGATTTATTTTCAGTAGATATGGTGATGTTCATTACATTCGAACTTTTCGGATCCGAAAAGGGAAAGAAATGTAAGTCGCAAATGGTTTTATGAATTTGGTTTCCATTAGCAACGAACTTTCTTTGTAAACTGGTTTCGCCATCTAGCAGCCCAATTTTTATTAAGGGGTAGATAATCGGATATTTGTGGGCTTTTCGAACTGTCTTTTTTTTCTTTTCTTTTTTTTTTTTTAATCTTTTCTGTTCGTATTTAATGTTTAAATAAAAATAACTACAACAATGTTTCTTCGTATTTGGTCAAATGGTATAAGTAAAACAATAAACCCCATGAGCAACAAGTAGAAATGCAAATAAAATTTCTCGCCTTTCCTCTTCCTTAGTGGAGGGAAAAGCCCTAAGGATTTCACATCGAATGTATTTTTAAAGGACTGGAATAGATATTATCTATCACAAAATAAGACAATTTAAAAATTAACGAAATTCTAAATTTTTTATTATTTTTTATTTTTTTAAACACGATTATTTTTACGAGATGACAACAAAGCCCGGGTAAAATGTCACCGGTAAAAATAGAGTAGAACATTAACAACTAAGAGAAATAGCACATTTAATTAAAACGGCAATTTATTGTAGTTCATTTTGATTTATCTTCACTACAGCATTAAAAATAGAACAAAACTGATATTTTATACCCTCATCAGCATTTTTTAAAGAAAAGAATCTGCGAGAAATTCAAATGATACCTGTGACCAATGGAATAACACCTTGAAAGGTCAACCATGACTTGAACAAGCTTAGTTTACTGACTTGGCCAAATTTTTGATAAAATATTACTTTTTACATATTTTATTTATTTATGTATTTTATTCAAATATATATTTTTTAAATTACTGCTGTTAAATATACCATTGTTCTTCGTATTTTTTAGTGTCATTTTTACCGAAATAGCCCATTAAAATACCACATACCATTGAATATCCTCGAAATATCACCAAATTAAACGAAATACAATAAAGAAATCTATATATATGAATACTTATATTTATATTTAAAGCCAATAAATACCAGGAGAAGCGCATACTACTCATTTGAGAAGAATACATGCTTAAAAATATTTTTTTAAACTGTGTGGACGAATCATAACATAGAATCAAAGAAGAACGCACTGAAACACTAGACAGAATGGAAAACATTTACTAAGCTCAGCTTAATCATGGCACAAGGCCAGAAATAGGAGGGCATTCAGTGAGATTCGAACTTACACGTAACAATAGTCTGCTGCTAGCCTAAGTTGCTAACCGTTATAGCACATAAGGCGCCTAAAACAAAACGAAACAGAAATATCAGTCATCTAGTGATCTAAGGTCAGCTTATTTGTGGTACAAGGCTACAAATACGTGACACTTAATGAGAACTGGACTTACTTATAATTTACATACTTAATTCACTAATTATCGTTACTCCTCTAGTGTGACGCCCGACATGTTTTAAATGAATGTCTACTTTTAATGCTGGCAGTAGTACAATAAGTATTTCTTAAATATTTATCACATATATGCATAATAATGCACTTTAAGTATAGTAAATTGTGTCTGATTTTATTGAGGGTATTATTACGTGATTTTTTGAGCTTCAGGAGGGTATTTTGGTTGACGTAATGCATCTCGTCGGGATATATGTTCAATCTTAAATATATGTATTTTTATGACATGAAAGGGATCGAGAGTTGTTTATTTTTCACAAATAAACGTACATTTGAGATAAATAAATCGCATTCCACTGTCGTAACAATTCCTATCCTATCAGTGGGAGGAACAGTAAAGGAAAAATATTTTTGGCAAATGCAACAACATCCAAAAATAAATGAATTAGTACATCGATATAGGGTAAGGTGTAATGATAAATTTACCTGTATTTTTAGTAAACAATAACTGACAAAATATTTTATCGAAGGAAAAACAAAGAAACTTTAACAAGTTCAGTGATTATATATAAACGTAAAATTTGGAAAACATCTTCTGAAAGCCCCTTTCCCTAGTTACCTCCCTTGTACTGCTTTTACAAATTCTAAATTAGTTTAAAATTAAATATATGGAAGAAAAAATAAAATAATTAAAAAGTATCCCAATAATATCTTATATTAAGAATTAAAATAAAAAAGATATTTGTGGTTGTTGAAAAACTGTCACAATTTTAACGAAAGTAAAGAATAAGTGATAAATATGATAAAAATCCAGCTAATCACACACTTATATATTACTAAAATTCTTATATTTCTATGTACTGTAAAAACAATACATTATAGCAACGTTTTTAAATAACTACACTTTAAATGACTTCAATTATAGAATATAGTCAATCCTAATCCAATTTGTTAATGAATGATGATTTGGGGGATTTTTGATTTGTACTGGTTGTTATTCTTTATTTGATAAATAAAAATATAATATTCATATATGACTAAAATTCTCATTATGTATCTATATGACCCAGCAAAAATGTTGCATCATAGCTAGATTTTTGTTAGAGAAAAATACTTAAAACGTTCTAACTTAGAGAATAAAGCTATAGAGATGACTATGAAATGCTTATTAGATTTCTTCACTCCTTCCTAAATAGAAACATCAATATCATCATAGACTGTTGCTACAACAGGAATGTAACTACTTCACAGGTTGTCTAGTAAAACTGTATTTTTTATTCTTTGGTATAAATAAGGACCCAAATACCTATATTTTTTGTGAATATGAATGTTTCAATTTTCAAGATTAAAATATGCCATAGCACTTTGTTATGTGAAACTTATAAATGTCATACCATCTTGGGTAACAACTAACAGATGTCATACCCCTTTCACCTATAGTTTCGTGAGACTAATAAATGTAATACCACCTTGATCTATAATAATCTTGGGAAACTAACAGATATCATATCCCTTTCACCTATGGTTTTTTGAGACGAATAAACATCATATGACCATGATTTATAATGTGATTAATACTTTGGTATGATTTTGTCAGAGTGATAGATGTCAATTTTGATTTATGACTTTGTGAGAATAACAAATAGCATAGAACATTGATCTATGATTTTGTGAGACTAGCAGATGTCATATTACCTTGATTTATGATTTTGTGAGATTGACAGATGTCATACAACCTTGATCTATGATTTTGCAAGACTAACAGATGCTATAAGACTATGTATAGATTGAACAATCTCATAATCATCATCATCATCAATAGTAGCAGCAACCATTTTGAATCTACTGCTAGATAAAGGCTTTTCCCAATTTCTCCTGTGACAGCTTTGATTGCATTAACCTCCATTATGTCTTACCTGCAAATTCCATTCTATATAATCTCTCAAGCTATGTTTTTTTTATTACCACTCTTGATATTTCTTGGTTACCATTCTATTTACCTTTTGTATTCTCTGTTATCTTCTCTTTTAGCTCTGTAACCTGCTTACTTTCATTTTTGATGTTTGTATGAAATCATCAACTTTAGTCTTGCCCTCTGATGTATGTTGATATCTTTTTAACCCAGAATATTAGCATTTTTTTTCTAGTGATTTAGTTAACTTACATATTTCACAACCAAGCATTATAACTGGTAATATACACTGATCATATACTTTTCACTTGATCCACATCTGCATGTAGATATAATTATTAAGAACAAAAGACCACCTTTCAAACTAGTACTTGACATTGACCCAGTCAGTGTGTGTGTGTGTGTGTGTGTGTGTGTGTGTGTGTGTGTGTGTGTATGTGTGTGTGTGTGTTAGCATATACATAAATTATGTTCAAAAAGTATTGAGACTGAATCTTTTAATTTTGTTTAAAATTTCAAAATGTAAATGGAGATGCATGTACAGCTGATCAGCAGTTTTGATAATTTTTTATCAATAGTTTTTGGCAAAACACAGGATTGTGCAAGTGCATTACCCTCCATCTTCACCAGTCCTGGCTCTATGTAACTTTTTCTGGTTTCCTCATCTGAAAATTCATCTTAATGATAAGATTTGAGGATGTGGAGCATATAAAAAGAAATACAACAGTGCAGCTTCACACCATACTAAAAGGGAAGATTCAGAGGTGCTCTTTAAAAGAAAAACTCTGTGGACAACTGTTTCGAATGATAAGAAGACTATTTTTGAAGAAAATTTATGTTTCCTTCATTGTTAATTTCTCTCTTATATATATATATATATATATAATTTTGAACACACCTTGTATTTTGAAAAGAATTAACATTTCCTTTATTATTCATTTCTTTCTTGATAAATACAACTCCAGTCTCAATACTTTTTGGACATAATCTCTATGTGTATATTATCTTTTGGACATTTTTCCTTGAATACAACTGACAAGGATTGTTTATTCAATTTTTATTGACTTTTTCTTGCAAGTAAGATGTTATCAATGATAATGAAGGCTGCATAAAAAGTGTCCAAAATATTTTTTTAAGATGTTTGAATTTTTTTAACCTTTGTTAGCCATTGACAAGAATGTAAGTTGAAGTATTGTGTTTGAAATCTTGAAGAATTTTATGAATTTTTTAAGAAATGTTTTTATTATATGCTAATATTAATATTTGAATTACAAATAAGCCAGTTTCATGTGACTGGTGACATCTCCTTGGATTTAGATTGTTGCCAAGTATCAGAAGCATTTTAAGATGCCAATTCCTCGGTCAAAGGACATTGTTTTTTTTTATGTGAGTTGTCACATTTTCATAAGGTTGTTTTTAGTACTGTAGACTACTGTGCATAAATGTATAATGCACACCAGTAATTTCCAATGAAAATTTCAAGAAAAACACAATTCTCAAGCACACTATGCAGTAGTTTTTGTCTGAGATTAAAAAAAAAAGTTGCCATATATAACAAAACATGAGAAAAATAGAAGTACACTTAAATTTTCCCAAGGTTTTTATATTTTGCACTTTTTACACATCTATCATTGATTTAACATCACTAATACCATCCCTAATAGCCCTGATGATGATTCATGAAAACTGAAACACTATAGTGTCGACTTAGCTTCTTAATAAATCTCTCCTTCTACTTGGATTACTCTGTTATCAATTTTCTTTATATAAGTACACTTAAATAAAAAAAATAAGTCAAGTGGTATACATGACAATCTATAGTACATGGAGTCATTTTTGCATTTAGTGCCATGTCAAATTTTTTTTTTTTTTTTGGTTTCTTTGTTTGATGGGTGGTTTATTCAATGTCAAAGCTATGTCAAAGCCAGAAGAACAGTAATTGTACTATTTAATCCACAGTTGGGGGTAGTGATAAAATTTTTGTGTTACTAATAGCTGTTGAATATTAATAGGAGTGTTATGGTTTCATGTGATATTTTGATCAATGTGTATAAAGATATTAAGATTTAATTATTAATCAATGGGAAGGGGATGATTGTATGAACAATATAAATTTTCTGATGTTTTTAAGAAAATGAAATGTAAATACCATTCTTAGGACATAACAGGTTTTATCTAAAGTGTAAACCAAACAAGAAAGAAGATGCTAAGAAAGAGAGAAACATGTATTTATAGAAGAGTTATTTATAGTATAAATGTGAATTGAGATTTCTAAAAAGGTGTGAAGGTTAATGGGAGACTTAAATATTTAAGAAGCGTTTCTTTTGTTGCTGGTTGTGCATGTAAGGATTTATATGTGAAAACTTGTGCCTTGTGTCAAATAGTGTGTGACTGGCATAGTGTTAGACCATTGGCATTGAGACTGGCCTCAATAAGTGGGGGTCCACAGACAGACAAAGCTGATATCTTAAGGAAAAGAGGAAGATTTATCTTTGAGCCTCAACATTTATACCTAGATGGGCTGCTATGGTAATTGAGGTTGAATTTTTCTAATGGGTATGTAAAGAATGTTGCAGGCAAGGGAGAGAAAAATCGCAGTAAGCAAGGGGAAGTAATTATGACAGAAAGCAAGGACAGGTATCCATACATAAGAATTACCTGTTTTTGGGTTTGTTTTTTTTTAATTGAAGATACAATCTCCTAGTAAGCAAGGGAATTTATAAACAACATATTTTACTGAAAGGGTTTTTAAATGTCCAGTGTTATGAGTGATAATGAGGTTAACTATTTTTAGTTTTCTATTGTAGTTGATAAGTTTGTTGTAATTGATAGATAAAGATGAAAAATGAGAAAAATAGAGGTACTTTTGAATGAAAAAAAAGTATGCTGTATGCTTAACAATCTATAGTATTTGGAGCCTCTTACAATTAGCATTATATAAAAATGTTTGTATTATCAACTAACAGTTGTGGAATATTAATAGGAAGGTTATAGTTTTATGCGATATCTTGATCAATATGTGAACAGATATTGTTAAGATTTAATAAGTGATATATTAATCTATGAGTGGTGATTGTTTGGGGGTGGGCAATATTATTAGTGATAATTAGGTTAACTATTTTAAAGTTTTCTTCAGTTGATGATAAATAGTGAGTATTCATTACTATTGGTAGGTGATATTTATCACCCGCCAATTACTTCAGGTAATAAGTATAATATATAAATAATATTTTTAATCAATACTATAATATATGAATAATATTTTAAATCACTGTTTCATCATGTTTATCATTGGAATGCATTTGATTGCAGAAAATAGGTTAATGATATTTTGATTTGGGGGAATTATTATTTCTGTTATTTTTACTGAAAATTTATTTTTATTAGCTCATCTCTAACATATTTCCAGAATCCATGATTGATTAGGGTTTGTTTGATGTTGATTACTTCTCTGTAGAATAGTGCATGCAAAGAGAACATTAATTTGGTTCACTTAATCAAGTCTTTTTTTATTTTTATGTGCATTCATTATGGTATTTAAGGAAACAAGGATTATTGTTTGCCTTTTTCTAAATGGAGGTAGTGACTAATGATAAATTTACAAAGACTTCAAGGAAGGGGATTTCACCTAGGAAAAAGTCAGCTACTTTGATGGCAGGAAACAGTGAAAAGGGGGAGGTGGACTTCACAAAAATCAATCAGATCAGAAATGAAACCATAACTTTACCATTGTACCAAAAAAGTGAAGAATAATCTTTTTTTAAAAGTTTGACTTTGCAGAAAAAATACCTCAAATTTCTACATTTACCTTCATTTCAAAAACAGTCGATGAGGATATTAAGTCTTGAAATAAGATGGACCAATTTACCTTGAGTTAGGAAGATGACTGCCTTAAAAAAACTCTCAGAAACCTCAAATTAAACGGTTGCACTCAAGCAGAAATTCTCACTGTTGACTGTTGATACAATACTTATACATTCATTAAACCTTTGTGCTTGTTAAGCAACACATTGTTATGTGTTGCTGATTCCATTGTGAATTATTCCCTGCACTTACTGATGACAGTCACTTGTAGACATTAAATGCTATTCACCAATAAATCTTCTGACCGAGTAATTCTTTTTCAAAACAAGATTAACTTAGTCCAAGAGAAAGGATCATGGCATTTTCTGGCTATGTAACCATATATGAGGTGTGATCAAAAAGTATTGAGACTGAAGCTTTTAAATAGTTTTTGATTTTGAGATTTAAAGCCACTTGAATCACTTGATCCACAGTTTTTGGTAAAATAAGTGCAGCACCTTCCATACTAACCAGACCAAGCAGTTTTTTCTTGCTTCCTAATCTGAAAACTTATCTTCAGGGTAAGATTTAAGGAAGTGGAGGACATTAATAGAAATCTGATTGTACAGTTTCATACAATATTAAAAGAGGAGTTTCAGAGGTGCTTCAACCATTGGAAAATTCAATGGAATATGTATGTTGAATACCATAGGATCTATTTTGAAGAAAATTAATTTTTATTCGTTATTCCTTTCTATCTTGGTAAATATAACCACAGTCTCAACACTTTTTGAATACAATTTGTAAAAAGTAATTATTTCATTAATTAATCAAGATTAATTTTCTTTGGTGATGGAAAGGAGGAAGAAGTTATTTAGAATTTATCATTTAAAAATCTAGGTATTATTAAAGATTCAGAGTGTAAGATGTGTGTCATGGGGGAAAAGAGAAGAATGATAGTCATATATCAGCTAGTTGGATCCATGGAAATATTCTCAGGCTTTTTGCATCTTCTGAAAAAAACAAAAAACAGAATAATTAAGAATTACTGCAGTAATAAATGTGGCTAATATCTTATACTAAGAATTTAAAAAATGAATCTTTATGGTTGTTAAAACTTACAAATTTTAGCAAAAATAAAAAATTAAGGAATAAGTGATAAATATGATAAAAATGAAGAATTATTTGCTTTGGTGATGAAGAAGGAGATGTTATTTATAATTTGTCATTTACAAACTGAGATATAATTAAAAATACAGAATATTAATATAGTAGTATCTATCTACTTAAACATGGGTGTAAGATGTATGTTATGGAGAAAAAAGAAGAATGATATTTATACTATCCCTGGCAAAAATTATGGAATGAACACACTTTGAGAATGTTTATTTAGGTTTTTCATTTAGCAGTAAATAAACTAATCCCAAATAAGACACAAAACACTTTTTCTTTAATAGCTAAGCTTTCTGGCTTTATAAAACATTCCTTAAAACAAAATAGATTAAATAATTGAAATTTTATATTATAATTCTTTTTTAAGCCATGCAGAGGAAAATCTTATGCAATAATTCAGTATTGAGGAACATTCTCAAAGTGTGCTAATTCCATAATTTTTACCAAGGGTAGAATATACAATAGCTGAATCTGTGTAAATTTTCTCAGGCTTTTTTGCATTCTTTGTCTGTGGCCAATGTAAATTTCTTATTGCTTCTCTTTGCACACACATTTGTGATGTCATCCTTGACAGTTTCTCACTGATATTCTTGCTTGATTTTTGTCAGTGATGTTCTACCATTTTGACATATGATAAATATTTAATGCATTTTTTTGCAGTGATAGCATGTTTGATATCATTTCATAAAAGAATTAAACATGATTAAACAGCAAAATTCTAAACATTTATCTGTTCAAGTGCACTGTGAAAAAAGATTTTCAAGTGATTTTTTTTTTTGTGATTTGAACTCACCTTAATTTTTTTATTTTTTGAAAAAGAAACAAAAAAACAATCATTTTTACATTTTATAAGGGGCGGGGGGTTCACTTTCACATTTTAATCCAATGTAGAATGATCACCCATTTCCAGAAGAGTTCATGTTGGAAAAGTAACCAGACAGGTAGTTGCCCAGTCGGTTGGGGTTGTAAAATACACTGACTGCTGCTCTACAAAGGGGTAAGAACCCTCCCCCAATGAGTCTCCTGGATATGATACAAAACAATCTGATGGTGAGGTTCCAGAAATGCTGAAACTTTGGGGAATGTAGAGCACCCATTCATTGCCATTACTCCCAGGTCCACTCTGGCTTGGAGTGGTAGCACCTGATAGGGTCCTATCTATGGGTCAAATAGAATGAAACTGCATACTTATGCTAAACTGAACTGCTTGAAATAGAACAGTTTTGATATTTAACTGTGTGTGGACAAATACTTTTACTAAACTGAATTGCTTGAATTAGAACTGTGTGACTAAATTGAATATTTTATAGTATTGTATCAATTTAGAGGGCCATTGCAGTGTGAAATTATGATTATTTGAGTTTAATTAATTTCAAAGTAAAAATTTCATTGTCAAAAACCTTTTTTTTTAAATGAACACAGTGTTCAATGTTCAAATTTTTTTCTTTTTCTTTTTCTTTTTTTTCAAAAATGATAAAAAAATCTAAAAAATTTGAACATCCAACACTGTGTTCATTTAGTCACACACCCACACATATATACATATGCACACATATACGTATGCATATACATACTCCTAAAAACACACACACACTTATATATACATATATATACACTTATACATACATATATCTATATACATGCGCACACACACACACACACACACACACACACACACACACACACACACACACACACATATACATGTATAGATTCACAGACATATATATATATATATATACATACAGACATACATATGTATATATATCCATACACTAATATATATACATAGGTTGACACATATATATACATATTCACACTTATATGTGCATACACTTATATATATATATAGAGAGAGAGAGAGAGACAGATAAAACATACTACAAAACAAAAATCCAAGAAATATTAAAAGATGAGACCAACTACAAATTAACAGATACAAACATAGACAATATAATATCACAAATCACAAAATTCTGCAAAATACACAATAAATCAATTACTAAAAAAGAAAAAGACTTCTTAACAAATTATATCCTTATAACTAGTAACTTCTACTTCCAAAAATTCCCAAGTTCAAACAAATAAAAAATGCCATAGAAACACAAAAATCTGAATATATAGAAATTCCAAACCTCAGTGACCTCAAATTTAGACCCATTGTAGCAGGCCCATTGAGCCCGACTAACAGACTTAGCAAACTAATAGACATTTTACTACAACCTTTCCTAAACAAAATAAAAAGTTATATTAGGGGCAACATAGATCTTTTAAAACTTCATACCAGAAAATAATTGATCCCAACACACTCATAGTCACATTTGATGTTACAAACCTATATAGCAATTAGGAAAAATTAGGAAAACAAGTCATTGCATTTTGGATAGATAAATACCCAGACACATTATACCCAAGATTTAACAAAGAATTTATCCTAGAGGTTATAGAAATAATCCTTAATAATAACTTCTCCCAATTCAATAACATTAACTATATCCAGACACTAGGAACAGCTATGGGAACTAAAATGATGCCAACATAAACTACCCTAATCCTAGCATATTTAGAAGTAAACCAATATGAAATAATAGGTAAAAAAATACAGCAATGACATAAAAGAAGAATTTACCAAATTATGGGAAAGATATTTAGATGATTGCTTCATATTCTGGAAATGCCTATGGGGGGACATCAATGCATTACTCAACCTACTACAAAACCTACACCCCAAAATAAAATTTACTATGGACACAGCTCAAAAGAACTACCATTTTTAGACATCCTTATAAAAACCGTAAATGGCCAAATCATCGCAGATATCTACCACAAACCAACAGACACCTAACAATACCTCCACCTCAAAAGCCACCACCCCAAAAACTATGAAATCCATCCCTTACACTCTAGCATGTAGAACACACACAATAATCACGGATAAAAACCTAAAAAAAACTCGCTTTAAAGAACTAAACACAACCCTAAACCAGAGTGGATACCCAAAAACATTAATAAATAAGGGATTTGAATTAGCAGAAAACATAACCACAAAAAGAATTAAGGAACCTAAAAAACACAAAAATGAGAAACCCCTAACATACATCGCAACCGACAACAAAAACAACCCAGAACTATTCACAGAAATAATAAAAAATCTAGAAGAACTTCTAAACAATGACAAAATCAAAGAAATACTAGACACAACAAAATCATTAAAAGCCAGAGACAACCCAAAAATCATAAAAGAACACTCACCCCTTCTACATTTGGAGAAAACACAACACAAGGAGTTACCAAATGCAATAATAAATGAAGTAAAATATGTGATATAATTATAGAAGGGAAATCCTATACCTTTAAAAACCCGGAAACAAAATTCAAAAGAAATAAAAAATTAAGTTGCAACTCAAAAAACGTAGTCTACATAATTGAATGTAGTAAGTGCAAAGAAATATACATAGGGTCAAAACAGGCCCTTAATACAAGTTATTTTGATATTGCTCTTGTGAAATAACTGAAAATTAAATGTATCAAAATACCTATACGAATATAGTCAAGGTGAATTTAAAATAATGCCCATATATCAAACTAATGACTACAAGCTACTTTAAATAAAGGAAACAAAATTTATAGATAAATTTAAACCAAAGTTCAATAAAACATGAATCATACACATACACACAACTGGAAACAAACATATATATATATATATATATATATATATATATATATATATACACAAAAATTATTTGTAAAAAAATAATTACCAGTATATTTCAAACCACACTACCACACACACACACACAGAGGAAAAAAATCTCAAGACACACATTCACACAAAAAAAATAACTATAAGGGAAATCTGAAACCACTCCAATAAGCACACACAAAATATCAAATATCAAAAGCAAATGAGAGGTAAAGCTGACTAAGGTAAACACACTCTAAGAAAAAGAGTGGAGTGACCTTCATAAAGACTCATAACCAACTGAAAACCATTCAAACTGCAAAGCAGAGTGAGTTCAAGTCTCAGTAAATACCTTATAAACAAGGCCTTGTTCTCTGATAAAAGCATCATGTTCTCTGATAAAAGCATCAAGCTGGAAACATACATGTATGTAAGAACAAAATAAATAAATAAATCCTGAAAAAATAGAAATCTCTTCATGGACCTACTCATTTTAAAATATTTCTTTCTCTCTTTGGACCTACAAAAAAAAAATATATATATATATAGTTACACATACACACATAAATATATGTACACACACACACACACACACACACACATATATATATATATATATATACATATATAACCAATTTTAAAAAGGAATGCTCCTCTACCATAAAGTAAAGGCCAAGCATGTGATTCTCTAATGTTAGATAATTCAGTTTTCATTTTCATTTTATTTCATTGATTGATTGCATTTTTTCAGTGATTTGTGTAATAGATAGTAAAAGAAATCCCACCCAAACAAAAAAAAGTATTTTCCTTTTCAAAGACCCATTCCAGGCCGAAAACACATCACAAATTTTCCCAGCCCACTTAGGAGGGGCTATAGAAAACACCCACTGTATCTCTGCAGAAGGGCAAGAACCCCCCACTACCTCTAATGAGTGTCCTGGATATGACAATAAATAATCTGATGGTAAGGCTCCAGTAATGCTGGAGCTTTGGGGAATGCAGATTACTCCTTGATGTTTAATTGAATTATTAGCAATGCATAACAATACTTGGAACCATTTAACTTTGTTGACTTATGCTAAATTGAAGTGTTAGAAATAGAACTGTTTGATCTCTAAACTGTGTGTATCTACAAAATGTATTTACAAATAATAAATTTGATATATTTGTAAAAACAGGATTTTACATTAAATAACCTACAATGGTTGATTGGTTGATATGCCATAAAACCAAATCAAATCAAACAAATTTTCCCTTTCAACTCTGACATCTATTTCAAAAGTACTTCTGCATTAAAGTAAAAAAATAAAATTACAATTATTTGACCAGTCTGATTATTTGTCTTTTCCAATGCCAACTGTTCTGGAAATGGGTGATCATTCTACATTGAATGAAAATGTGAAGATGAACTCTTTTATCTTTTTCAACACTAACTATTCTGGAAATGGGGGATCATTCTACATTGAATTAGAATGTGAAAGTAAACCCCTCACCTTATAAAATGTAAAATAATTTGTTTCTTCAAAAAGTAAAAAAAGAAACACTGTGCGTTTGAGGATCTAATCAATTAAAATCACAAAGCAAAGTACTTGAAAATTTTTTTTCTCCTGATGAATTTAAACAGGTGCACATGTGGAATAATACCAATTAAACATTCTCAGATAAATCCTTGTCAGTTTAAATTTATATTTTAAAATTTGGTCAATTGATAACAATACATAGCTAACAAAAATGATTCTATAAAATCTTATGGTCTCACTGTTAAATCAAAACAAATCTGTAAAAACAATGACTTTTAATTTGATTGATAACTTTGGAGGCTCTTCTGGTAAAACAGTTATCATCATAAGAAATGGAACTGGCAATCAGATTTCTAATACTGGTGGCTACTAGCATTTCACATAGTGCTTGAGAAAGGTATGAAATCAACTATCCTGCCTCAAGCTATGAGTAAATAGTTAGGTAGACTGGGTTATTAAACTTTGGTATGGCAACTGGTCTAGGAGAAAGAAAACTCTGAATTCAAACCATCTGTACTCTGCTTAAAAACTGACTTTGTGTCACAACCTGCTTGTGGCAGAGAGGTTGGGTAAATACATCCACTAATAGTTTAAATCTTTTCTTCCTCTATTTCATTTTCTCTTTCTCTATTCTTAGCATATTGAAGATGTCGCAGACTTAGCTACGACCAAATGTATATTAATAATGATAGATATGGAATTAGGTGAAATGGTATGTAGATATAAACAAGTATGCTAAAATATAGATAAGAGAAGGAACCTTTCTGTCTTCCAAACTTCACCACCACATACATCACCTTCTATTATCCTTAACTCCACCACCCCTTTCTGCCAATACACAAAATCTTCAAAGAGAAGCCCAAATTCATTTCTTTCTCAACAATCTGACACAAATTCACAAATTTTTCTATCAGGTTAACGCACTATTTGAAATTGCAAAACTTTTAGCGACTATCTCACAAATATAATGTTCGCCAATAGCCCAGGAGACTAGGATTCAATCCTAGGTTGAGTTATACCAAAGACTCAAAAAATGGTACTTGATGCCCCCTTGCTTAACAGCATTATAAGGCATAGACCAAGGATAAGTGGAGCTATCCAGGAAAAGGAGCACCCTCTTCTATATCTCAGTGTAGTAGCTATTGAAAAGGGAGCCTTCAGGCCATCCTCAACTATGGTCAGCCAACTTACTTCTCTCACTCTCTCTTCTCTATCTCTCATATATATATATATATATATGAGAGATAGAGAAGAGAGATAGAGAGTCATGAAGCTTCAATGATAATCAGCCACATGAAACTTAGTGTTGTAAGTTTTGACTCTGTTTTATTTTATTGTACAGAGGAATTATTGTGATATTGCTCTGCATTTTTTATGCCTAGAGTAATATGTTCTATTGATTTAAAACAGTTTTATTGGTCAATTTTGATAATGAATATGTATGTATAAGATAAAGAAAAGTGATAAAACAAACAGAAATACTTTTTTTTTCATTTTTAATTGTTCCCAATTAGTTTTGACCTTAGCTCATCATAAAGAGTGATGTTTTTTGGAAAGTTTTTAAGAATTGAAATACCACAAAAAAAAGGATGACTTATAACATGATCTCTTTCTCTGTCTCTGTCTCTCTTCTCCTAGGAAGGTTAACTACCTGTTTAATTTGTATTCCGAATCCCTACAGATTTATTACCAATGCTATTATTTGACTGAACAAATTTTGCATCACAGTAATTTATAAAAGTAAAGTTGGTGGCCGTAGTCAAGGGCAACCCAAATCTCCCTTTTCATTAGCTACTACACCAAAGTGTAGGGAAGGGCTCTACTTCATTCCCTCTATTGCCCTATTTTTCCCTTGATCTGTACGGCATCAAGTACTATTTTTTGAGTCTTTGGTATGACTCAACCTAGATCGATATGGCAACTTGAAAGGATTAGCAAAAAAATATGTAGATAAAAAATGTCTATAATTTTTAATCAACTATATATATATATACCCAAATTGTCCTGAGTGCCTTTGGACCTTTCATAGGCCATCATCAGGTGTTGCTTACATGTATAATAAAGACACATTTTGTCTATATAATTTTATTAAGATCCTTTCAAGTTTTCTGATAAGTGTCTTGGTTTCAGGTTGGAATTGGTGGATGAATTTACCAAAATTGTCCTGAACACTTTCAGACCTTTCATAGGCCATCATCAGGGGTTGCTTGTATGTATACTAAAGACACATTTTGTCTATATAATTTTATTAAGATCCTTTCAATATATATATAAAATGTACTGTTGGTCTCATGTTTTAAATATACAATCATTAGATCAAACTTAGATGAAACTGGCCAACATTTGACCTCTTTGTTGATTAAAGAAAAACGTTTTTGAATGATTTTTTTGTACACACACACACACACACACACACACACACACACACACACACACACACATATTGAAAAAGAAACAAAGGTTATGTCATTATATGTAGTAAGTATAGAGTAAAAGTTATATTAGATTACTTTAAGTTACTTTAATGACCACAAAAAATACTCAGTGACCATGAAATATTTACAAATCCACTTTAAAAAAGAATATAATTTGACAAATGCATAGAATTTCCATATATTAAATAAATTACTTAAAAACAAAGTTCATAAAATTTCAATCAACCAATATATTTACTTATGTTATGCTTTTTAAGGGTCTTAAAATATTTTACATTAAAAACTTTTTCCAAATAAAGTTTTTAAAGAAAAAATACATGACTGTTTCTTTTAAAGTTTCATATTGTTTCATTTTCTTTTCTTTGTATTCTTGTTGTTTTCAAGGCTTTCGGCTGGTAAAATTTAATTGTTTCCAACAGTCCTTATTTCATTTTCTTCAATGCTGGGGTAGGTAAAATTTTATAAACTGTATTTCCTTCTTTAGCAGGAGGGCAGAATGTATTACCATTTATACAAAAATGGCAGTTGAGTTTGTATAGTTCTGTTGCTTCTTGTTATATTAAAAGGAAGAACAAATGAGTTGATGAAGATATTGATAGTTTTCAGTTTGGAAGTTTTATTAACAGCTTGAGATGAAAGGAACCCTTGTGCTGTAAGTCACAGGAAGAAGAAAAATGGTTGCAAATGTTAGAGCTGGAATTAAGATGCTGAAGTCAAAGCAGGAATTAAAAATATCCAATTTGTTTCTCCAAGGATCCTTTGATTTAGAAGGAAAGATGAATGATGAAAGAATGATTTCCCAGACACCAATGGTCCATAAATTGGATGTGCTCTCCTCATAATGTTTAGTGGACTGCTCTCTGTGGTGAGAGAGGAGAAGGTTGGTCTGTCCTGCTCGAAATATGTGAGAGAGAGTCAGGGAAGAAGAGAGAATGTGCTCTCTCATGTTGACTGATATGTCCAGCTGCTAGCAAGCGAGGAAGCGAAGAGAGGGCGAGAATGGTTAGTGCGTCCTTTTATGTTGCCCGGGGAGGTGATATTGGCAGAATGGCATTGATCATTCTCATTGGACGAAATATGTAAATTCGAAACTCCAACGGCCAAAACAATTCCCGCAATAAATAATGATTTGAAATTCTTTCTGCTACACTTGATTATCTTCTTTACATTTTTGTGGTTCAAAAGGATCTTTAAGTCCATTATTTTTTTCAATAATAATATTTTTCATCATATAAGTCTTAAAAATATGACAACCTAGTTCTATACTCTTTGTGAAAAATTTACAATAAATATTTATTGGATATCACCTACCTTTTCAGCATAATGAGCTGTTCCATCTGCCATATATGGCAGTAGCAGAGATCAGTCTGGGGAAAAATAAGCCTACCAGTCAGACCAGAAGAGCCGTTCCTATTGTTGAAGTATATCCTTACTCAATCACTAATCCTATGTTCTTATTACTAACAGTCTCTCTCTTGTAAATACTCTGTCCTGTAAATATAACTATTTTCCACATATATCGTGGTTTGTCTTATTATTATTATTACTGGTGTTCACTAACCAGAACACAACAATATCAATTTTTCAAGTTACCTTTTACAAAATAAAAATTGAATACACACTTTGTGTAAAATATTTGTTTGAATGAATTAAATGTTGTTAACTTATAGTTTCAAAATTAAATTGATTTTCCCTTGGGGAAAATCACGTTAAAAAGCCTTCCTAGTATTAACATATTAGATTAAAATAAACTATCCTTCCTTATGTAGGATGAAATTCAATAAAAAAAATTGCAAGCCTCATGCAGAAAAATTATCTTTCTTTTGTTAAATTAGTCGTCTCTGGTTATCATTTTAAAATTTGAATAAATAAATCCATTTGTATCAATAAAAATTGAAGTTACTTTTTTTAACAACCAATTAAATAAATAATTCAAAATTGAATATTGAATTATAAATTACAAAATGCATTAAAAGTGATAATTTTCACTAATTACAACCATTGTAAAGGAGATAATCACCCTCCTCTTTTTTCATACTCAATTTTACCTGATAGCAACTTTTTACTTCTGTCATGGAGAGACCAAAATTTAGCCCATACAAACAACATAAGGGGAAAATATGCTCAATATTTATTGTATAAAAATACAAATTTGGTACAAGGCTGTAAAATGGGAGGGGGAAGAGGAAAAATATGCTCTATCTTAAAAATTGACTATTTTTTTAAAGAAACAAAAATGCAAATCTTCAACATAACAAATCAAAGCTTATTCAAAAACTCGACCAATGAAAAGGCTGGAAAATTTCCACGGTAACAAAACAAACTTTGAAACTTTCTAGGTTATGACCTGTAACTAATAAACAAATGTATTTGATTAGAAAATTCTGGAAGCATTTCTATTTAAGATTTAACTGTTTTAAATTAGGAATTCGTATTTTTACCTTTTTAATTTTAAAAGAAAAATTTTTAATAATAATTTCTTTAAATTTTCTAACTTAATGATAATTTGAAGAAAAAATTTTTTTACAATATATATATATGTGTATGGGTGCGTGTGTAAAAATAATTGTATTGGAATCTATGCATTTTTGACAACAATGAAGAAATCTATATGATGGTATGAATGTTGGGTGTACCAACTATAAGTATATTGTGTTCTCTGTCATCAATTATAAGGATATTGTTGTAGTGTTAACTTAGTAGGGTATTTGCATTCCATTGAAGTTATCACTGAAGGAGGTGAGGTCTCTCCATAAACATCAGGGTTTACCAATGTTAGATATGGTGTTTGTGTATGTCAGAAATTTGCCATGATTGAAATGTACTAAATCTGGGTGTGAAGATATTCTCTCTCTCTTGGATGGTGGTAATTCTTGTTGTAGTTGTAAATCTCTTGGAGAGGTTGATACTGAAAAATTGTTAACTAGTGGTGGGAGTAAAGAGCTTATTCCTTAGTAGTTAGTTCTTTTTTAACCCATGTGTGGCAGTTTGTGTATTGTCTCATGTGGGAATCCAACTAGTTCCCAGTTTGGTTAAACAGAAATAGATGAAAAGTAACATGAAGGGATCACACAACAATATGATAAATGATAATATTTAATCATAATAATAATGAAAAAAAGAATGAAATATAACAGACAAAATAAATTTCACTAAAGTAAATATGTATGCACAAAAAGAGTCTACAAGTCTGTTTGCATTCACTTTACTCTAATGCTTTTTGGAAGAGCATGAATTTATCTCTTCTCCCTACAGTTATGTATAAATAGTAGGGCTGACTGGGCTCTTTAGCCTTGGTAGAGTAGCCAGTCTAGGAGAAGGAAAACTGAACTCAAACTTAGCATGGATTTCCTTTACTTTCTCTTGCTAGCTGTCCCTATCACAAATTGTTCTTGGTAAGTCCTCTAGATGGTATCAGGTGTCAGCACATAACTGATGGATGTAATTTTTTTACTGGTCAGTCAATACTGGTGTGTCCATGTGTAGGAGTCCATGGGAGGATGTTGCTTATGAGTTTGTCCTTACTTCTCTAGCGGTGCCTAGGATATCTTGACTATCTTATTAGGATGGTTTGAAAGTTTGGAGGTAAATGGCTATACAGCTGCTGTTTTGTAGGATGCTGCTGCCAGGATTTTTTCAAAACAGCATGCAGCATCTTTTTGTAGTTCCTATCAAGGTTTTCCTGTCGGGATTTTGTAAAAATCCAAGTGTCACATTCTGCCCACGGTGGAGTGGGAGTGGCGGGTTGAATGAATATATACAAAAACATTATAGAAAAGGAAAACTAATGAGTAAGTAACACTTTATGTGGTTTCACACAGAAAGTGATTGATAAGGAAATTTTAAATAGTCACTACTGTAGACTCCCATATATACTGCACAAATTTTTTTTCTTTATTCAAAATTACTCTAATTTTCCATCATACCTGGTGATCTTTCATCTCAGATGGAAACCACAGTGCAGTGGGAGGGTGCCCTCATGGCGTAATGGTTAAAGCGTTGAACTGTGGAATTGTAGTAAGCAAGTTCAAACTCCAGTCATGCAATTACGTTCACTTTTGGACAAATAACTTTAGAAAAGGTATGAACCCCCTAATCCTCCCAGGTATGAATTAAATAGTACCACTAGTGTTCTTCTAGAAGGATGGATTTGGCATTAAATAATCTAAGGAGGTTGATATGCCATTAAACAACAAAACAAACAAATATTGTGCAGTGAGAACTTTTTTTCCAGAAATTGGGAGTGTACATTTTATAAATGGAGCTGCCTGTGGTGTAATGTTTATCATCTTAGGAAATGGACACAGTGACATGAGTTCAAATCCTGGATGAGGTTGATTTCATTTAACATTGCAGTAATACCATTGGGAAAGGTATGAATCCAAGTATTCTCCCTCAAGCAATGGGTAAATAGTAGGGCAGTCTGTGTTCTTCAGCTTTGGTTAGGTAACCAGTCTAGGAGAAGGAAAACTCTGATTTCAAACCTGTTAAAATCCACTTAAAAAGTGACCTTGTGTCACATCCTGCCCATATGAAGAGATTTATAAATACATTCATTGTATAAATATGTGTGGTATACATAGCAGTCTACAGTATGTAGAACTCTGTGTTTCATTAGTTAACATGAAGCAATGGTGAAAATGGATGTGTATTGTTAAGTGGTCCTGCTTTGTCAAATAGAATGGAAATAGAATGCATGTGGCATCATTTAGTTGAATGACTAAAAGTATGCATTGTTCTGTGTGTGTGTGTGTGTGTGTGTGTGTGTGTTTGGTGTGTAACTGTTTATATAATCAATGTATAGACTGAGTTGTAGACATAGTTGTAGTTGTCTTCTGGTCACCAATTTGGCAAGAAATTTGTTTGTTTCTTCTTTTTTTTTTTGATTGTCATTTGTGTGAGTTAATTATAGTAGTCAAACATCTATAAATCAGAGGAAATATTCTTCTTCCACATTTGGCTATGTAAGTTTTACTGTGTACCAATCAGTAGCTTTTGTATACAAGCCAGGAAAGTGAGTAAAAATGCAGAAACTTTGTTGGTCACTGCATTTATTTATTTTGGTAGCATAACATTTTAGAATCATAGAACTAATGAATTCTTTGAAGAAGTTTTGAGTTGCTATTTGGTTGTTGATGTTTATTTAATGCTAAATCTTGCTTATACATATATGTAATTTGTAAATGAATAATTTGTAGGTAACTTTATTTTTACATAAGCTAGAGCTCATTTGATGCACACAGTTAAATGGTTAAAGTATGATATTATTTGCACACAGTTAAATAGTTAGCTAACACTATTAATTGTATTAAACATTATTCATTCATTTGCACACAGTTAAATAGTTTCAAGTATTGCTAGCTAACACTATTAATTGTATTAAACATTATTCATTGATTTGCACACAGTTAAATGATTTCAGACATTCCTATGTAATATTAATTATTTGATTTAATATGAATCATTTGTTTGCACACAGATGATTTCAAGTAAAGTCATTGATTAAATAGTTCTATGTGACCCATAGATGGGATCCTTACTGGTACAACCACTCGAGGTTACAGTGGACCTGGAAGTAATGGCAATGAAGGAGTACTCCACTTTCCTTAAAACTCCAGGACTGGAGCTTCATCATCAGATGCAGTATTGTGTCATACCTAAGACACTAGTTCTATATGACCAATAGATGGGACCCTAACAAGTACTACTACTCTGGGTCAGAGTGGACCTGGGAGTAATGGCAATGAAAGTGTACTTCACATTCCCCAAAGCTTTACCATCAGATGCAGTTGAGTGTCATATGCAGGGCACTCATTGGAGGGATCTTATCTCTCAGCAGAGATGTAGTTGGCATATAAAAATAAAACTATTTATTTTTTTGTTGGATCTGATGAAGTCCTGTTAAAAATTATTTTGGAATCTTTGATTCATATCAATGCTCTTAACAGGATGGAAATAAATTTATTATCCTAATGTGACCAAATATTGTTTTTTTCTTTAAATTATATATATATGTGTGTGTGTGTGTGTGTGTGTGTGTGTGTGTGTGTGTGTGTGTGTGTGTATTCTATTATATACATATATATACTCACACACACACAAAAATACATACATGCTGACTAAAGATATTTTTTTAATGAGTAGTCTTAAGTTGATCAAATTTTTTCGATTAAGGATTGTCTTTATTAATTTCAGATTAGTTTATCTTACATTCTACTTTGTTTCTTCTTATCACAACTCAAAAGTTGTTTTATATTTTAATGCTTTTAAAGGAAGCAATATGGATAAAAAAAATCAAATTCTGAAATTTATTGTAATAAAATACATTTATTTTAATTTAATTTAATTTTTTTTAGCCTATAAGATATTGCAGCAACTATTAAAATATCTTAGAATGGCCATCTGGAATATGATGTCAATAAAAACATGATGACTATTTTGATTTCTTCTGAATTAATAAGTATACTTTTGGCTGATATTTTTGTTGTCAGTTTCACACTATCATTATTATTTCCCACCAAATAAGTAGAAAATATATTTCCTTCAGACAATTGTCTGACAACCTTTCCATTCACCATTTGGCAGATGAAATGTTTTCATGTCATGAATATATCAACCAAGTCTGTTAGATTAATTCTTTGAATTCACAAATTACTAATCAATATATCTTTCTCAGTCTAACTGAGTAGCCATGCCATTCTAAAAAGATCAGCAATGTCTGTCCAGACTAATAAGAAAAGTTTTAACCATTGTCCTAGAGTGAGTCAAAAGTTTTGCAATATTTTTGGTAATGTGAGACAATTTAGCAGCTTCGGATGCTTTTACCAAGGTCATGAAGGTGATGAACTACACTTGACTGTAAGATGCAGAGCTTGCCTGATACTTTCCAAACACTACTTTTCTGATTTACCTCTATGGCTTGAAGCATGGCCGCAGAATCCATGGCTTTTGGCCTATCTGAGATTTCCTGATTGTCAAGGTTGTAACAAACTGAGTGTTATTTTTTGAACCATCTGGTTACTTCACTTTTTGCATAACAAATGTTTTGGTTGCTTTCTAGGGGTGATAGCTTATTTTGAACTCATTAAGTATAAGTTGCCAAATTAGATAACATTGCACACTCATCTGTGCAGCTATCAAATCAGGCACTAAGTGAAGCAATGCACAACATGTCAGTGCATCAACTACCATAATACTAACAAGCACAGTGGGTATCTTTCCCAGCTTCAACTGCTTTGGTTACATGATACATGCACTGCAAACTAGCATGTACCAAAATATTGCAAAACTTTTAACTTATTTTAGTAGCAAAACTATTTTAGTTTAAAAAAATCCTACTTTAATTTAAAGGATTAACATGTTCTATTTAATACAGCAAAATCAAATTTACAAACCTTGTAAGGATACTGCATTTGATAGCATATAAGATGCATGGGTGTATAAGATGCACCTCAATTTCAGCAGGACAAATCAAGAAAAAAACAAAGTACTAATATTAAACATGATGAAATTGATAAAATGCATATTATCAATGATAACACTTTTAATCTGCATAAAAGCTTTTGAAATAATGACAATAGGTGTATGAAAGTTACTCTAAAGTCTAAGCTCATAGGAGTTGTTAGGTAGCTAATTTTGGCAGACTATCGTGAATTTTAAACCTACATATAGCATATAAATCAGGCCATTGGCCTAATGAGTAGAGTGTTTGCTAATGGTCTGGGAGACCAGGTCGAGTCATACCAAAGACTTAAAAAATGGTACTTGATGGCACCTTACATAACACTCAGCATTATAAGGTAAGGATCAAAGTTAAAGTGGAGCAATCCAGGGAATGGTGTAGCACCCTCTCCTACATCTCAGTGTGGTAGCTATTGAAAAGGGAGGCTTTGGATCACCCTCGACTAAGGTCGCCAACTTTACTTTTTTATGGCATATAAGACACGGGAATTTTAAAAGATATTTTTAGTAAAAAAAGTGCACTTTATATGCCATCAAATATAGTAACCTTAGGTTAAATTACAACTAGCTAAGTGCATAAATAAGCTTGTATACCATTTTTAAGAAATATAAATTTTTCAGTCTCACAGTCAAGTTTCTCAGCAAGCCTATTTGCTTACACCTCTAGCAATATAAATAGTAAGTTGGCCAACTGTAGTCTAGGGTGACCCAAAGGCTCCTTTTTCAATTGCTACTACACCTAGGTGTGTGTGGGGAGGTGCTACTATTTTCACTTGCTCTAATTACTCTTGATCCATACCATATAATGCTGAGTGTTAAGTAAGAAGCCATCAAGTACTATCTTTTGAGTTTTAGGTATTACTCAACTTAGAATTGAACCCTGGTCTTTTGGGCCATTGGCAAACACTCTAGCTATCATGCCAATATAAATAGGGAACCAAAATCCAATTGTGGCAGCACTTAGAACTCACTAGACCAACCAGAGTCATGGACAAATGAAAGGACATTCTGGGAACCTGTGGCATGTATGTCATTAGAATTCTTTAGTGCAGTCACATGTTTTCACCATCATAAATTAAATAAAACAATTACAGTTAACTCTATGAACCAACTAGGACTGATGACAGATGGGTTAGTAGGAGAACCATAAAACTCAAATATCAACCTCAGGTCGAATTAGTCCATTCTGTTTGAAATAACTTGTACAAAACAGGGTTGTTCTCTGAATTTTTGGCAGAACATAGTTCAGGTAGAACAGATGTCTCAGTGACATCAGAAATGGACCAAGACATAAAGTAAGCCCCACGTCCTTTCCGATGACAAGGGGGCTTCCATGTTAGGAATAGCACAGTCAAAGTTGATCAGAAAGACAAACTACTCTTTGATGTTGTTATTGCTATGCCATGCATTGTGTTATCTTTCTGCACTGAAGTCATAGTTGAACTGTCCTTTCTTTTGCAGTGCACTTTTTATTGACTAGCTGAAAGAGCCAAAATTTACATGTCCTATGTTTGTCTCACAAGATTTCCTTTGAGCATAAGACCTGTTTCCTTTGACTTATGATTTTAGGAACTGCCATGTTTCTTTTCCCAGATATCTTGCATTCAGGACACTCCTTCTATCACCACATATTTGTATATATAAATAGATATTTTCATAAAAAAAAAGAAACAACTGAGATATTTAAAAAAAAAAATCTGAATATGAGCACAGGTAAAAAATCATACATAATGGTAGTGATTCTAGTCAAGTTTATAAGTCCCAAAAATTCACTTTGAATTGTTTTGAATTGTCCAGTAGGACACATGACGTAATGGTTATAGGCATTGGTTCCCTAAGTTTCTAAGGAGACAATCATCTGGAGGTTGTAGGTTCAATCCTGACTACAGCTGAGTAACAATACAGGAATACTTAACACTTGTACCCAGTTATGGCTAATGAAATCAGAACTGGTGACCCCTGTGGATTCCATAAAGGATGCAGTTCGAAGTTCCATGAAGGTTCCCGAGTTTGACAAACACCTGAAGAAGGCCGGAGGACATATCATCCGAAATGTTGTGGAAATAATAAAGATGAAGACAATAGTCCGAAAACCCTTAATGATATAAATCAATAAGCTTTGTCTCTAACTAATATTTTTTTAACTTATGTATCTTTTTAATAAGTTCTTTAGCAAATTCCCGACATTATCATCTATTTAATTTTGTGTCATTTGAATAGGGAATCATTGTATAATATTAGTTATAACATATATCTAGGAAATATGAAAACTCATTTCATCACTAGAAAACAAAGTCAGTCACATAGAGAAAAATAGAAGATAAAATAGATCAAGGGCCAGAGAGGGGCACCCCACAGTGTAATGGTTATTGAACAAGGCTAGTAGACCATTATTAGTGAGTTCAATTCTCATTGAGAATATTTCTTACTCTGATTAGGCTTAGCTAAGTAAATGACAACATGAACTAAAATAAGAGATTGAATAGAAAATATCAAATAACAAAAATAGAAGTGGGTAGGACACATAGATTGGAGGAGGACTGATAATGAAAAAGGTTTATAGAACAGTGCCCAAGAAATAATAAGTATGGTAGGAAAAGATATGACAGAAGATAGGAAGATTAGATTTTGGAATTTACTAGTAGGAAATGGCAGAGGCTTGCACAATCAAGCCTACGGTTGATGATGATGATGATGAAGCAGAGGATGTATATAAAAATATAATAAAACATATATAATATATATATAAAACCAGCCATATGAAAGTACTCCTGGCAACTTGCTATATGAAAGAAACTCACCTAGGCAACCAGTTGGATGAAAGCAACTCACTATATAAAGCACCCAAGGCAACTCACTGTATGAAGGCACCAAAGGCAACTCACAAAGGCAATCAGAAAAACAAAGCAACCAGACATATGAAAAGGTTAAGGCAACCTTGCACTATGGATGCACCCAAAGCAACCAGCAATATGAAAACACCCAAGGCAACTCACAAAGCAACCAGTCATATGAAAGGCAACTTTGGTAGGGTAACCAGCTATATAAAAACTCCCAAGACAGTTTTGCCATAGGAAAGTGCCAAAGGTAACCAGTGATATGAATAAACCCATGCAAATTTGCCATATGAAGGCACCAAGTCAACTCACCTAGGCCCAAAGAAATTTTGCTATATGAAAGCATTTAAAGCAAAAGCAACCAGCCATATGAAATCACTTTTGTGATATGAATATGAAAGTTACCTCAGGTATCTTCAGTTGCCTTTCATATTTTACACCAAAAGCAACTTTCATATAGGAGGACACCCAAGGCAACTTCACAAGAGAATGCAAGGCAACTTTCTTGTATGAATGCACTCAAAGCAAATTGACCTCGAGAAAGCACCTAAGGAAATTTGCCAATGCAGCTATATTAAATTCACCCAAGGCAATTTTTATATGTGAAGGCACTCAGAGCAACTTCACCTTAAAAAAGCACTGAAGGGAACTTCGCCAATAGAATCATGTTAAAAGCATCCAAGCCAACTTTTATATAGGAAGGTACTCAAAGCAACTTCACCCAAAGGAACTTTACCCATGCAAACTGTCATATAAATGCAACCATGTTAAACGCACCATAGAGAGCTTAGCCATAAAAAATACCTAAGTGAATGTTGCCAAGGCAAATACTCATATGAATGTAGCCCTTTTAAATGCATCAAGGGAAATTTCCCCAATATAAATGCAACCAAAGAAACATTATCATATGAAAGCTCCCAAATCAACATGCAAATGCATCCAAACCATATGAAAGCACCAAAGTTAACTCACCATGGCAACCAGCCATATGAAATCACCCAAGGCAACTCTTCCATATGAAATCACCCAAGTTAAGCCACCATATGAAATCATTCAAGGCAACTCTTTCATATGAAAACACTCAAGGTAACTTGTCATGTAAAAGCACTCAAAGCAACTTTTCCTTATGAAATCCACCCCCCAAGCTACTTACCACATGAAAGCACTCAGGGCAACTTACCATGCACCCAAAGCTATTTGCTAAATGAAATCATTCAAAGCAACTCACCATATGAAAGCATCCAAAGCAACTTGCCTTATGAAAGCACTGAAAGGAATTCTTTCTCATGAAATCACCCAAATTAACCCTCAATATGAAATCATTCAAGGCAACTTGCTTTCTGAAAGCACCTAAATCAATTCTTTCATATAAAATTATCCATGTTAACACACAACAGGAAATTATTCAAGGCAAATCTTTCATATAAAAGCATCCAAAGCAAGCCTTTCATATCAAGGCACCTAAGGCAACTTGCCAAATGAAAGCACCTAAAGCATCTCTTCTATATGAAATTACAGTAAGCAATTAATCATATGAAAGAATTCCAATGGAAAAAAATTGCCTCAGCTTCAATTTTCTTATTAGAATGATGATAGTTGAAGCTCTTGTATTAATTTGCTGGGCAGCTGTAGTATTAATCTGCCCAACAGATTGATACAAGAAAATTTCATCATCATTATAAACATCATATAAGATATTTTTTGAATTTGATCCTGGACCAATAAACTGTCCACTTAGCACTGCTAAACAGTGCACATGGCAGCTACATGTGCATGCTGTTAATCCCAAGTTAATCATATTAGACAGCATAATGTTTTTTCCTTATTTATTACTTCCCTGATGATGATATACAAATTTGCTCAGCAGCCCTTAATGCCTCTTAAACATTTACACGAAATAGTTTTAATCATTGTCACCACATAATGCACCTCCTTACTCAGACTCATTGGGAAATACTGATTTAGAGTCAAATTGAAAAGTTGAGTAAATAGGTATAAATTGTACTTTTACAGAAATTTGTTGTTATTTTGACAGGAATAATAACAATAGTAATAATAATAATTATAATAATTGGCCAGAATACTCGAAAGAGACCTGTGGAGACTTGTTGTCTCTTAGACTCTAGAGAAAGACCACCAGTTGACATGGGTGTGAAAAATTTGCAAGGAGTATAATAATAATAATACTACTAATGATGATGATGAAAGTATTTTCCTTTAAAAAATCATTGACCCAATTGAAACGGATGCAAACAAATTACAATGATTTCTTTTATTTTTAGAGGGGAATTTCCATAACATAGTGGCTAATGTGGTGGACTGCAACATCCCAGTAAGTTCGAACTCTAGTTTCACTATTATATTCCCTTTGTTCTAATACCTTTGGAAAGGTATGAATTCCCTTATCTTCCCACCCCCAGTTATAGGTTAAATAGTACTACTCTTTTTCTACAAAGATCGATTTGGCATTAAATAACCCATGACAGTTGATATGACATTAAATAAAGAAACCAACCCTTTTGTTTTCATTATATAATTACTAATAATTTCATACAAAAATTGACCTCATTATGTATTCTTGAATCTCTAACAGAGGAATCAGTTTGTACAAGTCAATTCTGATCACATTTTGAATAATGGTTGCCTAATAACTGAATTTGATAGGAAATAAATGGAATTTGCAGTTCTTCTGTTAAAATTGAATTTTTCTTTTAGTTCATTTGAATTTTCATTCATCTAATGCAATATTTTTTTTCTGCATAAAAACTTTTTCAAATGGTATCAGATTAGAAAGAAATACCTGCTTTAAAAAGAAAAAAAATACTGTTTAAGTATTTGAGTAATTTGTATTAATAATTGGAAGAGTTTGTCTACTCTCTTTGCACAGCCAAACGATTTGATGTTTCAATCCATGCATATCAGGAGGAGTCTCTGTGGCATATTGGTTAAAGTGCTGAACTGTGACCTCAAAGTGAGTTTGAATACTCATACTATTATGTTCACTTTCAGACTTATACCCTTGGGAAAGTATCAATCTCGCTAATCCCACCAGCAATAGGTTAAATAGTTCTTTTACAATGATGTCTTTGGCATTAAATAACCCATAAAGGCTGAATTGCCATTAAACAAAGAAACCATAGAAACTAATCATGCATATCATTATATTCGTGCACAGCACGAAAGTATCACACGACCAACATTTAGATTCATAATGGTAAAATCACAAATATCAGAAGGAAATCGAGAGGGTATCACATTATACAACCAACACATATATATTAACAATGATAAAATCACAAAGGTCAGATTGAAATTGTGACTTAGCTTAACAATAGTTAAACAAAAGACAATCCACCAAACTATATAGCCCAACAAAGGGTACCTCATGGGATGTAATGATTTACAAGCAAGATTTGCAGACCATTGTTAGTGAGTTCAATTCTCATTGGGCACTAAATACTTCTGCCCTTGAGCCACATCTAAGCTAAACTTAGTAAATAATTCTGTAGACCAACAAAGTAGAGGCAAAAGAGAGAATGTTACTGATATGGGGGTGAGAGTTCCTTCCATGTCTTGAATAACCTGAAGATATTACAAGGACTGTTTATTTGTTTTTCAAATATCTGTTTCATGGTTTTACCTTGTTATTGTAAAGTTTATCCTCATGGGAACTGTGTAAGGTATATTATCAACACCCACTTAAAAGAATTGATTTTTAGTAAGAGATACAAACCTCAAAACAAGATGATCACTCTGCTGTCTGGAAATCAAATGCATGGCAGACAATACAAAATCTGATGGAAAACAAAACAGAAAAGTTGGTTTGAGTTGATGTACTGATATATTGCTTCATGGAGGTGCTTGTGGTGTAATGGTTATTATCATAGGAAATGGACACAGCAACCAGAGTTCAAATCCTGGCTGATGTTGTTTGCATTTTATATTGCACTAATGCCCTTGGGAAAGATATGGATCTAACTATTCCTCCTCCAATTATGAGTAAATAATAGAGGAGACTGAGCTCTTTAATCTGTGTATGGCGACCAGTCTAGGAGAAGGAAAACTCTGAATTCAAACCTGTTAAACTCTGCTTGCAAATTGACCTTGTGTTGCTTGTTCAGAGGGGTTGTGTAAATAAATATATTGTTTCATGTGCCCCCAACTAGAATAAAATGCATCAGTGGTTGTCTTGAAAAATATGTGGTTTAATAATCATTTTAGTGTTTATTGTTTTATCTTTATCTATTTGAATCTATGTGGCTGGTATTAGTGCTGCTACCTAGAAGTACATATATCCAAGCGACCTGCATGGCAGTCTAGGTATCTCTATTTCTCCATCACTATTGCCTGGGAACAGTACAGCCAATCAGATTATTAAATAGTAGATTTCAACATTCAATTGCATCGTTTAACCCCTTACGGGTTATTTAATGCAAAAATTTGATTCATTTCTAAATGTTTGATTACAATCATAACTATATTTAGTTTGATTTATTTAACAACCTATCAACCCCTTACGGGTTATTTAATGCCAAAATTTGATTCATTTCTAAATGTTTGATTACAATCATAACTATATTTAGTTTGATTTATTTAACAACCTATCAACCCCTTACGGGTTATTTAATGCCAAAATTTGATTAATTTCTAAATGTTTGATTACAATCATAACTATATTTAGTTTGATTTATTTAACAACCTATCAACCCCTTACGGGTTATTTAATGCAAAAATTTGATTAATTTCTAAATGTTTGATTACAATCATAACTATATTTAGTTTGATTTATTTAACAGCCTATCAACCCCTTATGGGTTATTTAATGCCAAAATTTGATTAATTTCTAAATGTTTGATTACAATCATAACTATATTTATTTTGGTTTATTTAACAGCATATCAACTCTTTATGGGTTATTTAATGCTGAAATTTGATTTATTTCAAAATGTTTGTTTACAATCATAGTTATATTTTCAATGTTCCATAGTATTTTTTAAAAATGCCCTTTTTGTCGAATCATTTGTTTGTACAGTCTGACAAATAATTGATATCTAAATATAAATTTGCTCAGTTGTATAGTTTCAAGTATACCTATCTACTACTGTACATAATTGTACTTAAATTACTAGTATCAAATATTCTTACTAACAATTCACACATGATTATATAGTTTTAAGTAACTATTCCTATTTAACACCATTAATTTTGCAAGAATTATTTGGTTTCAAGTTACTGATAATAATCCTAAGTAAAAAAATTATAGTTTCAAATAACTATTCTTAACACATCACTCAATAAGTCCCAGGCCTAACTAATAAAACAACAACATTTAGGCAAAATTCGACTTTATTCATCAACATAGTCTCCTTCCCTGGTGATACACTGATTCCAATGCTTCTCTAACAATTCAATGCCTTCTTTGAAGAATGATTTGTTTGGCCTCAAAATACGCCTCAGTTTCTGATATCACTTCTTCATTGGAGCCAAATCTCTTTCCCTGGAGCATTCTTTTGAGGTCTGCAAACAGCCAGTAGTCACTGGGGGCCAGATCTGGAAAATAGGATGGGTGCAGAAGCAGTTTGAAGTGCAATTCATGTAGTTTTGCCATCGACTTGTGACACAGTGTATTGTCTTGGTGAAAAAGCACTTTTTTCTTCTTCATTCGTGGCCATTTTTTGATGAATTCTTCCTTCAAATGCACCAATAATGCTATATAATATTCATTATTGATGGTTCTTCCTTTCTCAAGGTAATTGATGAAAAAAATAGCTTGTGCATCCCAAAATAAGGAGGCCAAAACCTTGCCTGCTGATGTTTGCATCTTTGGTCGCTTTGAACGGCTTTCACCTACTGCTGTCCACTCAGCTGACTGCCGATTTAACTCTGGAGTGAAGTGGTGGATCCATGTTCCACCCACTATCACATATTTATGCAAAAACTCTTTTTTGTTGCATGGAAACAGTTGCAAACAGTTGTTGTTTTTGATTGACTGCGAGCAAACATGGCAACTACTTTGAATGCAGCTTTCTCATTGACAAATGTTCATGCAAAATGGTAAATACACTGCTTTCTGATATCTTCAACTCCTCTGCTATCTCATGCAACTTCAATTTATGATCAGCCAAAACGAGTTTGTGGAGTATTTTGGTATTTTCCAGGACAACTGACAAATTTGGGCGACCTGAGCATTCAGCACCATTTGTGTCTGTACAACCACGTTTAAAGTCAGCATACCACCGTTGTTTCCGATGGAGCAGAGTCTGAATAACACTTATCAGAAAGCAATGCTTTATCAACATGAAATTCAGATTTTTCAAAACACTGGAAACATATTGCAACAATAGCTTCATTTAAATAATTGTAATTTGTAAACTAATAATCTGATTGGTCTCAAATTTTGACATGTGGCATTTGAAGGTTAGTACTTTATAAAAATCATATAGATTTTTTTATTAGTGGTGCCATCTATATGTCAGGCCCAGGACTCATTGAGTGATGTATTACAAAGAACTTTTGTATTCCTCTTCAATGCAAATAATTTTTCCAACAGATCTATTTGGCCCATAGATGAGAATCTAACAGATACTACCACCCTGAGAGTGGATCTGGGGGGAATGGTAATAAAGGGGTATTCTATATTCCCCAGAGCTCTGAAACTGGAGCCTCACCACTGGATACAGTTTAATGTCATATTCAAGACACATTATGCTTACTGTCAGATATGGTTTTGTTGCTTGTTTTTTTTATTGCTTTGTGATTTACAATCAAGACAATGATCACCATGACAACAATGTTTTACTTAGAAATAAAAAGTACTCTTGTACTTTTATGGTCTGGCATTCCCCACTTCAAGTGTGACTTTATTGGAAGAAACTCTGTAGCATAATAGTTAAAGTGCTAGACTGTGAGATCATAGTATGCTAGGCATATGTGAGTTCAAACTCCTGTTGTATTATTATGTTATTGTGTTATCATGTGTTATTATGTTATTATGTGATGGTGTTATTATGTGTTATTATTTCTCTTTTGGACTAATACCCTTGGGAAACGTATGCACCCCTTTATTTTCCCAGTTATGGATTAAATAGTACCCCTTCTGTTCTTCTACAAGAATGGATTTGACATTACATAACCCACAAAGTTTGGTATGCCATTTAAAAAGAACAAACTAAATGACTTTATTAAATCGTGGTTTGTAAAACTGATTTATTTTAACTTGATCAGAAAATAGTTTTAAGTCTGTTATTTTCAAAAATGACTTTCATTTCTTTGGGAATTTCTTTCATTCCTTTAGAAAAATTAATTTTGAAAGTGGGACCAAGTAAAATGATCAAAAAGTGGTGATTTTATTTATACATTGCATATAATACATAATTGGACACTGACGTCAAGTGTCAAAAAATCGGACTAATTTGTGTCCAATTATATACGATAGAAATATTGGAACATTAGTGAACACAAACCTGACATTATCATTATTATTATTAATAATTTGCAAATTAAACTGAAAATTACTTTATTCTCTAAGAGCGTTTTAATAATATCATGCTCATAAAAATCTCATTACGATGTGTTACATTTACATACATAGAATATTGATCATCCATTGAATATTGATCATCCATATTTGTTTAGACTGATTATAAAAACTGTCACTTTTTAAAGTGCATGCAATCATGCATAAAAGTGTGTGGAGGAAGGGAAATTCATTTTCAAGCCTGGCTTAGGGAAGATTGGACGTTTGACAAGAGATGCATCCTAATGGAATAAAATCAAAAACACCTACAAAAAACTTTTATGAACATCACCTGTGCCAAGAGAAATAAAATAAAGATCGATGAGGAATTTATGATAATGAACAAAGATTAAAACAGCCAGGCCTTTCATGTAGTAAAACTGAGGCAGACAAAACAGACATTAAGATATTTGCCTAAAATATCAGTAGCAATCAGAAACAAGCAGAAATATTTGGTGATGTACAGGAGGAAAAAAAAAGATAAGAAATAAAAGGTTTTATTGAAATCATTCTGATATATATTTTAGTGTACTAGTTATTGTCATTGGAAATGGAGTCTGCAACCCAAGTTCAAATCCTGAATATAGCTGATTGCATTTCCCTTTGTGCTAATGCCCATGGGAAAGGCACAAATCTATCTGTTCTTTCAGCTATGGGTAAACCGTAAGTGCAAGAAAAAATTTTTGTACACCATATCAAAGTCTTTCATTCATATGTTGCTATTTGATGATCTCCAATGACCTCAAATAACCCCAGATATTAACTTTGTATAATCTACATTGAAAACCTAAAGTAAATTCAATATTCATACAAAAAATCATGTTCCTGGGCCTATTTGTTTGGCTATGGTTCTTAGATAACACACACACACACAGCAACATAACAGTAAACAGAAAAAAGGTAAAGAAAATAAAGAGAATCAACCACCTTTTTCTTCTATTGAATGTTACAGTGTTTGTGTGAAACAGCATTCACCTGATGTGGGTTAAGTTGGCCCTGCACATATATTCATATGTAGAGTTTCTCGAGGTTTGGTGTCTGAAGGTGGTCCCTAGCCACATTTGTGTAACAGGTTTGAATTCAGAATTTTCCTTCTCCAAGACTATTTGCTATACCAAGGTTAAAGAGCTCAGTCTGTCCTACCTTTTACTTATAACTGAAGAGAGAATAGGTGGATACATACCTTTTCCAAGGGTATTAGCATGAAGGGAAACACAAACAGCCTTCCCCAGGATTTGAACTAAGGTCACTGAGTCCATTTCCTACAATGATTACCATTACACCTTAAGCATCTCTGTAATGTTACAGTGGTGGGATATGTTAATGATTAGCCATTTCTTATTGGATATGTTTAATGAATTGTTGATCATATTGATGTCATTAGAACATATTATTTAATTTCACAATTTAATTGTGATAGTTTTTATATTTTCCTGGTGCATTGAGAATGCAGAGGTGTCTTCAAAAAAACCAGTCTTGATAGTTTTTGAACAAACTGTTTTTGGTGAAATACAGGATTATGTAAATGCAGCATTCTCCATACTGACAAGACCAGCTGAATTTGACTCTTTCTTGTTTCCAAAACTGAAAATTCATCTCTTGGGGTTGGTTGGTTGATTTTACAGCATGTTAACCTTTGTTAGGTTATTTAAAGCCGAAATCAGCCATTTTTTTGTTTTGTTTTGTTTTTTGGAATGAATTACATGGTTTCAAGTAACAGATAATAATAATAATAATACCCAGTGGACCACAGAGTGAAAATAAAAGAAAGCAAAAAGAGAGATAAGTACCTAGACCTTGCTTGAGAACTAAAAAATATAAGGAATATGAAGGTGATAGTGATGCCAGTTGTGGTTGGTGCACTTGGAACAATCCCTAAAGGATTAGTAAAGGAACTGGAAGACTTAGAAATAAAAGAAGTAGAGACCATCCAGACTACAGCATTAAGATTGGCCAGAGGAGAAGATTCCTGGAGACTTGAGGAGACTTGCTATCACTCAAACTCCAGTGGGAAACCATCAGTTAATGCTGATGTGAAAAACTCTTAAAGGAGTTAATAATAATAATTATTATTGTTAGTATATTCTGATGTATAGCAATGCAAGAGAATAGACAAAAGAGAGAAAGAAGAAAGACTGATTTAATTAGGATAACATTGTACCACTTGCTGTTTGGTGAAGCTGTAGAAAGAAATGATAACAGGCAAACAAATAGGTTTAAAAAAAGAAGGGTGCATTTATTTGCAGAATATGCAAGACAACTTTATAATATGAATGTCTATTCAGTGAAGCTTGAGTTTTCTTGTTCAGAGTTTGAGAAATGGACTTCCTGTTGTGGTCTGTATACCAGGTTGTTGCTTGTCAGTGTGAGTGTATATGAGAAAACCAAGTGACAACAATACTTGTTTATAAAAATATAAACCCTTTATTTGAAATGTTGACATTGTTGCATGTGAGAGAGAGAGAGAGAGAGAGAGAGAGAGAGAGAGTTGGACTGCTATGATTGACATCATATCTTCTTAATCCATGTTGAGAGACATATTTTCAGATACATATTGCCTCTTCTTGTTTCTTTATGGGAGCTTGGTACGGAGCCTGTTCTCAACCCTTGGGCTGCCTGCCCCCACTCCAGGCTAATGCCCTGCTGGTGCAACATGTCTACTCTGCTGACTACACTCTCTGACCGAGCACTGAATGCTGGGGTCAAAAAACTTCTGTCTTTATATAATTTTCTGACACCCACACATTTTCTTATGGCGCAATTCACATGATTCATGTCCACTGTCTCTTGTTTACCTTAAGACACAGCTGCATATCCTGTTTTGAAATCCACAACTAACATGGCTTGTTAAAGGTCAGTATGTAATGTCATCTCATAGACTTATTTACAGTAGTTCTTGTTTTGCTGTTGTTGTGATTGGCCATACATTCTTTGTAGAGATATGGTCACAGATAAAACTGTCAATAAGTGAAGAAAGACATTTCTATGTGAAAGTAAACATGTAGTTGGGAAAAATGACTGTGAGTGTGTTAGTTGGTAATAATATGAGAAGGAATTTATGTGTGGCTTAGTCAAGAGTCTGCTATGTGTGTTTATGATCTAGCATGCTGGGAAGAAAAAGTTATGTGTGTCTAAGTCAGGATGGAAGAAACTGCAAAGGAATGATAAAGAAACAATAAAGTTATCAGAAGGTTTTGGTTCCTTTGTTTTAAATGTTTTTAATCAACCTTTGTGGGTTATTTAATTCCAAAGCCATCCTTACAGAAGAACTGTAGTTTTGGCTTTGTTTTCTTTGTTTAATGGCATATCAACCTTTGTTGGTTATTTAATGCCAAAGCCATCCTTACAGAAGAACTGTAGTTTTGGCTTTGTTTTCTTTGTTTAATGGCATATCAACCTTTGTTGGTTATTTAATGCCAAAGCCATCCTTCTAGAAGAACAGTAGTGTGAAATTAATGTCTACTACACAATACCTGTAGACCATTATTTATTAATATTTGTCCTTCATGTTTCTTGTTAGAAACAGCTAGATCTTTACTTTATACTTAAAAAATAAAAGGTTAATTTAACCCATAACTGGAAGGATAAGGGGGTTCATACCTTTCCCAAGAGATATGTTAAGACCATTATCTGACCATAGAGGCAAATGAGGTAACTACTGTGTCTTGTAGATGCATGGGAGACTGAAAAAATGAGAACTGGTAAATGCACAATTAAGGACATTATTTAGGTTTCAGTGGGATCACAGATAAATTTTCTGTGTCATTTTGTAGTGCTTTCTGACTGATCAAAATATTTTAGTTCTCGGTCATGACCTACTCACAGCTATATCTGTAGCAGTAAGTAATCTTGTACAACCTACCAATTATTCTATTCTTTGATCTTGATGAAAATGGTCATGAATCATGAGATTTTGTTTAGAGTTAAACAACACTCTTGCCTTTTCTTTCATCATATCTCCAAAGAGTCCAATACTCTTGCTTTTTCTTTCACAATATCTCCAAAGAGTCCATATACTCTTACTTTTTCTTTCACAATATCTCCAAAGAGTCCAATACTCTTGCTTATTCTTTCATCATATCTCCAAAGAGTCCAATACTCTTGCTTTTTCTTTCACCATATCTCCAAAGAGTCCAATACTCTTGCTTTTTCTTTCACCATATCTCCAAAGAGTCCAATACTCTTGCTTATTCTTTCATCATATCTCCAAAGAGTCCAATACTCTTGCTTATTCTTTCATCATATCTCCAAAGAGTCCAATACTCTTGCTTTTTCTTTCACCATATCTCCAAAGAGTCCAATACTCTTGCTTATTCTTTCATCATATCTCCAAAGAGTCCAATACTCTTGCTTGTTCTTTTACCATATCTCCACACAAAGCTTGAGTCACTTTATTAGTACTTTATCTAGTTCTAAACTTCTGTCCTTCATTGTTTTTTTCTCACATACATTTGTTTCTTTCAACAACTACCAGAAAAAGAACAGCAGTTTTTTTTTCTTTTTGCTTCTTTATATCAAACACCATTGAAGAACAAATGTAATGTACATACAAACTTTTCACTACTGTCTGGTCTTTTCAAGTGTTCAACCTTATATTTAATCAATAATATGTGGTGTTTTCACTTCAGAACATTATAAGTACTTCTTCCTTTATTCACTGGAACCATTATTAGGATTAAACAAGAGCAAATGATATTAATAAATACAAAAAAAAAAAAAAGCAGAAATCGCTCGCCTGCATTTACAAATGCATGCCAACAGTTAAATATATCTACGGCAAACAAAACAATGCACTTTAGGTTGGGGCAGTGATGGTCCAGAAAATTTTAATTCAGTGCCACATTATTAAAAGAACCAGATTACATTTAGTTAGAAGAGTAAAAGTCTACTGAATTAACTTTTTCTTTTTTTAGTATAAAGTAAGCATCTAGCTGTTTCTAACAAGAAACATGAAGGACAAATATTACTAAATAATGGTTTATAGGTATTGTGTAGTAGACATTAAATAATCTTACACTACTGTGACCTGAAGAGTTCTGGATCAGTAAAAAATCTGAATCATAGAATAATTATCTTTATACAATAGCTAGCCACTTCATCATATCTTTAAGACATAATACTCTCTTCTTAATGCAGTTATCTAGTAAATAAAACCACAGGATTAATACTATCCAAATATTGATCCCTTTAAAGTAAAGTAATAATAATGGAATTATACAAAGTTCTAAACAAATCATCTATTGTTGTTCTCATCCTCAAAATCCTCATTTTAGAAATTCTTTCTACATACATTAAATTAATTTATTAACTTTTAAGGTAATAAAGTAACATATTGTAAAGGTTCAGAAAATATGATGAATAAGAAGAGTTGACATAGAATGAAGAAAAGAACAAAAAAATAAAAATCCTTTAGTATTTGTTTTACTGAAATTCCACTTCATTACACATCTGACAAGACTAAAATAAATATAAGTATAAATAAATTGATAGCCATGTTCATTATCTACAGAATTTAGATTTATTAAATAAGAACAAGCTTTTTTATCATCAATTAGGTAAATCTATGTTTTTGTTCATTTGTCATCAATGACACTGAGAGCACTGACTACCAAATTTTCTGAGTTTACTGTTGGGACCCTGGAGCATGTTTTTGGAAATTTCAAAACTTTTACTCTTTAACAACGGGTTCTAGATTACATTGTAAGTATACTGCTAAACTGGACTCTTACTTTGTGTCTGTCATCTTAGATAAACCTAATCTTTATCTTTTTGTTTAACCATATAAATTAGACATCTAGTTGTTTCTACCAAAAAACAAAGAGCAAATGTTATGAAATAAGTGTCTACAGGTACAGTATAGTAGACCCACAGTTACGATCGTTATCATCAAGTTGTGCTACGATCACTGATTTCCCAGACTCTTTCCATCATCCCTATCATCTATTACTCCTGGTAGGTCTTCCAAATTACATCCTGTGTCCACATAGAGCTCTTGTAGGTAAATTCTTGATGGTCAGCAAACACTGGAGGTGCCTGTGGTGTAATGGTTATCGTCATAGGAAATGGACACGGCGACACAAGTTCAAATCCTAGACGAGACTGATTGCCTTTCACATAGTACTAATACCCTTGGGAAAGGTATGAATCCAATTATTCTCCCTCCAGCAATGGGAAAATAGTAGGGCAGACTGGGTTCTTCAGCCTTGGTGAGGCAACTAGTCTAGAAGAAGGAAAACTCTGAATTCAAACCTGTTAATCTCTGCTTAAAAATTGAGCTTGTGTCATATCCTGCCCGAGCGGAGAAGTTGGTAAATATGGCAAACACTGGCATGACCATGTGAAGGAGTCCATAGGAGAACATCACTTATGAGTTTGTCCTTGTTTCTCTAGTAGTGTCCCACATGTCTTGTTCATCTTAATTGGATGGTTTTAGAGATGGGAGGCTAGTGATCCTCAATAATTGAGTACAATTGTGACTTGAAAACTGCTGGATTAGTAAAAATGCTGAATCAGTGAATGATTATGTTTAAACAATAACTCGCCACCTCATGATAGCTTTGAAATAATATATAAATCAGTAGAAGTTAGATAACAAATAGATACAATGATTAAAAGAAAAGTATTTTTGTTCTCATTATTTTAGAGATTCTTAATAGGAAGTCAAAAATTAATAAAGTGATATATAACAGATATTATCACTCTGGGTTAAAGTGGACCTGAAAGTAATGGCAATGAAGGGGTAATGCTATACTCCTCAGAGCTTCAGAAACTGGAGCCTTAACACTGAATACAGTTTAGTGTCATACCCAGGATATCTTTATTTTGGTGGTGGTGGTGGTGGTAGGGGGTCTTACCTCCTCCTCAGAGGATGCATTTAGCATATTCTAAGCCCCACCAACAGGGTGGCAGATAATTTTCACTATTATATGATTTTGAGTGGTTAATGATAATCTTTTGTAAACAATTGTAGCTTCAACAATTCTTAATAAAAAATAATTTCCATTCAGTTAAATAGTTTTAAGTAATCCTATCTAAGATTAATAATTCTATTTAACAATAATCATTTGTTTGCAAACTTATGGTATCAAGTATTTCTATCTAATACTAATAATTTTCTAAAAGATCTATTTGACCCTTAGATGGAACCCTAACAGGTGCTACCACTTCAGGTCAGTGTGGACCTGGGAGTAATGGCAATGAAAGTGTGCTCTACAATCCTCAAAACTTCGGAACCGAAGCCTCACCACTGGATGGAGCCTAATGCCATACCCAGGACACCCCTTTTGTGGGGGTTTATCCCTCTACAGAAAATGCAGTCAATGTATTTTAAGCATCACTAAAAAGGTTGACCTTTAACCATGTTTGCTAAAGGAAACTATACTGTGTTGGAACTATTTTCTTTGACTTGGTTACTATAATAAACTTTTCGTTCTGGTGTTTTTTTTTAATTGGAAAATATAAATAAACATTATTATACTTCAATAGGCGCTGATTTAACTCAGGATTTCAGGAACTCATGGGCTAGCCCTGGTTTTTATATGGTAGATGATGTTAACCATCTTTTACTTATAATTGTCTGCCCTTACAATTATCTGCAGTTCAGTTATAAAGCAGTTGGTTTTCTTGGACTCTTAACACCTTGGTTATAAAGGGAGACTACTAGTTATTTTAAAGCCATTTCTTATCAGATTTCCTTTTTATCGGATCAACTTGAGTTTATCATCATCAGCTCAAGTTCCAGGGCTAATCAGCAGGTGCTGACAAACAGGTTTTAGCTGGTCAGGTAGTAATTATATTAAACCTATATTCATGGCCTGTTTCCAGCTTAGCTAATGAGTATATGAGGGCAAAGAGGTTGGTTTGTTGCCATGGGCACTTAACTGAATCTTTCTTTATTAACTGACTCCCTGGCTGACTGAAAAATTTAGATGCTGGCAAGTCACAAACAGGTTATCTTGTTGTTCTGCAGATATTTCTTTTGTAGAGCCAAAAAAGCCTCCACAGTTACCAAAATTAATGATCCTTCAAAGATATGACTATTTTGGAATGAGTTGATGCTAAGAAATAGAAAATATTGTTAATCATTATCATTTTGTTCTGCTCTGCCTTGCCAACAGAGCTTAAAATATACCAACTGCTGAGGTGAAAGACCGCCCCCCACAAAAAAAGAGATATGACACTAAACTTCATCCAGTAATGAGGCTTCAGTTCTGGAGGTCTGAGGAATGTGAAATCATCCCTTTATTGCTATTACTCTCAAGTTTACTCTGATCTGCAGAGGTGGTACCAATTAGGGTCCCATCTAGGGGTCAAATAGATCTATCTGAAAATCATCAGAATACTTGAAAACATATCACTGTGTGCAAACAAATAAGTATTATTATTAAATGGAAATAGTTACTTGAAACCGTATAGGTGCGTGCAAATTATTAGCATTAAGAATAGTTGTTTGAAATTATAATTGTTTATAAATGATTATTATTAGTTAATTGAAACAATTTAACACTTTGCAAAAAATCCAAGTAACCCAACAAGGGCTGACATGCCATAAAACCAACCAACCAATTAACATTTTTACTAGTATTTCTTTCATTTAATTTTATTTTTTAAAATTCTATGACTTTTAGATTGCAATGTAGATTTGAAATAAGAAAATAAGTTTTTAGCAAAAAATGAACTTGCATTGGTTTTTCCTTTGAAAACCTATCTTAACATGATAGCTGCCTTGTTAGTTAGGCCACAGAGCTTTCTGGCTAAGGCATTCAAATCTGATTATAAAGTCATTTGGTATCTTCCTTAAACACCTGATGCATCACCTTCTTCATATGCATTAATAATATTAGTGGCAATTTTTTTTTTATTTTTTTAGGATAAAGTATTTCAATTCCTACAAAATAATTGAAAATCCTACATTTAAAAAGTCATAAAATAATTTTTGTTTTGATAGCATTTAAACTAATTAGGACTAGAATGTCCTATTGACAAAATACCTGGTCAGCATTTTTAGAAAAACTACTGCTTTAAATGCTTTTATCATTATCTACAAATTATTTTTGCAACATATTTGTTAGCAGTTCAAGACAAACATTTTTTTCACTGCCATAATCACTAATGAAAAATTGTCTTGAATCTCAATTTGATTCACTCTCAGAGTAAGAAGACCCAGAAAAAAATTTTTTTTGCAAGATATCTGGTCAGCAGTTCTGGCAAAATCATTGTTTTCAGTTTACTTTATCACTGTCTAACTACTATGCCTTGGTAGCAAAATCTCATCTACTGAAAATGATAACAACATATGCATAGTAAGGCATAGACTGCAATTGACAAGTTAATGATCATATGAAAATCTGATTGTTCTGATAAAATAAAATGTGAATTCTTTCAAGCTGTAGTCATGTCAGTGCTGCTATATAGTTACACCATTTAGACTTTAATGAAAATACCTGGATGAAAAACTTGATAAAAACTGCACATAGATAAGACCTTATCAGGTGCTACCACTCTGGTTTTCAATCCCTGCTTCGAGCATCTTGCGTGTCTAGCCACACTGAATAGTTGTGATACAACAAAACCGTCTGTCTGTGGAGGACAATATATATATATATATATATATATATATATATATATATATATATATCATCATAGTGTGGATTTCCCTGACTCTCTCCTACCATTTGTCTATCATCCATCATTTCTGGCAGGTCTTTTAAACTACATTCTGTGTCCGCACAGAGCTGTTGTAAAAAAGTTCTTGTTGGTTGGCTAACACTTGTACGTCCGTGTGAAGGGGTCCATAGGAGAACATCACTTATGAGTTCATCTTTACTTCTCCAGCAGTGTCCCACATATCTTGTTCATTTTATTTGAATGGTTTTAGAGATAGGAGGTTGGTGGCCGTACAGCTAACAATGATTAAAAGCAACTTTTTAAAGAAATGACATATCATTCTTTGTGGGTTATTTATCTCCTTGCAGGAGAACAGTATTGGTACTATCTAACCCACACCTGGATAAGAGTCCAGAAATTAAAGTAATGAAATGACTGGAGTTAAAACTTGCTTGCTACAATCTTGCAGTCCAGTATGTTAGCCACTCTGCCATGAGGACTTCCCTGATATATATTATTGATTGTTTGATTTCAATGGCATATCAACCTGTCTGGGCTTACTTTATGTCTTGAGGTTAAGGAATTGCATACATTATATACATACACTATATTGTTATTTGGACTTTAGTGTTACCATCCATGCTCTTGTAGCTAAGTTGATAAAGCAATTAGTTCATAGAATCAGGCTTCCCAAAGACATAAGTAGATAGAAGTTTTAGTTTCATTTTGAACTTATAGTTTATTCTTGTGTCTAAATGTATGCTACTCTTTGCTGTCATAGTCAAGTTGGTGTCAATTTGTTTTTGTTTTTTTTCTTATGATAGCAGGGTGTCTCATTTCTGAGAAAATATCGTCCTAGTGATCATTAGATTTTTCCCAGGAGTTTAGCTCCAAAAGATATTGGCTGTTCTCAGTCATACTTCTTCATATTCCAAATTTGCTGATGTAGATTGGTCATAATTCATGTTCATTCCCAATCCTTACATTCATATTTTCCTTATAATACTGGTGTTTTCTTGTGGACTTGAAATTGTAGCAGCCACAGATCTATTTCCTTTCGTGAATCAATGCCCCTGTTAAAAGAATCGGTCACTCACTGACCAATCAACTGGCAGAGCGCATTGATTCCTTCTCCCTCTCAGGAACTATTTTTCTGGTCCGTTATCTGTAGAACGGACAACGTCAGAGAGAGTCTGGAGCTAGCAGAAGAAACATATCTCTCACACATGACTGCACTGATTCCACTTGGAACACTTCGCTCACTGCTAGCTTTAAACACGCTTCCTATGAACCAAGGACCAGCATACAGACCAGCGACGCAAAGAGACACTTTCTCACTCTCACTCCTTCATGCCTGCTACTGTAATAAACCTTACTTTGTTGTGTTGTTAAAAGAAGTTTTGTTGAAAAAAAAAATTCCACATTGTTTGGTATTTACGTCCATTTTGAATTATCCTTGAAGATAGTTCGGCGGGAACATTTGAAAATTTTTCTTGGTGTTTCGCTGGGTTTTTTTTTTCTTTCGTGGTGGAATGATGCATGTTCGTAAGGCTGTGTTTGTTATCAGAAGGTTGTTGGTAAGTGAGGAAAAGTTTGTTTGGTTCAGCGAGGAAAAGGGTGTAACGTATGTGTGTTTACGTTGTGTCGTTTCCTCTCCGAGTGTGGTAAGGCATATAAAGGTTGGTTGAAAATGAAGTAAGATGGTTGAAAGGTGTTGTTATGAATAGTTTTTATTTGTTTCGCAATTCAAAAAGTGCCATTCGGGATCACCAATTTATAGCGGTTAGGTTATATGGTTATTTTTTTAACGCTATATTTTGTAAGGCAACAAATGAATTGCGAAACTATTCTTTAACACACACAACAACGAATGTTTTTATTTGCAGCTTTGAGGCGGTTTGTTCTTGGTGCTGCAAGACTCGTGGTGGTTAGGCTTGTTGGTTTTGGAGACGCGATAGCTTAGCGGGATATTGAGATGGCAGCGTGTTGTTGGATGTGTGAGGGAAGTATTCAAGGTCACCGTGTAGTTTTGTGTGTCTGGTAATTGGGGAGAGTAGGCGTTATCTCCATTAATGTGGACCAGAGGTGAAATGGGAACTAGTGTGTCGAGAGCGAAGTGGCGCTCGGATCGACATAGTATATTTTTGTGGTGCTTGTGGAAGGCATGCTGAACGTATCTAATTCATATTCAACTGGGATTCCTTGGTCTAAAATATATTAGACGCAAAGAATCCATAGATTAGATGGTTCCCTCGTTGAGTGTCCATGTTGCTGCTGCTAGGGTTAGAGCCACAGTGAGATGTCCCACTGGGTGGCTTGTTTAGCTAAAAAGCATCTCTAAGCAGGGACGACCAGAGACACGACTGCTCCGGTCGCTGTCTCAAGCTGAAGAGGGTGTGTTTGGCCGCTCACCCGTTTTGCTAGCCGGAAATGAAGGTCCGGGCTGAATAGGATATGTCATCCTGATTGGGTGAAATTCAGTGTTGAATTAAATAGCGCGCCAAAACCAAATACGAGATTTTCCTCTTCTCTACAAAATGATGGAAATTTTCTCATTCTTTCTCACTTCAAAGCAAACATGAAGGCTCAAGAAATAATCCCCAAAGAATTCCTCTATGAAGATAAGAGCAACTTACATTTACTAATCAACTTATATAGTTAACTATAAAAAAATGTAAAATTATATATATATATATATATATATATATATATATGGCAGTATCACCCAGATCTGCTGGCTAACCAGTATCTTTCCCCATGTCTGTTTTTAAAAAGATCTATTGGCTACGGGATTTAGTTGATTCTGTATAAGCCAAGTGTCAGCTCCATAAAGAAGAAAAAAACCAAATCCACATGTCATTTTTATTCACTTTTTTGAGAAATTCTGTTTGGTGGGGGACAGTAAGTGTAAACAATAACAAAGACTTGGGTGCTGGTCAATTTTCTAACAGTTAACTCCTAACTCTACCTAATGACTCACTATTGCTTACTACTCTGGCCCAGTCAGGCACTCCAGTCCAATATCCAACTCCTAATTCTGCTTTCTCCCACTGCAAATGAACATAGTAACCCACTACTGCTTACTGCCCTGGCTTGGTCTGGCAGTCCAGGCCAAAGGCCAACTACTTACAGTTGATCTCTTGAACTGATACCTTCTCTTCTGACTTCTTAAAAAGAAAACTCCTTTACCCATATGGACCTAAGGGCAGAAGAACCTATTGTCACACACACACACACACACACACACACACACACACACACACACACACACACACATCTGTGTCCTCGTGGTGTAATGGTTAAAGCGATGAACTGCGGAATCGTAGTACGCGATTTCATACTCCAGTCGCGCTATTACGTTCACTTTCGGGCAAATACCCTTGGGAAAGGTATGAACCCCCTTATTCTCCCTCCAGCTATGGATAAATAGTAGGACGGACTAGGTTCTTCAGCCTTGGTGAGGCAACTAGTCTAGGAGAAGGAAAACTCTGAATTCAAACCTGTTAAACTCCGCTTAAAAATTGACCTTGTGTCATATCCTGCCCGAGCGGAGGGGTTGGTAAATAGTACACACACACACACATACATATATATTGTAGAAGTAAAAATAAGTACAATAAAAAAATAGGAATGGTAGCAAAATGAAAACCAATTTACTTATTTACCTAGCACTCTACCTATATCTCCTTTCCCTTCTCTCTTGATAAAGAAGTTAAAATAAACAAATCTTTAACCCCTTGGCCTTTTCTGTGATATATAATAATCCTGGTGGTCTCAGACAGACAACTGGATAATATGCCTTTGATGTTTGTGAGTGCAGGTCTACTCAAATAAAAAGTTAAGAGTCCTTTACTGTTGGCAACCAAGTAATGAAATCATTTTCTATTTATTATATTTAATTATTTAATGTCATCATTCAAGAACTATGATAAGAAATAATGAATTCATTTTCTATATGTTTTATTAAATAATTTTTTATTGGGTTAGTAATGCATATATTGCTTCTTAAGAATCCATGTCACTGATGGGTATGTCAAAGGGTTGCAAGAATGGGATGCTGGCAACTGAAAAAAAAGGTAACCATTCAATGAAAAGGAACATCACATCAAATGATATCTTAATTCAAAGCTAATACCACTTAAATCATTAGTCAACATACAGTGTGGACTGTATTCGCTGGGTTTTGCAGTCATTGACCAACAACTGTATCATCAGTAACACCACAGTTTTGATTACAGCACCTTACAAGACCAAAGAACATTGCTATTGGACTGTAGAAAACTGGTACTATTTTGCTTAGTCAGACAAATCATGTTTTCAGCTCAGCTCCTTTAGGCAGACAATCAAGTTTGAGTGGTGGAAAGACTGTATGAGGCTATGGTTGTTTGGCTTGTTGGTTGGTTGGTTTTACTGTATGTCAACTCTTGTGTTATTTTATGTCGATATCAATTTAGCAATTATGATCTTCAATTATATGTGGTACAAAAATGTATACTAATCATTTTATGATTTAACAAGGATGCTGGAGATAGATATGAGGGTGGTCTGAAAAGTTCATAGACTTACCAAGATTAAATGAGGTTTATTTTTCAGCATAGTCTCCTTAGCGGTCCACACACTTCTTCTATTGGTTTTACTGTGCTTGGATCAGATTGGTCAAAAAGTCATCAAGAATAGATATGACATCATCCTATAAACTTATCAGCCCCCCCTCATTGATAGATAGACTGATAGATATTAACAGAGATAGATATGAACAGACTTGTGACACTATTATAGCTCTATGTGAGTACATGTATGTGTGTGTATATGTACATGCAGATGTATACATGTGTATGGTTGTGAGTTGACTATGGGTATATGTCTGTGTGTCTACATATATATATGTGTCCATACAGGGGCTGTCACATATTTGTGTGGGATAAAGCACAGATGGTCTGATAAAAGTGGGCTGTGACTTAAAAAGATTTTTTATCTTTAGGGTCACCTGGAGACATGTTTTCTGCCAGTATGTTAATGTCCAGCCTGTGGGTGGCCAAAAGTCTGGAAATAGAAATATTAACCCATGGATATAGACAAGTTGAGTCAGTCTGCTACTAAAAGGTTTAAGATACAGACACAGAATAATATAGAGACAGAAGAGTTTTGGAAAGACAGATAGATGGGACCACAGATACAGAGATGGGCTGAGAGAACAGATTCAGAAAAGATGGGGTGCAGAGAATGGAGAACAGAAACAGAGAGACATGCAGATAGGCTGAGAAGACCAGAACAGATACAGAGACCCAAAGATCTTGAACTCAGCTTTTGTTTATTTTAGTTTAGAAGATTTCATTGCAAATGTCACACAAATCTCAAACTCATTTTTAACAACATTTGTTCAATTTTTATTTCTACCTTGTTTTTTCTTTGTGGAACTGTCTCGGACTCAAGCATTTTGACTCAATCTGCTGGAAAAGACAATACAACGAAGAGTCAGATGATCATGCGGCTGGAGATGCATGGCCTGATTTGTATTCCCACACTGATGCCTGTGACCAAGGATCAACCCTGGAAAATCCATTGAATCAGTGAAATTGCCACAGTTGAAAATGATTCCAGGAAAGAAAGAATGTATAGTCTCATTTTTAGTTCAGACAGTGAAATTCTTACGTTGACCGAAGTTAAAGTGTAATAGATAAGAAGTTGATTTTTCATACTTATAGTTTTATTTCTCTAAAATACAAAAACACTGTTAATTATGTTGATTGCACAAAAGGTTTTTCTCTGAATCAGATATGCAAACTTTAGTTCACTTTGCTGGGAAATGCAAATACCCAGAATATTGTGGGCTTTTTATCAGGAAAAGAAGAAAGAAAGTCCACAGTGATTTGGATAAATGAATCAAAATCAGACAACTCTAGTTTGACCAACTAGAATATACATATCAATTCTGCAGTATCAGCATAACATTCTTGTTTATTTGGCAATAATTCATTATTTTCTTTTTAATCAGCCGTTCAAGTTGACATTTCGTTATGCACCAAGTGTCAGATTATTGACATGTGCATGTAAATAAAAAGAGTAACAGGCAAATATTGTTATTAACAATTTTGATCTGAGCTAAATTCAATAATTTTATAGTTAGATAAAAACAGGTTTCATATGTATGCATGTATGAATATATATATATATATATATATATACATAAAAAAGTAAGTAAAGTTGGCGACCTTAGTCAAAGAATACTAGGAGCCATAATTTTGTGCAAATTATTGGTGTTAGAGAGGAATACTTGGAGTCAGAACTGTGTGCAAATTATTGGTATTAGAGAGGAATACTTGAAACCAGAACTGTGTGCAAACAAATGGTTATTATTAAACAGGAATAGTAATTTGAAGCTATGTAATTGTGTATAGCATTTTATAAGAATGTCGTAAAGTTGGTGACCTTAATCGAGGGTGAGCTGAAGGCTCACTTTTCTGTAGCTACCACACTGAGATGTAGGGGAGGGCGCAACTCCATTCCCTGAATTGCTCCACTTTACCCTTGATTCTTACCTTATAATGCTGAGTGTTAAGCAAGGCAGCATCAAGTACCATTTTTTAAGTCTTTGATATGACTCAACCTAGGATTGAACTTCGGTCTCCTGGACCATGGGCAAACACTCTACTCATTAGGCCAATGCCTAAATATATATATATATATATTGTAAAAAGAAAACAGAAAGAAAAATACATATAAATGGATGAGAAAAATTTATTACTAAATCTTATCTTAGGTCCACAGACACGTTTCAACAAAATTATCTAAGATATGAAATTATGGAAATTTCAGGTAGAAAGTATTTTATGTCATTATATTGGTAGAGAATGAAAGAAATAAGAGGGAAGAAAGAAAGAAGGGATGGGGAAAAAAGAAACAGCGTGAAGAAAGGAGAAATATTGTGGGCAGATGGAGTCTAGTTGGAAGGTGGATAGAAATATCTGTTGCTAGTGTAAGTTGAAGTCTTTCAATATTTTTTTGCTAAATAAGGAGATATTTTATAAAATCCTGGTCTCTATAGTACGGTGTTATAATGTGAAATAGTGGAAGATTCTATGATTCTACATTTGTTTTTATCATGAATGAATTCGATGATGTTTGAATATTTGAAATCAAATTTGTGTTTTGTGGAGATGTTATGAAAAATTAAAGCATTGGAAAAATTGCCTGATTTAAAGTCTATTTTTGATTCATTTTGGTAAATTTCTACTTGTATCTCCTATATAAGATCTTGGACAGTCTAGGCAGGAAACTCTACGAATACTTGTTCCAACTCTACAGTAAAAGAAAAATATATTTTTCTACTTCAGAATTCCACAATCTCTATTATTGAAAAGAATTTAAACTGTCTAGATATAAAAATGATTAAATGAACTTCCAAAACAATCAAACAATTGTTAAGAAACAATAATAACTATAAAACAAAATCCTCTTTCAACACAGGTATATATAGAATTTTCTGACATAATCTTTTTCAAATATTTTTTGAATATATTTCTGTATCATCCAAACCATTATTTTAAGTTCATAACTTCTTCTTGAAATTTTCATAACTTCATATCTTACATAATTTTGTCAAAATTTGTTGGTGGACCTCAAATGATATTTAGTAATAAATTTTTCTGATCAATTTATATGTATTTTTCTTTCACTTTTCTTCTTTTTACAATATATCTGTTTGATCAAACTTCATACCTTACTCAAATATATAGATATATAAGTAGGTACATCTAATATCACAATTGTCAGCTCTGTTGGTGGGGTTTAGAGTAGTACCAATGAAGCTTCTGCAGAAGGATCCTCCCCCACTTGCCGAGAAACCAAAGTGTTCTGAGTATGACATTAACCCAGATCCAGTTCTGGAGCTATTACTCCCAGGTCTACTCTGAGTCAGAGTGGTAGTATCTGTTAGGGTCCCATCTATGGGTCAAATAGATCTGTTTGAAAACTATTTGTATCAGATAGGAATACTTGAAACCAAATGATGTTATGCAAATTATTTTTCATTAATAGTTACTTGAAGCAATAATTATTTACTAAGGAATGTAGAGAAGAGGAAAATCTCGTATTTTGTTTTGGCGCGCTATTTAATTCAACACTGAATTTCACCCAATCAGGATGACATATCCTATTCAGCCCGGACCTTCATTTCCGGCTAGCAAAACGGGTGAGCGGCCAAACACACTCTCTTCGGCTTGAGACGGCGACCAGAACGGACGTGTCTCTGGTCGCCCCTGCTTAGCGATGTTTTTTAGCTAAACAAGCCACCCAGTGAGGACAACTCACTGTGGCTTTAACCCTAGCAGCAGCAACATGGACACTCAGCGAGGGAACCTTCTAATTTATGGATTCTTTGCGTCTAATATATTTTAGACCAAGGAATCCCAGTTGAATATGAATTAGATACGTTCAGCATGCCTTCCACAAGCACCACAAAAATTTACTATGTCGATCCGAGCACCACTCCGCTCTCGACACAAAACTACACTGTGACTTTGAATACTTCCCTCACACGTCCAACGACACGCTGCCATTTCCAGCATCCCGCTAAGCCATTTCGTCTCAAACATCCAGCAAGCCTAAACACCACAAGTCTTGCAGCACCAAGAACAAACCTCCACAAAGCTGCAAATAAAAAACTTTCGTTGTTGTGTTACCAAAGAATAGTTTCGCAATTCATTTCTGTTGCCATAAAATATATAGTGTTCGGGAAAATAACTATTCCCCAAAACCGCTATAGGAATATTATTATTAATTACTTGAGACCATATAATTGCTTGCAAATTATTGGTGTTAGAGAGGAATACTAGGAGCCAGAACTGTGTGCAAATTATTGGTGTTAAAGATGAATACTAGGAGCCAGAACTGTGTGTAAATTATTGGTGTTAGAGAGGAATATGGTCCCATAACTGTGTGCAAATTATTGGTGTTAGGAATACTAGGAGCTAGAACTGTGTGCAAGTTATTTGTGTTAGAGAGGAATACTAGGAGTCAGAACTGTGTAAATTATTGGTATTAGAGAGGAATACTAGGAGCCATAACTGTGGGCAAATTATTGGTGTTAGAGAGGAATACTAGGAGTCAGAACTGCATGAAAATTATTGGTGTTAGAAAGGAATAATAAGAACCAGAACTGTGTGCAAATTATTGGTGTTAGAGAGGAATACTAGGAGCCATAACTGTGTAAAAATTATTGGTTTTAGAAAGGAATACTTGAAACCAAAACTGTGTGCAAACAAATGGTTATTAAACAGGAATAGTAATTTGAAGCCATGTAATTGTGTATAAATGACTAGCATTATATAAAAATGTTGTAAAGTGGGTGACCTTAGTTGAGGGTGACCTGAAGGCTCACTTTTCTGTAGCTACCACACACTGAATTGCTCTACTTACCCTTGGTTCTTACCTTGTTATGCTGAGTGTTAAGCAAAGCAGCATCAAGTACCATTTTTTAAGTCTTTGGTATGACTTGACTTTGGATTGAACCCCGGTCCCCCAAAACATTGGTGGATAACTCTTTGAGCTGGAGATGAAAAATAAGATTATAGCATTATTGTTAAGTTAGGACTGACAATTTGGACAAAAATCAAGAATGTTTAAATCAATAAATTTCTTTAATGTTGCTTAGTTAAATAAAGGATATTTCTTTATGAAACCCCATGACATTTTTCATTAAGTGAAATTGATTTCATAAAATAATTTAAAAAACATAATTGGTAATTTTTTTTCTTGTATGTAATGTTGTGTTATCTTTCATGATAACAATTGCCATTTGTAATACATTGGTGCAAATTATTAATTGAAAACAAAGATTGTAAAATAGAAACTGTGGAGAAAAATTGTCTCTTTTTAGAGGACCGATGAATAATCCTTTCCAAATTATTGATATAGATTCAATCAGTATCATTATTTATTTTTATAGAATATAAAAAAATGTTAACCTTAAAGTAAAGAGTCGAGCTGCTGTGAGAAATATCTGAATGTTTTATAAAGAACAAAGCATCTTTTCTTTTTTTTTTCTTCAGTTTAAAGATACACTGAATTAAAATTTTAAAAAAAGGTAAATTTATAATCTTCTTGATATTTTTACTTGAAAGTGCCATTTGTTGATTAAAAATGGAACTAGTGATTCAATTTTTTTGAAAGAAAAAGTTAACCAAAAAATTATCCAATTCTATCTTATTCCTAGAAGTTTTCAGTGTTTAGTTCTTGTCTGAAGAGATGGTCCCAAGTGAAATGTGGTGATGTATATACTGACAAGTTATCTTATTTTTAATTTATAATTGAAATGAAAAATAAAACCTTATGACAAATTTTATTTCAGTGAATGTTTAGAAAGATAACAAATTTCATGGAGGATAGAATTATAATGTTGCCTTAAAGATTGCATAAAGTTGTGGTACAAAACAGTAAAATATGTTGTTACATAAAGTTAATTTTAGAAATACAAAATTTGTCTTAGACTGAATGAAGTTTTAATGCTGCCTAATATTCGAAGAATTTTATTTTGTAATCATACAAAAAAGTTTATCTTCTATTTATATTTTTTCATAAACAATCTAAAAACCAAAATCTATATGATGTTTGTTTGTTGTTTCTTGTTTTTAATGGCATATCGACCTTCTTGGGTTATTTAATGCCAAATCTATCCTTCTATAAGGATAATAGTGATACTAGTTAACCTATACTACGACTATAACCATTACATTATAGTGTTGTGTTAGCAAATTGTTATGCACATGTGTGCTCATTGGGCTGAAAATGGTTATGTAACAAGAATAAAAAAAAAAAAAATTTTAACCCTGGATTTAAGTGAAAAAAAAAACAAAAAAGAAAACAAAGGAAGGGAACTCCTTAAGGCGCCAGTGAAAACAAGAGAAGACAACCAATAAACACACTTGCAAAAACAGAGAAGACAACACAATTTAAAAGTTTTAACTATAACAAGGTTTATTTGCATAAATACAGGAAGGAAAATCTTGAACAAAAGAACGGACTTAATAAGGGAAAGGAATACTAATATATATGTATATCTAATCAGCGAGTGAAGAATTGGGTATCCTTATGAATTTTTCTCAGGCACAGACATAAGGTGATGATACTTGATATGGGCCAATAACAACTGAGGAATTCAATGGAATACCAGAATTTGATATTTTGTTTTTTTGGGGGGGTTTTTTGTGCATGCTGATTAATCAGCAAGTTGACAGGATTCTCTTTTTTATCCATTATTTTTTTTCCTTTAACACATAAAAGGCATTAATCTTCCTTTTCTATTCCTTCTTCTTCTTGGAGACAAAATCTACATGACTTATCCAGCTGCCCATCACTGGTATTCTGTGGACGTAAAATTCACAGAAATATTTCGTTGGTCACATGTTTAATTCTCATAAGTGTATATGTTTGATTTACGTGGTTGTATGCTACTGATGTTATAGATCACAAGAACTTTGAATAATGGTGTGATGTTTGTCAACTTTGAGCAAAAGCAAACCGGAATTACTTCAGACACTATTTGCTACACAACTCACTTTTGGTGGGAGTTTGAAATCAGGGAGAAGAAAGTTATATATTTTAGCTCACTGATAGATATTAACTAAAGACTTTTTCTTTTTATTCATAAACTGTAAAACAAAAATTTTTAAAATGTATTTTTGCTCACTGGTACTCTTTTTTTCTTACAAGCTTGTAAAATCTGAAACTGGGATTTAAAATACTGATATTATGTCACAATATGCTCTTATCCCACTCATTAGAATTTCTCAAAGTCACTCTGTGCTGATTTGTTGATTTTAGGAAGGTGAAAATGTAAATATGTCTTGGATTATAAAGAACAAGATATGAAAAGGATTGTTGAATAGAGAGAGAGAGAGAGAGAGAGAGAGAGAGAGAGAGTCAGTTAGAAACACAATTTTTTAATGACACATAAACTCCTTACTACTTTAATACTGAAATTTAATTAATTTCTAAATGTTTGATTATAATCATAACTATATTTTCAATGTAATATTGCATTTTTTTTTAAATGCACTTTTTTTATTTGTCTATAATCACTTGTTCACAAAGTTATATTAGATAAAAATACTTGATACCATATAAATAATTTGTACATAGTTGTAAGATATCAAGTATTCCTGTCTAATACAAGTAATTTATATACAATTATATGGTTTCCACTAACTATTCCTGATTAATAATCATCATTTGTTTGCACACAGTTATATGGTTTCATGTATTCCAATCCAATACAAATAATTTCCAAACAGATTTTTATTGGACCCATAGATGGGACCCACTAGGTATTACCACTCTGGGTCAGAGTGGACCTGTGAGCAATGACAATAAAAGGGCACAACATATTCCACAAAGACCCAAAACTTGATGCAGTTTAGTATAATACTCAGGATACCCATTTGAGGGGAGGTCTTAACTCTCTACAGGGGGATACAGTTGGTATATTCTGACTAAAGAAGTTGGTGAAGAGATAGGAGAGTCTTTAACATAGTTGAAGAAAAATAACATCAACTCAATGCATGCCATCTCCCCAAAGAAGAAAACAATAAAAAAAATGTTTGAATACATAAAAAGATTAATTGCATTTCTTTTCTGACTTTCCTTTCACTCAGGGAGATAACTATTAGATACTAATAATCAACCACATTCTTCTACTGCAGAAAAGAAAAAGAAATTCAAGGCTGCTATGTTGGGGTTCATTCTTATGGTCCAGTTTGAACTCATAATGCATAAGTTCCTGACTCCATTGTATATTCATCAATACAACTTTTAAATTACACATAGAATAAAGCTAAGTACGTGTCAGCACACCAACTACCATGATACTACCAACCACAGTAGGTAACAACCATGACTTGGTCATATTATATATTCACCATAAACTAGCATATACCAAAATATTGCAAAACTTTTGACTCATCCTGGTAAGTCTTTGTTTAATCTGACGTTTCCAAATGGAATTACAACTAACATCACACTTAAATTTGCTTATCAAACCAATCCGGCAGTTTCTTTGTTTTCCCAATTCATTGACCTATTTTTGAACTGAAGTTATTCCAATTTAGAAAAAGCAATCATATTAATTTATTTCAATACAAATCAAGTCCAATTTAAGGCAAAACAATTATTTCATGGCATAATGCTCTTTTGAGAAATGTGCAATATTTTCAAAACCCACACTATGTGTGCATTTGTATTGCTATTATCATATAAACTGTTGGTTAGTTTAATAGCATGTCAACAACTGTTTGGTTATTTAATACTGAAGTCGTTTTTTTTCACCAGCTATTTAATAATAATGATAATTTGTTTGCACACAGATATATGATTTCAAGTATTTCTGTCTAATACGAATAAGAGGAGTATCTGGGATCAGTGGCTAACATGCTGGACTGCAACATTGTAGTAAACAAGTTCAAATTCTAGTCACACTATTACATTCACTTTCAAACTAATAGACTTGAGAAAGGCATGAACATCTTTATCCCCCTTAGCTAGGGGTTGAATAGTGCAACTACTGTTCTTCTGGAAGGACGGCTTTGGCATTAAATAATCCATGAATGTTATATTGTTAAACTAAGAAACCAAAGAAACCCAAACCAAACCAAACCAAACCACCACCTCCTCATCATCATCATTAAGTTGCACTGATAGCACGGATTTTGCTGTCTCTCTCTTGCCATCCATCCCTATTATCCATTGCTCCAGGCAGGTCTTCCAAACTACATCCCACAGAGCTGATGTAAATAAGTTCTTGATAGTTAGCCAACACTAGCACATCCCTGAGTAGAGGTCCATAGAAGAATGTCACTTACAAGTTTGTCGTTGTTTCTCCAGTATGCCTTATTCGCCTTACTTGAATGGTTTTTGAGATGGGAGGTAAGGGGCCGCGCAGCAGTTGTTTTTTGGGGTATTGCTTCCAGGATGTTCAAAGTACCTTGTAGCATTCTTGTATAGTTCCCATCTAGCCCTTTCTCTAAGCGTTTTGCAAGCAACCATGTGGTGCATCCATACCGTAGTATTGATACAGCCACAGCTTGGAAGAAATCCCGTTTTGTTTTATTGGATAGATTAGACTTCCATATGATCAAAAACCTATCAACAAACTTCGCTAGGCATATATTGACATCACTTTCAGTAGACAAGACACTGCTGCCGAGGTATGTGAACTTGTCTACTAATTTCAGGGGCCCGCCACTTTGAGTGGAGGTGGCTACCCAACCTACTACTACTAATTCTCAAACAGATCTATTTCATACATAGACTGGACCTTATCAGGTATTACCACTCCAGGTCATAGTTGACCCGGAAGTAATGGCAACAAAAGAAGTTACTCCATTCTACCCAGAGCTCCAGAACTGTAGCCTCATCACTGGTTTCAGTTTAGTATCATACCCAGAATACTCTTTTAGCGGGTGGGGGATCTTACCCCTCCTCAGGAGATGCAGCCATCTTATTCTAAACTCCACTGACAGAGCAAATGATAATTCATACAATCATATGATTTCAAGTAACTAATTATAGTAATAATAAAAAAAAGTAAAGTTGGTGACTTAGGCGAGGGTGACCCGAAGGCTCCCTTTTCAATAGCTACTACACCAAGATGTAGAAGAGGGTGCTGCTCCATTCCCTGGATTGCTCCGCCTACCCTTGATCCGTACCTTATAATGCTGAGTGTTAAGCAAGGTGGCATCAAGTACCATTTTTTGTGTCTTTAGTATGACTCGACCTGGGATTGAACCCCGATCTCCCGGACCTTTGGCGAACACTCTACTCATTAGGCCGATAACTATAATGATGATAATAATTTGTAAACAATTGTTGCTTCAAGTAACTATTTTCAATACAAATAATTTGTATACGGTTAAATTATTTTGAGTATTTCTATCAAACATTAATAATTCTATCGAATAATAATCATTTACTTGCGCACAGTTATATGGTTTCAAGTATTCTTACCTAATACAAATAACTTTCAAAAAGATCTAACAGGTACTACTACACGGAGACAGAGTGGGCTTAGGAGTAATGGTAATGAAGGGGTACTAACCCTAACCTGTCTCATGACTGGATATAGTTTAATGTTATACCTAAGACATTCCACTTTTTGGTGTTGGGGAGGTCTTATCCTTCTGCATAGGTGCAGTCGTCATATTCAAAGCCTTGCGGACAGAACTTAGAATCAGCAGCAAAAGCTACTTTTCTTCAAAACCAACCTATAACAGGGCGCCTCGCGTGGTGAAATGGTAAGCAAGCTGGACTAGCTGACTATTATCAGTGAGTTCGAGTCTTACTGGATGCCCCACACTTCCGGCCTTGTGCCACAACTAAGCAAATCTTTGTAAATCACGATAACAGGGAGGCAAAGTAAATAGATACTGATTGCAGCGCGCCATCTGTCATTCATGTCGGTTAGTTGTGCTTGCTAAATTATGACTTGGCCTCAGGGGGCCGTCCCTCCAGGTCTTTTCCTTGCTTCCAGGACTAAATTTATTGCTTGTGCCTGAGGCGGCCCATTCAGGGGAATGCCGACGGAGTCAAGAATTTTTGCATCAGCCACGTATGAATCTCGATTCATGCGCGGCCCCCACAATAAAACAGCCTCGCACCATATTCTGACATGGTGGAATGTCAGATACATACCAGCTACTGACTGCTTAACATCTTTCGATATTTTTTGTTCGGCAGTAAATTTTAAGAATTAAAAGAAAAATCAATCTCAGTTGAATTCTTTATTTGAGTTATTGAATGATAACATTAATGTAAATAATCTAATAATGCAAATAAAAATTAATATAATTCAATTGTACAAAGTTTTTTAAATTTGTTATTTTTTCCCTTGAAAGTTCTGCTCGAAGGTTAATTGTAAATACAAACATGCAAAATAAATGAATGTGTAGAGAAGAGGAAAACCTCGTATTTTGGTTTGGCGCTCAATTTATTTCAACTGGGATTCCTTGTACGAAATCCATAAATTAGATGGTTCCCTCGTTGAACGTCCATGTTGCTGCTGGTGTTGCTTTGTTAAAAAGCATCGCTAAGCAGGGACGGCCAGATGAACGTCTGTTCTGGTCACCGTCTCAAGCGTAAGAGAGGGTGGGTTTGGTCGCTCACCCGTTTTGCAAGCCGGAAATGAAAGTCCGGGCTGAATAGGATAAGTCATCCTGATTGGGTGAAATTAAGTGTTGAAATAAATTGAGCGCCAAACCAAAATACGAGATTTTCCTCTTCTCTACAAATGAATAATTTCAGATGTAATGTGAAGCATTTAATATAAGCTTTAATGACTGATAATTTTTCTTTAATTCCACTTGTAATTATTTTATAAATATCAACTGAATAAATAATTTCAGATGTAATGTGAAGCATTTAATATAAGCTTTCATCATTATCATCACGTCGCACCATCAGCACGGATATCCTTGACCCTCTCTCGCCACCCTTCTCTATCGTTCATTGCTTCTGGCAGGTCTTCAGAGCTACATCCCGTATCGGTCCACTTGTAATTATTTTATAAACATCAACTGAATAAATGAATAAATAATTTCAGATGTAATGTGAAGCATTTAATATAAGCTTTAATGACTGTTAATTTTTCTTTAATTCCACTTATCAATTATTTTATAAACATCAACTGAAATGATGTATACAATTTGTTAGATGCTAATAGTTTGGTTGGTTGGGTTTTGTGGCATATCAACCCTTATAGGTTATTTAACGTCAAACACTCTTATATATATATATATATATAGTTTGTGAACGAATAGTTTGTGGGTCAAATTATTTTTAAACAAGCCAGAGCTTATTTGTTTACAATCAGTTAAACGGTTTCAAGTATTGCTATCAAACACTAATAGTTCTATTGCACATATTTAAATGGTTTCAAGTATTGCTATTTATCACTAATAATTCTATTCAACATTATTCATTCATTTGCACAAAGTTAAATGGTTCCAAGTATTGGTATGTAATACTAATAATTCAATTTAACATCAGTTATTTGTTTGCACATAGTTAAACGATTTCAAATATAGTAAGTGATTAAATACTTCTATTTGATCCATAGATGGGACCCTAACAGGTACTACCTCTTCGAGTTAAAGTGGATCTGAGAGTAATGTTATTGAAGAAGTACTTTACATTCCCCAAAGTTTCAGCACTTGAGCCTAACCATCACATGCAGTTTGTCATACCTATTTCTTAATAAAAAGCTCATAGTATTCTGAGTATTTGCATTTGCCAGCAATCTGAACCAATGTTTGCTTATCAGGCTTAGAGAAAAGTCTTTTATGCAATCGACTAAATGTGTAAAATTGCTTTTAAGCCTTTCATTTAAATTACACCTATCTTCCATTAAATTACGCTTAAAATGGTAAGTTAAGATAATATTTTATGTTTCACCTCCTCATTTATATCTTAAATTGATAAAAACTATTGATTTTCGTCTAAGATCATAACCGTTATTTGCTTACCCCAGCTTATTTTTCAGGATACGTCACTGATTAATACTCAATAGTGACTCAAGGAAGATGAAATAGAATAGGAGAGAAGAAGGAAAAGAAAGAATAAAAGGACAAGAAAAGGAAAAGGGTGAAAAATATTGAGAAGGTAAAAAAACAACACTAAATCAACAAATAAAGAGCAGAGGAAGCACAACAAGATGAGAGAAAAAAAAGGAAAAGAATGAAAAATGAGTATAAAAAAATTAACAGAAAACAAAACAGGGAGAGAGAGAGGGAGAGAAGATTAAAGAAGAAAGGAAAAATGAGGCTCAAAGCATATAAAATGGGTCCATAAAATTTTCTGTTTGACTGATGGTATGGTGTATATGTTATAGAACTATGAAAATGTTATTCGCTAAGCTTTGCTATGGCACACGGACCTCATGTTACTTAAGTGGTTACCCACGTAAGTACTGAACAGGCTTATCGCTGCTTAACTTCGGTGGATCTAGCAGAACCAGTGCGTTCAGCGAGACTTAACCGTAGAACTACATTGTTGTTATTTGCTTAGCTTTGCTTAGATGTGGTACACAGGGATGAAGTTTCTTACAGTACTTGATATTGTTTAAGTGGTTACCTACCCAAGTACTAAACAGGCTCGTCACTACTTAACATCGGTGACCTAATGGGAACCGGTGCTTTCCTTGTGACTTGATCATAAAATGATTGACACATGCGCATTTACAGGATGTTTCACTATTTTTGAAAGAAAATGCTTGGGCACAAATCAAGGATCAAAAATGACAGAGAAGCGAAAATTACATTTATTGAAAACTAAAAGAATAACATTTCAGGATCTGCAACCATTAAGTCTCAAGCATAAACCAAAAATGTCGAGAAGAGCCCAAGAGCATATGCTTAGATGTCCACTGTTCAGTTGACTGCACTGTTGAATGAGGTGTGCAATGTTGATAACGCATGCACATTCTGCTTGCAGGAGGTTGCTTCAATTTTCTCATTGATAGCTACCTTTAATGCAGCAATGATGCGAGGGTTGTCCTTTCGAGAGAGTTCGAGCCAGGCGAGTGAAGTGTCCATTCTACTTCAGCTTTGAGGCTGATGAGATGCTCCCCAAACTTTTTATGGAGCCATGACGTGGTAACATTAGCAGTATGAGGAGAAGCCTCATCCTGCTGAAATCACTGTTCCTCCACACCAAGGTTCTCATTCTCCTCTAGCTCTCAGAATTGCTCAAGCACTGGAATGTAAAGCTCTTTTGTCACCGTCACTGAGTTACCCCGATCATTTTCAAAGGAAAAGAGTTCATTTGCGCCATGGTTCGAGATGGCAACCCATGCCGTGCGTTTTTTTAATGCAGAGGGCGTCCAACGACTCTGTGAACATTCCCACTTGCCGCAAACACCTACTTCTTGGAGTTTGCATGACCCTTCAAGAGGAAATCGGCTTCATCCGAAAACCAGGCATCATTAAAGAATTTCTCGTCGTCATCGATTTTTTGCGAATACCACGGGCTCATGATTATTGTAGAGAAGAGAAATCCCGTATTTTGTTTTGGCGCGCAATTTAATTCAACACTGAATTTCACCCAATCAGGATGACATATCCTATTCAGCCCGGACCTTCATTTCCGGCTAGCAAAACGGGTGAGCGGCCAAACACACCCTCTTCAGCTTGAGACAGCGACCAGAACAGACGTGTCTCTGGTCGTCCCTGCTTTGCGATGCCTTTTAGCTAAACAAGCCACCCAGTGTGGACATCTCACTGTGGCTTTAACACTAGCAGCAGCAACATGGACACTCAACGAGGGAACCATCTAATTTATGGATTCTTTACGAGGAATCCCAGTGGAACATAAATTAGACGTATTCAACATGCCTCGCACAGGCACAACTTTATGTCACCCCAAAATTGGCTATGTCGATCTGAGCGTAAATCCGCTCTCGACACACTAGCTCCCATTTCACCTCTGGTCCACATTAATGGAGATAACGCTTACTCTCCCCAATTACCAGACACGAAACTCACGGTGACATCCAAAGTTCAATTCCTACAACTGCAACATGTCTTTCGTCAAAAATGCAAAAAACACAATCCCTCACACGTCCAACGACACACGCTGCCTTCTTAACTTCTCATAACGCAATTTCGTCTCAAACATCCAACAGGCCTAAGCACGACGAGTCTTGCAGCACCAAGAACAAACCAAATATTCAAAGCTGCAAATAAAGAACTTTCGCTGTTGTGTGTTGTTAAAAAATAGTTTCGTAGTTCATTTGTGTGCCTTAAAAAATATAGCGCTAAACAATTAACCATTTCACCTCACCGCTATATTATCTTCTTTTCCATATCGACCTGAGTCAGTTGGTGCTTGATCTGGATCCAGTAGGAATAAAGTGTGAGATCCATAATCAGAATGCATCGAACAGAATATATAGAGATTCCAAGTTCTTGGCTCCACCGTCGCAAAGATCTGGACAGACTCTGGCCGACTGACTGTTGAACCCGGGTGATATTCTTGAGTGGCTGTATTGTTATCAGAGGCCTGAGAGTGAAGAAACCGTTGCCTTATGATCTTCACTGGTGTCATGAGCTTCAGAGCTCTTGACCAACTTGAAAGTTGGACTACTGTTTGGAAATGTGTTGCAATTGAACTTCCTTTTGTATCTTGCTTAAACAATCTTGAAGACTTAATTTTGTGATATGTCTTTACACAAAAGATCTGCTCCATCGTCAAAGGCATGATTTTGCTATTTTCAGTTAAATATATCTAAATGTTAACTAGTTTCCAGCAATAATCTAAAAAGTGAAAGAGAATATAGTCAACAAGGAAGATTTGAGAGGCCAGTACTTTGTTTCAACTATCCTGAAACACACTGTAAGTGCGATATCAGTTGCATTCCTATTTTATGCCATGGTTTGGGTATTTAAGTTTTGAACTGAAATCTTAAATTCCTGGACACCTACTTCAATTCAAATTGGTGAATGATCTTAAGAACTTTGCTGCACTTAATTACCCCCCACCATCAACGGATATTTATTTGGTTTCCCTCAAAGCCAAAATGTGATACAAAGGTCGGTTTAGTGTGGGGGTGCCGCGCAGGAAGAGAAAATCTCATATTCCGTCTACATTCGTCTTTAGGGGTGCCTCAAGCACCGAGTAATAAATCCAGCATTTACCTTTTTTTAGGCAAGAGGGGCTGGTGCTAACTGGAAGGAAGGCTATTCTTGAACTAAGCAATTATTAATTATAATTCACCTTAGCTATGATTAGACGGTCTCCATGAAAAGTCTATAAAAAATCTGGCGAGAAACTCCATTATTCATATTAGCTGGATCCCGCCAATGTCTCGTGATTAGGCAGACGTAATACGGCGAAAGTTTCGTGACAGACAAGCGGTTTTTTTTTACCAATCAGAATTCTGCTTGAATGACCAAAAATTTAAAAAATGGCAATTCTTCGATGTGAGCCTGTCCTATTTTAAATAAAACAACCGAAAAGCCCTTTCAGTCGCACCGATCCTTTCAAATAATACGCAACACCCACGTTTGTGGTTTACTACAAAATCAGGTCACAGTCATACACTAAACCTGAGAAGTAGTAGGAAACTTTTTTTTACATAGTAAACGTGCCGTGTTGCTGTTTATCTCAACAGAACTTTATTTGAAAATATTGCACATTCTCATCAACTTAGTAACAGACTAAACATTGAAACCCATCCTACACAACAGCATTACCAAAATTTGTTGCCACTATAGAAAGGATTCTAAACACATTTGCGCAAAAATATATTTCTTTCACATATAAAAAGATTTGGTTTCAAAGTATATCCTATTTGTCTTTGCTTTTATGTAACCTTTGCCTTTCGGGGAAATCATTACAGGAGGGAAAGGCAGGTTGACTTTAACTAACCTCCTGCTTGCTATACGCACAGGCTGACCTGGTTGTGACTCCTTCGTAAAATAGCAGCGTTGATTTTAAGGTTATCGTGAAATTAGTAATACGAGGCCACTGACACACCTTATAAACCTCTACCAGTTCAATCCTCACATCCTGCTTCTCCACTTGACTTAAGTTTTTTATAGTAAATAAATAAGTGCTTTATTAACGTAGCCATATCCTCTCAAAAAAGAAAAAAAGGCGGGAAAAAAGAAGGAAAAAAACCAGAAAAAATCAATGCTGTTATTATTAAAAGAAACAACAAAGATTTCTACATAACGGTCTTTTATTAAGCTTAATTGAGTAAATAGCGTAATATTTTGATCATTTAAATGATATAATATTTTGGTCATTTACGAATGTCAGCCAAAAAGTTCACTAACAAAGCAAAATATTCTTATGGTTGTGGTTTTTACTCAGTTTAATCTCTTTGGTTTTAATGGCATGTCAACCTTTGTAGGTTACTAAATACCAAAACCATCCTTGTTGAAGAACAGTAGTAGTACTATTTAACCAATAGTTGGGGGATAAGAGGATTCATATCTTTCTTAAAGGTTCGAAAGTGAACATAATGGCGCGATTCGAGTCCGAACTTGGTTACTATTATGTCGCAATCCAATACGTTTGCCTATTGGAATACAAAATAGTACTTAACCCCATGTCAACACAACATCTAAGTTAAAAATGACAAAAATTAATCTTTTCCGCATAGGCTCAACGCATAACCAAAAATAAAGCATTATAAAGATTAACAGTGAATAAAAATAGTTAACGTTTAAATGAAATTATCAAAAACAAAATAACAAAACAACAATAATAATACTGAATTTGGAACCTGCCTAGCAGCAAATTAACACACACACACACACACACTCACACACAGACGCTCCAATATACATCAGAGAGGCCGACGTTGGAGATGAAACAGATTGCCAGATGCGTATACAACCAGAAAATAGAATATGATTTCTTCAACACGCAAAGATAAGAATACCTTTATATACCTTACCTTCGTTTTCTATATGGCAAGATAGCCTTTTTCTTTCATTCCCCCCCCCCCGCAACACGAAAGTAAATTATCTAGTTCTGTAAGAAACATTTTAACTCAGAGAAGTTATATTGACTGAATTTTAAATTCCGACTAAACCAAATCGGATATGATAGGAACTTTTTACAATGTTTCTTGTACGCAAGAAAATAAATTATTGTATATAAATTATTGTATCTTAATTACAATACTTATTTGATCTTTTTTTCTTTTCGTATTATTTGCAGATGTTGAGGTTTCTTCTTTAGCCAGAACGGTTAGAACGCTTAGCTCGGCTGAACTGAAGCTTTTACTCCCACAACAAGTCGCTGCACTACGAGGTTTCGTTTTGGTTTTGGTTCCTTTGTTTAATGGCATATCAATCTTCGTGGGTTATTTAATACCAAAGCCATTCTTGTTGAAGAATAGTAGTGGTGCTATTTAACCCACAACTGGGGGTAAGGGGTTCATACCTTTCTCAAGGGTATTAGCAAGAAAGTGAATGTAATAGCACGACTGGAGTTCGAACTTCCTAACTACGATGTCGCAGTCCAGCACGTTAGTTACTTTGCCACGAAGACTTCTCCCTCTTTTCATGGGATGGGACCAAATGTGATTTATTCTTCAACATGCGGTTCATACACTTGTTGTAGTGCTTGGACCCCATTGGTAAAAATTCATCAACAGCAGATATAAGGTCATCATCATATGATGATGACCTTATATAGGAGGTGCCCGTGGTGTAATGGTTATCGTCGTAGGAAATGGACACGGCGACTCGAGTTCAAATCCTACACGAGAATGATTGCATTTCACATAGCACTAATACCCTTGAGAAATCCAATTATTCTCCCTCCAGCTTTGGGTAAATAGTAGGACAGACTGGGTTCTTCAGCCTTGGGGAGGCAACTAGTCTAGGAGAAGGAAAACTCTGAATTCAAACCTGTTAAACTCCGCTTAAAAATTGACCTTGTGTCATATCCTGCCTGAGCGGAGGGGTTGGTAAATAGGATATAAGGTCATCATATGAAGTTTTTAGCCCATGAACATTTCAGTACACCCTCTTTCATGCACTGAAACTAATTATGAGGGATGATCAAAATACCAACACTAAATCTTAAAATCTTAAAATCTAAATACAAATGTGACGTTTTCTTGTTTCCTATATTGAAAATTCATCCCAAGAGCAAGATTCGTAGATTTGGAAGACATTATGACGACATAGTTTAACACCAGATCAAAATAGGGACTTTAGAGGTGCTTCGACCAATGAAAACTTGCTGGAATAAATATGTTGAATGCCAAAAGAAAATGAACATTTAATTCATTGTTCACTTCTGTCTCTGTAACCATAGCCACTTTCTCGATACTTTTTGAACACAACTCGTATATATGGAGGTGAGATTGATTGATTAAATGGTTAGCGTCGTAGAAGTAGATTCAACGAGCCAATTTCAAATCCTGGACGAGACTACGTTTTCAATTTGTACTAATGTCTTTGGGGAAGACATGAATCAACCTCCCCTTTAAGTCATTAGTAAATTGCAAAAAGACTGGGTTCTTTAGCCTTTTAGATTGGTAAACCAGTCTAGGAGAAAGAGAAATTCCAGATTAAAAAGCAGAAGCGTGGGGCCAGCAACTCCACCCTCGGTACTCGAAACATCACCATCACTGACGTGATTTAGCAGTAACTTTATATATCACAAGGGATCTATGAGAAAGATATGAATCCTCTTATACATGTATTTACCAACCCCTCCGCATGTGCAAGATGTGACATATAAGTTTTTAGCAGAATTTAACAGGTTTGTTTTCAGTTTTCCTTCTCCCAGATTGGTTGCCATACCTAGGTTAAAGAACCTAGTCTACCCTATTATTTACCTAGTTGGATGCATACCATTACCAAAGTTATAAGCGCTATATGAAAAGCAAACAGCTTCGTCTAGGGTTTGAACTCGATTTACCGAGTCCATTTCCTTACACCACGAGCACATCCAGAAGGAATATATATATATATGCTCAGTTGGCTGGGGCAGTAGAATACACCAACTGCACTTCTGGATAGGGGTAAGAACCCCACCCCAACGAAAGTCCTGGATATGACGCAAAACAATCTGATGGTGAGGTTCCAGTAATGCTGGGGGGTTGGGGAATGCGGAGTATCTCTTCATTGCCATTGCTCCCAGGTCCACTCTGGCCCGGAGTAGTAGCACCTAATAGGGTCCTATCTATGAGTCAAGTAGAAGTAAACTGTGTACTAATGCTAAACTGAATTGCTTGAAATAGAACTGTTTTAACATTTAAACTGCGTACTTAAGCTAAACTGAATTTTTTGAAATAAAACTGTTTTTTGATATTGAAACTATATACTTATCCTAAACTGAATTGTTTGAAATAGAACTATTTATATGTATAACTAAACTGAAATGGTTGAAATAGAAATATTTTAACATTTTACTGTGTATAAAAAAAACTGTACTTATGCTAAACTGAATTGTTTGAAATAGAACTGTAAGGAGAAGGCCCCTTGAAGCTGGCCTATATGGCAGAATTGCTGTCAAGAAACCGCCGTTGAGAAAGCAAAACAATATCAAAAGGTTCCAGTGGATAAAGGAGCACAAAGACTAGACAATAGAGCTGTGGAATAAAGTCCTGACTGATCAAATTTTGAAATCGGGTGGTCTGTGGGGGATAGAAACGAAGAAAATGAATTGATAAAATAAAATAAATTCAAAAGTCTAGCAGTTCCCAGAAGACCATGGGCTGGAAGCAAGAACGGCGCATGTCTAAAAAAAAAAAAGTGCCTTTGGACACTGAAGAGAAATTTTGCCTCACTTCAGCTTTACCCTTGATACTGAACAGACCTTCTTTCTCTCAGCTGCTAGCAGGTAGCGCGTGTGTTCACCCGGTTTCGGACCTGGGGAGAGGTTGCGTATCCTCTAGCAGCGGCTTCTTTTGAAGACACCTTCTGAACATATCGCAAACGTCAACTTCATAAACCCACCGAAAATGACTCTTGATATATTTTAACACCTTATCTCGGAGACGTGACCATTTCCACTAGTTTTTAAAAAAATTCGCCTACAAAATAGTCGTTAAACCCAATAATAAAGTTTCTTCGTTTCCTTCCTTCCTTCCACAATTCTCTTGTAGACTTCTACAGACAAAGAAGATGCCAACAAGTCAGATGGGATAAGAAGAAGAAATCGAGTCAGATAAGCTAAACCCAAAATATACGATAACGACAACAACCTAACAACAACAAATAAAAACACATTTTTCAAACCCATAAGCCTGTGGCGAAGAGTTGCTGAAAGAGCTGCAAACCCTTGTATCACACCAACTGTAAAACATGGAGGAGGTTGTGTTATGGTGTAGGAGGCTCTTTCCAGTTGGGAATTTGCACCAGGTGAAGGGCAAACTGAATCAGACCGGCTATTACACCATATTGTAGCATCGTGCGATCTAATCTGAAACGTAGCTTGTAGGTCAATGATTTGTACTCATGTACGATGACGATCCAAAGTATACTAGTAAACTCTGCCAGAGTTACATTAAAAGCAAAAGGAACAGCACATCCTTCAACTGATGGCTTGGCTGGTGCAATCAGCAGACTTAAATCCCATTGAACTGATGTGAGATGAACTTGACCGAAAAGTCAGATCTAAACCAGCTACAAGTGCGACTCACCTCTGGCAATTCTTGCAAGAAAGATGGGCAGAACTATCTTCAATCTACCGACAGTCTTTGGTGGAAAGAATACTGAGAATCTGTGAAGCAGTGATAGAGACCAAAGGCACTCATTTTGATGAATCAAAAGTTTAAGAAGATTTTGGTTTTTTTTTTGTTGTTGTTGTTTTATTTGTATTTAATTTGGCTCAGGAAGACTCGTATTTAGTATATCAAATAAAACTATTGTGGTGCTTAACTTGTTTCATTAAAAATAACACTTTTAGGATGAGAAAAAAATTTCTGAAGGTTGTCAAATACTTTTGACTGGTAGCGTATATATATGGTGTTTTAAAAAATAACATTATTTGAGATGTACAAGGTGTTTCAAAAAATTGATATAATATCGTAATCTAATAACTTGACCAATTCTCGTTCAAATGATCAAAATTTTAACAGTAAGTGTAGAAACAAGTAAAAATTCTTTGTTTAATGTTTTATGCTTTTTTTTGTTATCTAGCAGTATCCAAGTTTTTGTTATCTTTCAAGAAAATAAGGTGTAGAGTGTAAAACATGGTGGGCAATATGGAAAGTGAGAGAGTTTCCCAAATTCATGATGTTAAAAATGGGATCACAACCGTACACTTGTACACAAGACGTTTATATATGAACTTTGCTGATCAACAGTCTTTTCAAAAGCAATAAATATTCAATCATGCAATCACTCAATGACCAACACGCTATTATATTCCTTGCAAATATAGGGAACTCATACAATTTTGAAATGCTTTTTTTTTTTCCGGTGTTGTATCAGTTCAGTTTGTCATGCTTAGTGAGAAGGGTGTAGGACAGGAACAAAAAGGTGGCCTTAATTGTTACTTGGTTTGGGAAAAAAAAAAATCGATTTTTGTTCTGTAGAAGTACACGCCTGCCGTTACCGAAGAGTATTGGCCGCTAGTAATATTAATATTGAGACGAGAGGGAGGTTGGGCAACAAAAGCTCTCACTTTTTGTCTCTCTATCTACCTACTTAAAAAAGGGAAAAGAAAAGAAAAAGAAAAGAAATGAAAATCTAATCATACAACACACGTTCCCACCTGACACCATAAAGTCCAATATTGCTACGGCTGTTGCCACCTCAACTGTTGTAATCACTTACTACCATTGCTACAAGCAAGTTAACAAGATTTGTAGAAAAAGGACTTTATTTGATAAGAAATATGAAAAGAATATACTTAGTAGTAATAATACTGTACTACTGTTACAATTGATCGCAGTGAAAAATAAAAAAAATGTCATCACTGAGTACCTCCCCCCTAAAAATACAAGTTAACTGATTTTTATAACATATCAACCCGTCTAGGGTTATTTCATGCTCAAAGCATAGGAAATTGCGTTCATTGCCCGTTCATATTTACATTTTTTGTGTAAATGTTTCTTAAGAGTTTTATTTATTTTTTTGCACCCGGTCTTATTGAATACGAATAATTTTTAAACAGATCTATTTCATCAATAAGTGGAACCCTAACAGGTACTAACACTCAGTGTAGAAGTAATAGCAATGAAGGAGTACTCTAGACTCCCCAGAACTCCAGAACTGGAACCTCTCCATCAGTAAAATGCTCCGGACATCCCTTTGTGTTTTTTTTTTTACCTCCTTGCAAAGGATACAGTCGGTATATTTTGAGACTCGTTGATTGAGTGGAAAAATACAAGGGTAAATAAATTGGACTTAAAGCCCTTTGATGAAGATATTTATAAAAAGATTTTGAACTCAAACCACTTGATGGGAGTTCCTGTGAGCTAGTGGCTAATGTGCTGAACTGCTACATTGTAGTTAGTGAGTTGCGCCATTAAGTTCACTTTTGGACTAATACCCTTGAGAAAACTACTAACTCTCTAATACCCCTGGGGAGTCCCTGAAGCATAATTGCTAACGTGCTGGACTGCAGCCTCAAAGTAATCAAGTTCGAGCTTCAGTCGCACTATTATGTTCATTTTTGGACTAATACCCTGAAGAAGGGTATGAAACTCCTTATTCCTCAAGCTATGGGTTAAATAGTACTACTGTCCTATAACAGGGATAGCTTTGGCATTAAGTAACCCACAAAGTGTAACATCATGACACCCAATAAATGTTTGGAGTGCTATGATCCCACATAGATACATGTAACACCATGGTTCTAAAGGGTCTATGAGTGTAGCACTACTCCTTAAGTTCCAGTCGGACCCTGTGGTAACCTCCACCATGATGAATGAAAAAGAAGTGACGTACACACAAAACACAGTCTGTTGGTTCATTTGATACAAAGTTTATTTGCTACTACGCTTCATTCATTGTTGTTGAACTGAGTCAACAGCTTTAGATTGATAGACATAAATAAACAAGGTGAGACGAGAGAAGAAGACACAGACCTTGATATTAACTTTTCTGCTTAGGTGGCTTTCTGTTGTAGTTCTCGCACATGCCAGCTTGAGGTTCTGTTTTCACAGCTCCGTTGCCGGTGTGGGACTCCTTCAAGGGGAGCTTACCCAAAATGGGTACCATAATTTTTGGTCATCTTCACATCTCCGCGGCTCATCTCCCACTATCTTTCTTTTCCTGTTTTCTATCCTGCATCCACTTTAACAACTTCTCCATTTGAGTTTCTTTCAGCCAATCGCAGGCTATCAGCTGATTTGTCGCTGATACATTTCTGTTTTTAACTTTGGCAACTGCTCCTATCCTGCCATAGCTTTGGGGAACCTCCCGTTCACTTTTCTATTCATTTCTCCCTTATCACCATGCCCCTCTCTCTCTTTCTCTTTCTCTCTGTGCTTTGAATCTCTTTCTCATATATGTCCCTCCTTTTACATTGTTCTCTGGTTGACCTCTAAATCTTGTTAGGAAACAACTTACTACGAAAACAATCAACCATAATCCCTAATTGTATTACAAAAGGTTGATATGCCATTAAACAAAGAAAGCAAAACAAACCCTCAAATCACTATATTCATATGAACAGTGTGTATTGAAAATTAAACACATAAAGTAAAGTATTTTCAAAGTTGAATAAAGATATATATGACTTGTAAACAAATAGTTTATTGGTAACATTTTTAAACTAGCTATGGCTCATTTACTTGCACACAGTTAAATGATTTCCAGTATAGTAAATGATTAAATATTTCTATTTAGATTTAAAAATGATTATTAAAAACTTTTATCAAAAACGTGTAATATTCCTAGTCTTTGCAAACAAAACACTTGGCTTTGAATTCCGGTCAGGTTGAACCAACTGGTTTACTATAAAATCAGCTGATGAAAGCTTCCACTGCAGATTCTAGTGGACACTAAGAAGGCCTAATAGACCATGGTAGACCAACAAGAAAACACAGTAGACAATGTATTATGGCCGAAAGATACAGTTGTTTGGTTGTGTTTTATGACATATCAACCCTTGTAAGTTATTTAATTCTAATTCCTGTTTATACATATATATATATATATATATTAAGTATATCACTTGTAAACAAATAGTTTGTTGGTAACATTTTTAAATTAGCAATGGCTTATTTGTTTGCACACAGTTAAATGGTTTTAAGTATAGTAAATGATGAAATATTTCTATTTGACCCATAGATGGGACTCTAATAGATACTACCACTCTGGGTCAGATTGGATCTGAGAGAAATGGTAATGAAGGTGTACTCCACATTCCCCAAATTTCCAAGACTAGAGCCTCACCATCAGGTGCAGTTTAGCATCATATCCAGGGCACACGTTGGAGGGGTGTCTTACTCCTATGAAGAGATCCAGTCGGCGTATTCTACAGCCCCAGCCCACTGGACTACCTAACGACAAGTGTTATCTACAATCTACCATAGTACCAATTTAGCTTACAAGTCAACTATAATTCACTACCATCCACACAAGCAAATATACACTCACACACAAGAACACTAGCAGATACACACATACAAGAACACCAGTAGACACACACTCATCGACAAACTATATAGCAGAACAAACAAAGCAAGATTCTTGCTAAGTAAGTAACTCCATAATGTCACCAGGAAAACTCATCACATGTTCACATACAAGATTTTCTTTATATAAGTTCTTTTTCTTTTGCGAGAACATTCTTGCTCACATATGCCTAAACACAAAGAACTTTTCTTTACAGTTTAAACATTTTAACCAATTTCTCTCAGATAATAAATTTCTATTTTGTTATTGTTGCAGTAAATTTGTTGTCAACTTTATGTTATCAAGACCTTTTGCAAACATACCCTTTTCTACTTCTTCCATTGTTCATTCCCTAACCTCTCTTATTTAGTCACCAGGCAAGAAATCAAATTTTAACTAATCTCTAAATGATAAAGGCTAAATGAATCTTACTCTTAATCCTATTCTTAATTCAGCAATATCAAAAACACATTCAAACTTTGGTCCAGGGTGCAGACATCCTTTTTTTAAAAGCTATCCCATCATTCCATTTAAAAAAGGCTATGAATGATCAATTCATTAAACTAGATAATATTGATCTCAGACATAATTTCCCTAAGCCTGAACTATTGGGTAAATGGTGTTATAAAGACTACTCTGAAAATTAGACCTGAGCCCAAAATATTCAACTTATGGTGTATAGTAAAATAATGCTCAATTTCAATATAAAAATAAGCAAGATATTGTTTTGATTAAAGAAAATAGGAAGTTAGAAAGAATTCTACATTTCTTGAGTTATTTAGAAAGTTGAACCTTTGACAAGCCCTGAGCAAAGAGAAAGTTTTTTTCAAGTTTTTCTCTTCTGAATGTAATACTAATTCAGTTAAACATAACTAATTTAGTTCATAGTTACTTCTGGAAATGTAAAATAATGATATATCATTGTTGCTGAATTAAGATTAACAATATAAACAAAAATGTTTAAATCAATAAATCTCTTAAAAGTCACTCTCAAAAATCAAAAACTATATCTCTTTATAACTCAATGAAAATGCTAACTTAACAATATGGACAAAAAACAAAAATGATTCAATCAATAATTCTCATAAGAGTCATTCACTTGAATCAAAAACTATATTTCAATGAAAATTCTCACAGAACAATATTACTTTCATAAGACAATCTAAAAGATATAACTGGTAAATCTGTTTTCTTTTATAGTAATAATTACCATTACTGTCAAGTAGGAATTTTTAACTCACAATAAAAGTTGTAAAACAGATTTTTTGAAAACAGAAATAATTAGTAAGGATGTTGGACATTTGAACATTAGTCTAAGACCCAAGGGTTGAACTCTTACTTGGTATGGACAAGTATTTTTGCCAAGTGATCATTTTTCATAGGAAGGAAGCCTCTTGGCAGTTTCTCAGCTGTTGTTCTCTCTTGTTATTCTCTCCTGTTATGAAGAACAACAATGTGTAAATTTCTTTCTGACATTTTGGTTTGACTCATAATTGTCTATAGAGAGCAGTTGAATATATTTCATATCCAAAAAGTTTTAGCAGCATTCCTTAGTGGTTTCATAAAAGGCTGAATAACACTCCAAGAGATTCTAAACTCATTCATATGATATGAGAATTTTTTTTCTGTTTCAAGGAAAGGACAAGTTGTTGCCGAATAGATATAAAGGTTTTATAATTGTCACTAAATCTGATTCTAGATAAGGACTCTAAGACCAATTTGTATTAAAAGGTATAATGCAGATATATATATATATATATATATATATATTTATATATATATTTATATATATATATATATTATAACAGTGTTGGTTGTGACTAAATCACTTTGTGGGTTTGTATTAAACCAAATGCAATATAATATGGAGAGTGCTCAATATCTAGGATAGAGCTATCATATAAAAATAATAAATAAATATATATTAGATTTATATATTTAATTCCGTGGAATTTAGACTGTGACCCCTGGGTTTCATGGAGTTTTTTACAAAACAACAATCATTTGGCAGTTAACAAAATGAAATGAATCAAAAATCAAAAAAATACAGTGAAAAACATACTGTCAACAAAATGAAATGAATCAAAAATTCCAACAGTTTTTGACTGTATTTTTTCGATTTTCAATACATTCCATTTTTTAACTGCCTGATGATTGTTGTTATGTAAAAAACTCCATGAAACCCAGAGGTCACAGTCTAAATTCCATGGAATTAAATATATAAATCTAATATATATTTATTTGTTATATATATATATATATATATATATATATATATATATATCAGTCTCCATAATGCTTCAATCAGTAGTTGATTTATTTCAAATTTGTTTATATATTCACTTTATAACTTGTAAGATCAACATTATCAAAATAAAATCTCTTAGAAAAAATACCAACCTTTTCAAAAGTTAAGGAGCACCCAATTTATCATAAAACAATTCAATAAAAATAAGTATTTCAATAAAGTATTGTGTTGTTTGCAAGATATTTTTTTTCAAAGTATACTCAAAAAACAGTTTATAACCATGTAATTTTGGCATTGAGTGTGAGATAAATAATTCTTATCTTCTCATCATAACACAGATATCAGTTCACAAGATTGTGAGAGATGGCAAAGCTTTTAAAGTTCAATCTCCATAATACTTCCACCAGAAGATTATTTATTTGGCATTTGTTTATATATTTACTGGCATTACCTCTTGTAAGGCCAACACTGTCAAAACAAAATCTCTTAAAAAAATATACATCTGCTCAAGAGTTAAGCACCACCTAATTTATTGTAAAATAATTCTAATAAAAAATGATTATTTCAATGAAATATAGAGTTGTTTGTGTGGTTATCATACCTCAAGTGGAAGGCAAAAGAAATATACTACTATGCTATATGCATACATTGTGACAGTTGCCAATATACAGCATACCTATGCATAACAAATTCTCAGTTTAACTCTGGCTTAAGAAAACATATTCTAGGATTACTCTGCTTTGACAAAGCACAATATTTCTAGTTCAAACTTGACATAAATTTAAAGCCGAGGCAAAGAAATGATAACAATCAACATAAGTAGATTATTGGGATGCATAGCACTGGGTTGCTTTGGAGATAAATTGGAATGGCACAATATTCTACGAATACAAATCAGAAGATTAATGAGTAGTATAAGGCAATACTTAGAAAGTGTCATTCATGGGAATAGTGGTTATACCAAATATTAACATCTTCTTTGAATGAGTAAGCATTATTTTGATATATGCATGACATTTGCCAATACATTACATACCCATGTATGGCAAATTTGCTGTTTATGTCTGTCTTAGGAGCAGGGGAATCCTCATGACATAATGACTAAATGACTGAGACCTCAAAGTAAGAATTCCAATCATGATATTATGTTCACTTTCAGACTAATGCCTTTGGGAAAGGTATGAATCCTCTTATACCCGCTGCTATGGATTAAATAATACCTCTACTGTTCAACAAAGATAGCTTTGGCATTGAATGACGCTCGAAAGCTGATCTGTTATTAAACAAAGAAACTGAAACCTGTCTTTGGAGAACATTTCATATTGTGACTCTGTTTAGATAAAGAATAGTTTTTCTAATCTAAAGTCAAACATAGCATAATATTGAGGCAGATAATTAGTGACAATCAATATTGGCCAACTGGAATACTTAAAATCAACTATTATAATTTTTTCCCTACAATATGATCACAGCGGAACATTGGTTTTCTGAAGCCGTTAGCATTCAGATTATAATTATTTTTGTAGGAAAAAAGAAGTCCACACATTCTATAAGAAACTCTCAAGTTTGTTTTTGTTTTATCATGTGTCTACTTCAATAATGGACTTCAGTTGATTGTTATCAATTTACAAACCTTCTTCATCTTCAAGATATTCAGTTTCGTAATGAAATTCTTGTGACCATTGCTGAACTCGATATTCATTGATGGTCCCTTGATCAAAAGCTTATTCTAACGCTTTATGTTTCCACAGCTTTATGTCCCATCCTGAACTCATACAGCTAGGAATAAGCAGCTATTAATTTTCGGAAATGCAAATTTTATGATGGGTTGTCGAAGCACTTTTGAATATAAACGACACGAGCGCCGTTTTTAAATGTTTCATTTCCCCATCTTGGTTTATTTGAAAGTTCTTCAGAGGAAATTAATGAGGGTGCTCCTTCACAACAAAAGTGTAATGAAATTTGAATAGTGCCTAATTATGCAGAAATTGATATAGATATTGAAACTGTAATTCCGGTAAAAAATGAGAGACCAATCTTGCAGGATGATGGTATACAATTGCAGCAAACTATAAAAAGGAAGATGTATAACATCTAAGCAAAAATCAGTTCTGAAGAAGATTAATCTTTTAAAACTAGAACACTAAAAGGGTTATGTAGAACACTTTAGCAAAAATCGCTTCCTAGAATAATTAATCTTCCTAAACCAGAACATGAAAAGAAAGTGGAATACCTAAGTAAAAATCGGTTCCCAGAATTTTTGGTTGGTTGTTATTTTATGGCATATCCACTCTTGAAGGATATTTAATGCCAAATCCTGTCTATACATACATGCTATGTATATATGATCTGTAAAGGAATTGTTTATTGGTGACATTAATTTAAACGAGCTAGAGCTCATTTATTTGTATACGGTTAATGGACTCCAGTATTGCTATTCAACACTGACAATTCTGTTTGATATTAATGATAATCCCTAATAAAAGATTAAACTGTTCTAATTGACTCATAAATGGGACCCAAACAAGTATAACCACTCCGGCTGAAAATGGACTTGAGGTTAAGGGTAATGAATGAGTACTCCACATTCCCTAAACTCTAAGACTGGAGCCTTAACATCAGATGCAATTTAATGTCATACTCAGGATACTAACTGCTTTCAAGTATTGCTATATAACACTAATTCTAGTCAGCATTATTTTTTCATTGCACATCGTATTGTTGCAAAGAAAGCACAAAAAAGTCACAGTTGCAAAAATAAAGAGCACGAAGGCACGTAAAAATTTTAACAATTGTATTGGAAATAAATTAGTAAAAAGTCCAAATAGCTGGGTTTGTAAAAACTTGATGATATGGAATTAAAAAGTAGAAAAAAATATCCTATGCTTAATAGTGATAGAATTGTTGGACTTACGCATACGAGTCAATCAGATGTTACGGGTGCTGAGAAGAGATGGGTGTTCGATGATTTACGAGTTAGTCGATTCCTTCATAGCGAAGAAGAGGAAGGTCAATGTGGGGGATGCGTTGTTTCGAGTTTCGCCTCCCCTCTCAGTTGGAGTCCTAGTTCGCGGACGGTCGTCTGTCTTCTTTTGATCTGTGCCCGCTGTCGAGAAATTCGTCTTTCATATCGTTTTTCTCTTCAGATTGGCTTTTCTTTGTTTTTTACCGCGAAGGTCACGGATTGGCCGAAAAATTACTTTTGATTATTTTTATTTTTTTGACATTTCGCCATGCGCTGATCCTATGCGTAGAAACCTTTTTCTTCATTTTGAAGAGTGGTCTCAACACCGATAACATCCGGTGAATGCTCTTGTGGGAGCATGTTGCAATCATTATTTTGTGTGTACGATAAATTAGAAAGAGATACCTTTCGGTCATATAACAGTTTCAATTATTGCCATTTAATGATAATAATTCAATTTAGCATTATTGCTCAGTCGGCTGGGGCTGTAGAATACACTGACTGCACCTCTGCAGAGGGGTAAGACCCCCCCCAACGAGTGTCCAAGATATGACACTAAACAATCTGATGGTGAGGTTCCAGCAATGCTGGAGCTTTGGGGAATGCGGAGTACCCCTTCATTGCCATCACTCCCAGGTCCACTCTGGCCCGGAGTGGTAGCACCTGATAGGGCCCTATCTATGGGTTAAATAGAACTAACGGCATACTTATGCTAAACTGAATTGTTTGAGTAAACTAAATTGTTTACATAGAACTGTTCTGACATATAACTGTGTGTAAACAAAATCTGTACTTTTACAAAACTGAATTAGCTGAAGTAGAATTGCTTGACTAAACTGAATAGCTCGAAATAAAAATGTTTTTTTACAATTAAACTGTACTTACATTTAAAACTGCGTGCTTTTGCTAAACTGAATTGTTTTAAATTGAACTATTTTTGACACTGAAACTGTACTTACACTAAACTGAATTGTTATATATAACTGAATAGCTTGAAATAGAAATATTTTTGACAATTAAACTGTGTACTCATGCTAAACCGAATTGTTTTAAATAGAACTGATTATTTACATAAAAATGGATTTGGCGTTAAATAACCAACAAAGGTTGATATGCCTTAAAACCAAACCAAACCAAACCAAACCAAATCAATTTAGCATTAATCATTTTTTGGTATACCGTTAAATGGTTAAATATTTCTAATTGACCCATAGATGGAACCCAAACAGGTACACTCTGCCAGAAAAATTAATCTTAAACCTTAAACACGAAAAGGAAGACATAAAACACCTTAGAAAAAACCGGTTTCAAGAATAATTAATCTTTCCAAACCAGAACATGAAAAGAAAAAGTTTGAATACTTAAGCAAAAATCAGTTCCTAGAATAATTAATCTTCTCAAACTAGGGCAGGAAAAGGAAGAAGTAGAACACCTAAACAAAAATCGGTTCCTAGAAAGATTAATCTTCCTAAACCAGAACACGAAAGGTAAGTAGAACGCCTAAAGAAAAATTGGTTCAGAGAAAGATTAATCTTCCAAAACCAGAACATGAAAAGGAGCACCTAAACAAAAATCGGTTCAAATAATGATTAATCTTCTTAAACCAGGACATAAACTCACAAATGATGAAGACCAAAAATAGTAAAGAATGTTATAGGCAGGGCAAATAAACTAAGCTACAAAAACAAGTATCTAACGAATGTAATTATTGAAAATTAGGTGAACTATTTTGGTTAGATTTTGAGTGGAGAATATCTGAATGGTAGACTAATGATGTCGAACAAGCAACAGAAGTTGATCACACCTCATGAAATTTTAAGATAGATTTTTTTTCATTTGTATATCCTTTCCATATATTCAGCCCAGTCGACTGGGGCTGTAGAATACACCGACTGCATCTCTGCAGAGGGTTACTCTCCACAACGAGTGTCCTGAATATAACACTAAACAATCTGATGGTGAGACTCCAGTAATGCTGGGGCTCTGGGAAACGCAGAATACCCCTTTATTGCCATCGTTCACAGGTTCACTCTGACTCGGAGTGGTAACACATGATAGGGTTCTATATTTGGGTCAAATAGAACTGTTTGACATTTAAACAGTGTACCAACTTATGAAAAATTGATTTGTTAGAAATAGAACTGTTTAACTGTGTGTAAACAAATGACTGATGTTTAATTGAATTATTAGTGTTACATATCAATGCTTGGAACCATTTCTCTGAGTGCAAACGAGTAGGTGATGTTAAATAGAATAATTAATGTTAAACAGCAATACTTGTAACCACTTCACTTTGTGCAAACAAATGACTAATATTGAATAGAATTGAGTGTTAGATAGCAATAATTGAAACGATTTAACTATGTAGAAACAACAGCAATACTAGAGTGCAAACAAATTAATTCTAACTCATTTAAAAATGAAATTTCCGACAAAGTAATCTCTTACATAACATACATATCTATTTAAATGTGTGCAAACAAATGGCTGATGTTAGATTGTGTCTGTTACTTAGCAATACTTGAAAAGATTTAACTGTGTGCAAACAAATGATTAATTGTAAATAGAATTATTCGTAATGGATAACAATGCCTGAAACTTTTCAACTGTGAGCAAAAAAAAAAAAAAAAAAAAATAGCTCAGGCTCGTTTAAAAATGTTATCAACAAAATGTGTTTACAAATCATATATATTCAATATATATTTATTGTTACGAGGAAATACGACACCCTCATACATTCGCCGGGTTGTGGGGAAGGGAAAAAAAAAAGAGAAAAGATTCTAGTTAGTGAACATACAATTAAAGTATATTCAAATTTATATTGTGGTATTCATGCTGACGTGAATAAAAGACAAATTACGGTAGGAAAGAATAGCCCTGATAAGATAGAGGAGAGAAGAAGTGGGATTATTCCCCAAATGATAAACTTGAGATTTGGAATTCGGGCTCTGCCATTAAATCCCAAGGTCTGAAGGAAAGCGGACCGTATCTACCGCTGATGAACTGTATTTTCACCTTCCGCCATTTAGAAGAAAAACTTTCTCGCTCCTGGCTTTTACCTGAATTGTTTTTTTCTTTGTTTCTTTCTTTTATTCAATAAAAGAATATTGTTATTAATCTTGTTAACCCAAAGACGGTAGTTCAGAGTCCTTTTTTTGTTGTGGAAGTATTGTATTTGTCGAAGGCCTTGTATTTGAGGGGGTAAACTAGCCAGTTAGCTGTGTTGAATTTTAATAATTCACCTAAAACCCACCTAGTGGCTTTAAAATGTGGTTCAGCTAGGGAGTTGGTGATATCTGTAATATTAAATAGCATCGGCAAACCACAGCCAACGTGTGTGGCCTGCTTTAACTGATGGACTTGGCGATAACGAATAGCACCCTGCAAGCCCACTGGGCACATGGCGGCGTAACAGTATACGCAGGATTTGGCGTGAAATAACCTACAATGGTTGATATACCATAAAACCAAAACAAACCAAACCAAACCAAACCTTTCCACATACTGGAACTGTATATAAGAATATATAAGAATATATTTCTTGCTGTCTGGACATGTTTGTGTATTCTTTTTTCTTAATACCGTTGGTATGTATATTATGTGTATAAAAGGTTAAATGTTGTTCTATGCACAAATACGTTTATCTTCTATTTCCTCTCGCTGTGTTCAGTGTTATTATATAACAGATATGCTAATGCAAATATTGGTCCTTGGTCTTGGGGGATTCGACAAAATATCGTCCTTAGCCCCAAGCGTATCAATACCTACCCCAGTGGAAAACAACAGAAACCATAGAATTTCAGCAGTAGAGATTACAGACATTAGATGGTTGATTGGTCAGCTAAATTGGTTAGCCATACAAACTCAGTCTGATTTCAATTAGGATGTTGGCAAACTGAATTCTACTTTGGGCACCTCTGGTGGTGTAACGGTTGGCAAACTGGACTAGCAAACCTACACGAGTGAGTTCGAGTCTCATTGGGTGCCCCATTCATTCGGCCTTGTGCCACATCGAAGCAAAGAGCGTTGTAAATTACTAAACTGAATTCTACTTTTGAAGCAGGGGAGAGTAGACCATCAAACATGTTAACAAAACGGTAAAGAAAGCAAAGAAGAGTAAGTCTCAAATTTCCCGGCATATAAGACGCATGGCTTACAAAGGTATTTGGGAGACTACTGCTCATTCAACTCCTCCAACTTCCATAGCTGTCAAATTCAAACTTCAGTTGATAACCTTCTAGTCATAATAACAGTGAATGGAACGCTGTATGTCATTGGTATATAATTATTTTATTGGTAAGTAAGCATCTTATTTGCCGGGAAAATGGTAATTGTTCCAGGTTTAGGGAATCTTGAGTGTTTATAGCCGGGAATCCTGTAAGATGGAGGGCCACTAGGAGGCTGTATTTGTAGGATAACTTCAGGAATTATCAACAAAAAACATTCGTGGACGTCATAAGCCTGTTTATTCATTCTAAACTCGCCTTCAGGGCTCGCCGCTGGAAGTCCCCGATGCTACGTCAAAGACTGTAGCTCCCAAGCTTTTCATACATTACAGTATTATATTTTTGGTTAACAGTGACAAGAAATTTATTGGTTGGGTGGATAAAGAAGATGATTCGTTGAGTACCCACTCACTAAGGACAAATATTATTATCAGTATATCGTAGTCAACCAACTACTCATGAACCAAACAAAAACAAAACAAACAAACCCCTTTCCAAGAAGTGATGAGTCACTGATGTCGTCAGCCAATAGTATTTAGGAACGAGTCGTAAAGAACCAAATCCTTCCGCACAAGACGTCCTTTTTTTAAATATTAAATTCAGCCTGTCTTTCTAAAGACAGTCCTCAACTAATGGAAAAAATAGGCAGTAATAAAAAACATATGGTCGAAGTAGAATGAAGTTTCTCACTATTATATAGTAAGAATAAGCAAGGTCATTCCACGTAGACCACATAGTAGCGCACAGTAGGTATAAAAGCTGCGGTATCAAACCAGGTCAGTTTGGCTGGGCGTCAGCCAAGGATGCGGGAGAAATCAGATTCTCCCTTGGTCGTTCTACGACCGAAGCCTAATCAGCAGCAACTGTCCGCGAGGACTGTTCAAGGCTTCCCCTAAAGCCGACGTCCATATTCCAGCCGCAGACGACGCAGGATCATTGCCAGCCTCTCAGCTTAAAAAAGCTCTTTTCAGGGCAACTCAGAAAGTCAACTCAAACACCACAATGCAGCAGACACAACTACCAGCCTCTCAAACTAACAGCCCTTTTTAGGTCTAATTCAGAAAGTCTAACCTAATACCCTTTGAGACGGCACCAGTAGTTACCTTCTTGCACCGGCGACCACTTCCCTGCAGCAGCAAATACCACTCCTGCACCGGCGACCACTTCCCTGCAGAAGCAGCTACCAGCCCTGCTCCAGCGTCCACCTTCCTGCACCAGCAGCTACCAGTTTTGCACCAGCAGCTACCAGTCCTGAACCAGCGACCACCTTCCTGAACAAGCAGATACCAGTTCTGAATCAGCGACCACCTTCCTACACCAGCAGCTACTAGTCCTGAATCAGCGACCACTTTCCTGCATCAGCAGATACCAGTCCTGCTCCAGCGACCACCTATCCAACGACTACCAGTCTTGTAATAACTATCCAGATCTGCACCAGCGACTAGATCCTGCTCCAACAATCACCATTCGGCCACGGTGACTATTCGCCGTACGCTATTCCGTTTTACGAATCGCCATAATAAAGTTTGACCTTTCGAAGTAACATCCTTGTTTTGTCATTCTTGCCTAGTTCGTTGTCAATCACTTATATTTCAAAAGTTTGCGGGGACCGGTATATTTATCTGGCCTCCGCAACAAGTATATCCATGATATACAAACACATAACACAACATTCAGACTTTTAATAATATACATACTAATAGTATTAAAAAGAAAGAATTTATAAACATGTCCTAACAGCAAGAAATATACACAAATATAAACAATCAGTACGTAGAAGGGGTGCACAAAACGAAAAAAAAATTAGGTGAATGTAAAAATAGCTACATGCATCAGAGACATGTCCCTCTTGTTCAAACAACAGAGGTAAAATAGCAAGTGAAAGAGCTTCTGAACTATGATGTGACACCTCACGAGACACCCAACAGACACAACTTATATCTAGGGAGTATAAATATTTATTGTCTCTCTACATGCTCATTGTTAGGCAATTCAAATGTATTAAAATAGTTGTTAAAAGTACACCTTAAAAGTACGCGTGCAGCGGAAACTTTGGCGATGGCAGACACGGCAGAAACATTTATCATTATTCATTTATTCATTATTTTCTAAATAATTATTATTATTGGAATTATAAGAACTCATTGACAAAACATTAAAACATAAAGAAACCCCATAAAACAGATAATTCCCATCGATATGATACAGTACATTCTATTATGCCGAATATGGATAAAAAGCTGAATATAGAAATATCACAATCTTAAGAGAAGTGGTAAACAGAAAGGAGATAACTTGGGTCTTATGGATATGTGGTGGTATAAACAAATGGAATAAAATGAAAATAAAATTAGTAAAGAGATAAAAATAAAGAATTTGAAATTATATTCATTTAAGGGATTTTGATCACCTGATCCCTTAGTTCCAAATTTCAAGTCAAGAGCCATGCTCTCCTTTTGTTGTTGTTTTTTTTAAAACTGCCAACTTCATTTGACAACCCCCCTATCAGCAACTCATAGAGCCCAGAGATATTGAAATAGCCCTCAAGGACAGTGACACGTTGACAGGGCCAGTTGCTTGTACCTATATTACGCAAACCTTTTACACAAAGGAACTGAACAGTAAATAGTACGAGGACTTTCTTTCAAGAAATATAAAATAAAATCAGTACGGGAAAAGAAACGGTGAGTTAACTTTATTTTGTAAATTGTTTCCATTTTCCCAACATATTCACCCCAAACCAATAAATATAAAAGTTGTGGATTCCTTAAAATAAATAACTAAATAAATAGATAAACGCCATCCTTCAGAATTCTTCAATATATCTCAGAGCAAGAAACAAATCTATTTTGCAGTGATTTAGTCCTTATTATATATTCAAAAAGGATAAAGAAAAAAAAAAAAAGAAAGAAAATTTTATGAATGCTGCATAAAGTATGCCGTTTAATTTCATTGTTAAGAATGTTAAAACACAAATAAATTTGAAAATTTAACCTGCTACAGAAAATTGGCAATTTGATTTGATCTTTTAGAAAGACAAAAAATGAATGAATAAATAAATAGATAAAATAATAATAGATAAATAAGGGAAGTGGTATTAAGAAAAATTAGTTGACTCCAAGAAACGTAAATTTCATGACGTCAGTAGGGCGGGGGCGATTTTACATATGAAAAATACGTACAAGCGCCATTTTAAAATGCGATGTTTTCATGACCGTGTCCGGAACTTATCTCAGTTAAAAAGAACATTATAAGTAAGTTTAAGTTATTGTTTTTTTTGGGGCTGGTTGATTGGAGATTGATGTTAAAATTAATCTAATTCAATAAAATCTTTAAAATTTGTTTATTTTTCCAGATTTAATTTGACAGCCTAAAATAAACAATAATAAACAGTTTTAGCATCAGCCTGCAGAGCGAAATTCGTGATTTAAAATAGTATATTACATAAACATAGTTGAACAATAGTTTATCGAAAAATATTCATCAAAGTTTAGAATAAGAAAAATTGTAATTATTTTAAACCGATTTAATATTGTTTTCTGTTTTGAGGTTGATTTGAAAATTGATTTTCATAGCTGAACTCTTAGGGAATTGATTGCAGTTCATTATTTAAATGAAACTGTATAGTTTCTCTTAACCAAACTTTTTTTAAAAATGTTTTCTGTATTTCACTGTTGTCTTCAGTGTCATATATTATTCTCAAATCTTCAGACTGTAAAATTTTCTCTCTCACCTTCCGTTAGTTACATTTTAAAATATCATACATTACAGAAACATCAAAATATTGATCAGCAGCTGAATATTGATTTTAACTTCTCCTTTGTTTGAAGCCTTCCCTATGGCAATGGGGCTAGTCAGTATGTTGAGGGAGAGATCAAATATTTTGGTAATCATCCAAATCTGCACTTTCTCACTTCCTATTTTTTGAAAAAAATCTTTGATGTCTTGGAGTAATCCCTGAGAAGTGATTTTAAAAATAATGAAAGACTGGCATCGCTAATCTGATGCCGTTTTTTTTTTCTAATTTTTTAAAATTAAAGTTTTTTATATAAAGAATGCAACTTAAAGGAGGCACATATTTTTTTCTTTGCTAAGTATTAGTCACATGGCAATAGTGTATTCATAGACAACTGTATTAAGCAGTTGAGTAATTGAGCCATTCACTAGCCTCATTCAAACATCCATTCCTTTATGTTGAGTCAGTTATGTTGTTGTTTTTTTTTTGCAAGATGAACATAGTAGAAGTCTGTAGAGAAGGGGAAAATTTCGTATTTTGGTTTGGCGTACAAATTTAATTTGATACTTAATTTCACCCAATCAGGATGACTTATCCTATTCAGCCCGGACCTTCATTTCCGGCTAGCAAATCGGATAAACTGCCAAACACACCCTCTTTGGCTGGAGAACGCCAACCAGTGCAGACGTCACACTGGCCGTTCTTCAATAGCGATGCTTTTTAGCTGGACAATGCCGCCCAGTGCAGACATCTCACTGCGGCTCTAGTATAGCAGCAGCAACATGGACACATGAGGGAATCCATCTAATTTATGGATTCCTTACAAGGAATCCCAGTTGAATATAAATTAGATACATTCAACATGCCTCGCCCAGGCACAACTTTATGTCACCCCAAAATTGGCTATGTCGATCTGAGCATAATCCCGCTCTCGACACGCTAACTCTCAATTCACCTCTGGTCCACCTTAATGAAGATAACGCATACTCTCCCCAAATACCAGACACACAAAAACCATGGTGACTCCAAAACACAATCCTTCACACGTCCGATGACACATGCTGCCATCTCAACCATCTCAACTTCTCATAACTCAATTTTGTCTCAATAAGCATAACTTCTCCACGAGTCTTGCAGCACCAAAAGCAAACCCAATATTCCATGCTGCAAATAAAAACCTTATCCTAAAAACACCTTTCGACCTTCGCCATCTTATTACTTCTTCCTCCTCCTTTTATTTCTCACAAACTTAGTGAGGGCCTTACGACACTCAGCGAGGAAACAACACAACGTAAACACACATACGTTACAAGCTATCCTCGCTAACAAACAAACTTCCCCCTCGCTAAACAAATATCACTCCTATTAAATCATGCCAAAGTCCTCATGGTGTGTTGGACTGTGACATCGCAGTGAGTTCAAAATCCAGTCACACTATTATGTTCACTTTAGGACTAGTACCCTTGAGAAAGGTATGAACTCCCTTATCCCTCCCCCGCTTGCTAGTTAGATAGTAACACTAAGAGAACTTTGGCATTGAATAACCCATGAAAATTGATGTGTCATTAAACAAAGAAGCCAAGCCAAAGATAAACATATTTCATGTACAAACCTTACAAATTGTTGAGAGAGTTGAATTTTTTTTGAAAATTTCCTGATCTTCACTTCCTCAAAATTTGACAAGATTGTATTTGGTTGATAAAATGAGACTGTGAGTGTACAATACTGAAAAAACCACAAATTAGCATTCTTTATTAACTGTCAAAGTTCTTGATAATGTGTTCAAACTTGCTCACCCTGAAAATTTCATAGAAAGCTTTTTTAGCAGATTTGGTTGTCTGTAACTTATGTTTTTCATTTTTTATAAAGAAGTTAAACTAGTTTTAATAAAAAGTGTCAAAATGTTATATTTTTTTGAAACACCTAGTATGATTGAGTGCTGCTTGAATAGAATAGCTCAGTAAAGAAATTTTTGTTATTTCTGTGGTTATTTATGAAAAAAATAGAGAAATATAATAATTCACCATCCAGATAAGAGTAAGTCTCAGTTATTTGCTTAATTTTCTTTTTTTTACTGAAGAGTTACATTTAAGTACAAAAAATATATACATCTGACATTGCTGCCAGCACATCTTGTTAGTGTCTGGGGAAAATCTAAAGAAATATAGCCACTGGATGAATTCTATTGAGTTGAAGATAAATTTTTGGGATTTAATTATTCAGTAAAAAAAAAACGAAGTAGATGTCGTAAATTTACTCTTATCTAGATGTTGAATGTAAGTATTATATTTCTATGTAATTTTTTGTCCATTAATACAAAAAATTTTTCCATTGATCTATTCTATACCAGAACCACTGGAGTTAAAATCAATGTTATCAATCTAACTACTGTGGTAGTGAGTGTTGAGATAAGAAAGAAAAATAAAGAGCTGCAATATATAGTTAAGTGAAAAGTTGAATAAAATGATCAAAATAGCAATGATACATTTAATAAGTAAAGTAAGTAAAGTTGGCAACCTTAGTCGAGGGTGACCCAAAGGCTCCCTTTTCAATAGCTATTACATCAAGGTGTAGGGGAAGGTGCTACTCCATTTCTTGGATTGCTCCACTTTACCCTTGATCCTCACCTTATAGTGCTGAGTGATGAGCAAGGAGGCATCAAGTACCATTTTTTAAGTCTTTGGTATAACTCGACCTAGGATTGAACCTCAGTCTCCCAGACCATTGGTGAACACTCTACTCATTAAGTCAATGGCCTGGTATATATTTAGTAGTTATTTATAAATCCCTTGAATTATCACAATTGGGTACACCACTTTAGTTAATAATATGGTTGTCATGAATGACTGAGAGTTTCATTGTTGAGGCGGCAGAAAAGTGTCACAATATTTAGAAGAACAAGAAAGTAAGAATGTTGCTTTACTCCATTATTGAGATGGCTAAATTGAACAGTATTGAGTTTTTAAAATGCCAAAAGAGAGAGAGAGAGAGAGAGAGCCTTTATCTTTAAAACACAAAATGAGAGAGAGAGAGAGGGGGGGAGAGGTTGTTTGGATTTTATGGAATTTCAACCTTTGTAGGTTATTTAATACCAAATCTATTTTTATACAAATTATCAGTTCTATTTCAAACAATTCAGTTTAGCATGATTACACTTCGTCAAAAACATTTCTATTTCAAGCTATTCAGTTTAGTCTGACAGTTCTAATTCAAACAATTCAGTTTAGTATAAGTATAGATTTTGTTTACACACAGCTAAATGTTAAAACAGTTCAATTTCAAACAATTCAGTTTAGTATAAGTATGCAGTTTAATATCAAAATAGTTCTATTTAAAGTAATTCAGTTTAGCATAAGTACAGTTTTGTTCTATTTGACCCATAGATAGGACCCTATTAGGTGCTACCACTCTGGGCTAAAGTGGACATGGGAGCAATGGCAAAGAAGGAGTACTCCACATTCCCCCAAACTCCAGCATTATTGGAATCTCACTATCAGATTGTTTAGTGTAATATTCAGGATACTCATTGGGGGAATCTTATTCCCTGCAGAGAAGCAGTTGGTGTATTCTACAGCTTCAGCCGACTGAGCGAGAGAGAGAGAGATTTTATTTTTGAAACACAAAATGAGAGAGAGAGAGAGAGAGAGAGAGAGAGAGGAAGACTTTATTTTTAAAACACTAAATGAATACTGGGTTAAAGAATAGAAGGCATGTACATTACAAGCTTGAGGCCAAGTTGATATGTCACTGCTTTTCTCTGTCTCACATTTTTCTTTGGGTCTTTTCTTCTTGAAATAAATAGCTTTTTCTATTATCTACCCTGTCAGAACTAATTAAGTTTTTAGTCTCTCACTGAGATTGTGCTGAAAAGATAATTTCCAGCCTTGTCTTTCCAGCCAATGATTTATTGTGTAACAAGATTTAAAATTGCAAAAGCAAATGTTTATAATTGTGATTTATAAATGCATTCAGATGAACTATCTTCAAGTGGATTGTTGCGATAATAACACTTGAATTCATGTTAAGTTTCACATATAAATCAGCAGGCTGCAGTTTAAGAGTTGATGAAAAAAATTGTTTAAAAAACTACAGAAAAAAGATCAGGGTTTGGGTCTGATGATCCAGCAGTTGTAAGTTCAGAATCCTTTTTATCAACATAGAGAGGATCACAGAGCAAGCTCAGCAGAAAGAAAAATGATTTATTAGATATTTTTTTTTTCTGTACAGAATTCTGGTTGGTCAGATTGTTGGTGCAGAAGGTAATAAAACTCTTTTGAAGTTGACACAGGTAGACATTGGAAAATGCCTCTTCTCTGACTTAACTTCTTTTTTTTTTTTTTTTTTTTTATCTCCCCTTCTATTCCATCTCTCTTTATTTTTGGTTTCTTTTCCTTTCACTTTTCATCCTTCTCTCCTGATTTTCCATCTTTCTCTTTTCCCCAACTTGCACCTCATTCCCTTTCTGGCCTCTTTTGATCTTATTCCTTCCTCTTGTCTTTGTTCATTTAACTCTCTTCCCTTTCCATTAATTTCTCTTTTTTTTTCCCTTCTCATGGTGCCACTCCTGTTCTTTATCATTTTTCTTGGCTGTTTTTTCTCAATTTCTTCCACTCTTTTTCTCTCTTAATCCTTTTATTTTTCCTCCTCTTCTTTTTATCTTATTCATCTTTCATTATGAGTACATGTTCAGTTTTGAGTGTCCCAAGAAGAATATAAGAGTAATCTCTACTATTCCACTTGCCTTTAGATTAATTTATGAATCAATTTTTCACCACTTTGATAGGAGGAACTTTGGCCAGGTCATAATTATTACATTTATTTTTTTTACTATTTGTCACTCTCTCTCTCTCTCTCTCTCTCTCTCTCTCTATATATATATATATATATATATATATATATATATATATATCTGTACGGCCACCTGCCCCCTATCACGAAAACTATTCAAATTAGACGAACCAGACATGCAGGACATTGCTGGAGAAGCAGAGATGAACTCATAAGAGATGTACTCTTATGGATCCCCACACATGGCCGTGCAAAAGCAGGACGACCAGCATGAACGTACATTCAGCAGCTATGTGAGGATACAGGTTGTTGTCCTGAAGATCTACCTAGGGCGATGAACTATAGGGAGGAGTGGCGAGAGAGGGTCAGGGATATCCGTGCTGCCAGCACGATATGATGATGATATATATATATATAATGTATGTGTTTGATTCCTGTGTTCACATTAAAACCATTTTGAGATGGAAACTTCAATATCAAAGCCCTGTTGACTTGTGGGTATTCTTTGGTAGAAAAAGTCTAGGAGAGTTCTCTGATTTAAAACTTGCAGCCTTGATGGTTGCTTTGCATGTATCTTGCTTTGCTTGTCACTGGACTCATACTGTGAAGATATAGAGACTGGCATATGTATTGTACAAGCATATGTCACTAAAATCAATTGATATATAGTTATCTCATCACCTCATGTTTTTTGCTTTTGTTTGTTTTTTATGGTGATAGAGTTGTAACATGTGAAGATTTCATTGGTTGGATGTACAGTCAACAGTCACAAATCCGCACATTAATAGGAGATATAATGTTATTATTATGTCTTGATGGACAGAGGCTAATTTAGATGGGGATACTTCTGTCTGAGCAGTCCTGTTAAGAAGAGCACTGCTTACCCAACTTCCTGCAAAGATGTTAGAAAGATTCATAAAAAACTTTTCGTCTAGTCTCTGCTGGTTAGTTGATTGTAGTAAATGGTGGTACAGAAAATTCTGGAATATATGATGTGTGTGTATATATATATATATATATATATATATATATATGTATAAGGGTTGGCTGAAATACTCATAGGCTAACCAAGATTCTCTCATAGAATGTGACTAAATGAGAATTATTTTTCACTTATTTTTTCACCCTTAAGTTCATAGATTGATAAAAAATTTTATTAGCAGTAGATACATCATCATATGAGCTTTTCAATTCATCCTCGTGTGTGTGTGTGTATATACATACATATTAGTTGGCTGACTGTTGTTGAAGGCAACCCGAAGGGTCTCTTTTCAATAGCTACACTGAGTTGTAGGAGAAGGTACTACTCCTTTCCCTGGTTTGCTACACTTACCCTTGATACATAACTAATAATGCTGAATGCTAAGCAAGGAGGCATCAAGTATCATTTTTTGAGTTTTTCATAAGACTCAACTTGGGATTGAACCCTGGTTTCCTATTCTATTGGCAAACACTCTAACCATTATGCCAATAGGCTTATGTGTGTGTGTGTGTGTGTGTGTGTGTGTGTGTGTATATATGTGTGTGTGTGTGTGTGTGTAAAACCAAAGGGACATAAGAGAGAAGATGGTATTGGTTTTGCCACAAAAATTTCTTTGTTTGGACAGTTGAAGCATTCATATGGTATCAACAAGGACATAATGAAGTTGAGAGCTTTTCTTTCCTATATTCATCTTCTTATTTATCTTTTCTTTTGTCAAGTGAAGAGTCAATCTTGTCTTTTCTGATTCCCTTTACAATGCTATTTCATTGATTCCAAAGCACAAGAAACTTATAGTTCTTTGTGATTTTAATGCTGCATCAGGTGGAAGAAGATATGAGACTTGGTGTATACTTGGCTGATTTGGCATTGAAAAGAAAATAACAATGGATTACTTACTTCAGCTTTGTTTGGAGCTTGACTTGTTTATCTATAGCGCTTTTTTTTTCATGAGAAACTATAACAAACAGTCATATGGATTCATCTGAGGTCTAAACAGGGGAAAATGATTGATTTTGTAATGACTTGAAAATTTGCAACTTCCAGGTGCCACTGATCATAATCTGCGATGTGCAAAATTCCAGTTTCACATTCAGAGAAAGATTTGTATGAATGGAGTGAGATTTAGACAGCTCTTAATTGATATCTGAAACTGCTCAAGAGAATTTATCGAAAATAAATTTACGGCTATACTTAACATTAAATATATAGATTTTTGGATATCTTTTTTTAACAGATTTTTGCCTGAAAGGAGGAGTTTTTGTTCTTTACTAGATATCTTAAAGTATTCTATTTGGTTGCAATTTTTAAAATTTCTTTCAGAATTTTATGGATTCCGTGTTTTTCACTTACATTTGGATTTATTATATACCTACAATATAACTCACAGTATTTTTGGAGGGGAGGAGCTAAATCTATTTTTGGTCTTTGGTAAAGAAAAAAAAATTTCCCCTCTTTCTATCTTCACCATTCATCTTCAGTTTCTCTCACATTGCGGAAAAATATTTTACATCTCTGAGGTGTTTTTTTATTTTTATTTTTTTTTGTACATATTTCCATTCTTATCTGCTGACCACATCTGAGAATTGTAATTTTCTTCCTCTTAAGAATATTGTATGAAACTGATAGTAATGCGGTAGCCAAGAAGAGGATAATTCAATCTTGTTTGTTTAAGGTTTTATCCAGCTCTGCCGGCTGGTGTTGAACACTCTTTGTGATTTTTTTTAAACATGTTTTTATGAATATATATATATATATATATATATATATATATATATATATATATATATATATATATATATATATATATTTGTTTATTTTAACACGCACATAGTTTTATATATATATATATATATATATATACACACACACACACACACACTTGCCCGTTGGTCTAGCAGATAGAGTGTTTGTAAATGGCCTGGGAGATTGTGGTTCAGAGCTAGGTTTAGTCATACTAAAGACTCAAAATATGGTACTTGATACCACCTTGCTTACCACTCAGCACTATAAGGTATGTATCAAAGGTAAAGTAGAGCAATCCAGGGGAAGGAGTAGCACCCTCCCCTACACCTTGGTGTAGTAGCTATTGAAAAGAGTCTTTGGTTTGTCCTTCACCACAGTCGCCAATTTTATATATATATATATATATATATATATATATATATAGTAGCGTTCAAAACTAAGGGTCAAAATTTTAAAACTTAATATTTGTTAGAAATAACAACTGTGAAAAGCTGAAATTTTGACAACTGGTAGTTGTTATCATCCATAATAACATACTAAAATTTGAATCATTTGCAAAGGATAGAAAAAGAATTATAACAATTATTTATTTATTTTCAAATTTGGAATGTCCAAAAGTAAGGGACAAAATTGAGAAAAACAATGTAAACAGCCAAAAAAACAATGAAAATACATGTACAATCAATATTTAGTAAATGAGCCCTTGCTTTCAATGACAGCTGCACATCTTCGACTACAAGAACGAATCAGTTCTTGACAATCCTCGATACTAATTTTAGACCATTCTTCTTGAAGCTTCACCCACAAATCGTCCGTGTTAGTGGGATTTCTTTCCATAACTTTCACTCCTAAGGTCTTCCAAAGATTTTCTATTGGATTTAAGTCAGGACTTTGCAGTGGCCAATCCATAATTTCAAAATCTTGCTCGCTAAGGTAACTCATTACCACATTTACCTTGTGACATGGGGCATTATCTTGCATAAAGGTAGCCCTATCAAAAGCTGAATTCTGTATGATTGGCACAATATGATCTTGAACAATGTTTTTATAGATCTGTGTGTTTACACGAGTTTGTAACCGGACAAGAGGCGTTGTACCTTGGCTAGAAAACATTCCAAATACCATGATGCTTCCGCCCCCAAACTTGACAGTTTTCTTAGTACACTTTGCACTTAATCTTTCACCAATACGTCTCTTTACATTGTTTTTTTCCATCATTTCCAAATAAATTAAACTTGCTTTCATCACTGAAAAATACTTTTGCCCAATTTTCCTATGTCCAAATTACATACCTGTTTGCAAACTCTAATCTCTTCTTCTTATTCTTCGAACTAACAAGTGGTTTCTTCCTTGGGGTTCGATTAAACAGCCCTATTTCTTGCAGTCGTCTAGAAACAGTCTGTCTTGACACATTAACACATGAGGTACTATTCATAACCCTTTTAATTTCTGTGCAAGACTTAAAACAGTCCTTTAATGACATACACTGCATTATTCGATCTTCTCTTGCCGAAGTTTTGCGGGGTCTGCCGGTTTTAAAAGCACTATTTTGCCAGTATCATTGTAGGATTTAACAACCCTGCCTACAGCACTCTTGGAACGTTTCACTTTCTCTGAAATCTCTCTAATGGTGTGCTTTTCCTTGTGTAGCTTCACAATAGCTTGTCTGACAGAGTAATCAAGTTTTTGACGTTTCGCCATGGTGCCGGCTGATGCAACGTTTACAAATGACTAAGTAAGACTTATTCTTTAGAGGAAATCAAAAAATTTGAATATAGCATACTGTTTACATTGTTTTTCTCAATTTTGTCCCTTACTTTTGGACGATCCTATTTTGAAAATAAATAAATAATTGTTATAATTCTTTTTCTATCCTTTGCAAATGATTCAAATTTTAGTATGTTATTATGGATGATAACGACTACCAGTTGTCAAAATTTCAGCTTTTCACAGTTGTTATTTCTAACAAATATTAGGTTTTAAAATTTTGTCCCTTAGTTTTGGACACTACTGTATATGCATATATAGGGGGATTTAAAGTAACTCCCTATTTTAAAATACTAATAAAATACTTATGAATTATAGTTAAATAAATCATAATTGTATGATTGAGAATTACTTTTCAATCACCCTGTGTGTGCATGTGTATATATGTACATATTACAATATATTCTAAAATATGTGTTTAGGACGTGTGTTTTGATGACTCTATTGTACTTATGTGTGACATGGACAACTCATAGTCAACATCTTAAGTTATTCAAGAGATTTCATTAAAAATTTTCAAGGTGTACATTTATTATCATATGGCAAAATCTCAGAACTGACTCTGCTGAGGTCAGGCAGTTTCACAAGCATCCTATATAATTTTTAGTCAGACTCATCGGGCAGGATATATTGTTTAAATGAAAGATGAAAGACACCCAAAACAGCATTTTTATAGTGATATACAGTTTGGAAAGTGGTCATAGAACAGATCTAAATATAACTTCAAAGACTACATGAGGTATCATCTAAAAAATCTTGGGATGATTGTGGACAATTGGAAACAAGCAGCAAATTGAAATCCCTTGAAGTACTTTATTAAGAAAGGATGAGGAAAGAAAATTGAACTTGCTGAACAGAAACATGCATTTCACTATTGCCATGAAAGTTGGAAGTTTGATATGTTCAACTACACTCTTCTCTCAAAAGTGAGATATGTAAGTCACATTAAGTTATACAATGACCTGCAGATGCAAGCTGCATATAGTAAAGCCTTACCTCCTTTTTCAGAAAATACCACATGTGTATTATGTGGCAAGGTGTGCTGAGAAATCCCAGGATTGAAGGGACACATGAGAATTCTCAAGAATGCAATTCTGCTTGCAGATTTAATGACGTTTGTGAGTAATTAAAATAGTATTTGCCTTGTGTACTTTAAGCCATGTTAGTCAGCAGTTAATCTTAAGAGTCACCTCTAAGCAGATGGGTGTGACAGAGTAGATCTGGGTAACTGAGACAGAAACTCTTTCTTTACTGGAGAGTCATTTTCTTTCCACTCATTGAACTGCCTTTTTGACTTGGGCTTTTAGTGGCAAACCTATGTTTAACCCATTTGTAAATATTTTTTGATTAAAACATGCCTTTTCATATTATGCAGCCTTCTGTAAATTTTATGATTTGCAATTCTCAGCCTTGAAAATTTTGATGACAGACCTCTGTTCAAACCAGGAACACTGTTTGGCTTGCAGCCATTTTGAATTGTCTCAAAACAAATATTTTTACTAGATTAAAATAATTTTTGCTATAAACGAATTTCAAACAATGCAGAGTTTACATTAATGGAAAAAATTCTGAAAAAAAAAAATTTGTTTTGTCCAAAAAATTCTCCTTATTAGTAGAATGACTTTTACATATAATTTCAACAGCACACTGAGACTCTTAATATGAAAAAAAAAAAAAAAAATTTTAAAACACCAGAAGTAAAATAATTTATGATTTTAGGAGCAGACATTCTAAAATACCTTTAAACATATATATGCAAGATGGTATCCTATGTTATCTCCAGAGGTCTTAACTAACAAAGATTTTTAAAGAGTTTTGGGAAGATAGAATTATGAAGTTGGCTGAAATGTATAACAGAAGATGGTGAAGCAACACAGTAAATGTCATTCAGTAAAATCTGTGAACTAGTTTGTCTTACAGACTATCACAAAAATAGTGAGTTTGAATCTCACTGGATAGCAGAGTCCTGTCACCATGTTCCAGGGCTCCATAAATAACTAGATGATAGAAAATATATTTCTTTGATAAGAAATATTAAGGTGAGAGGTTGAAAGTGAACTGGTTAGGAGTAATTTGCAGAGGCTGGGGCCTTGAGATTAATTTCTGTTACAAGACACCATAACCTCCTTATATTCTTTCCTTCTTCTCCCACTTCATCTCCCTCATTCGACCTTACATCCCCTCACCTATTCATTCCAAGCTCAGTTTGTTCTTCCTTTGATTTGGGAGACCCATGCTTCTTGCTTGCACAAATATTATCCATGTTTTTCTACAGACAAAAACAAATAAAAAATTGGACTTTTTTTTCTTATCTTAAGACTTGTGCATGATTTACACAAGTGTAAAGCATTTTTGTCAATATGTGTATAAAAAGTACTGAGAGAATTTTAGATTAAGGAAGTACTCGATAGTATATGTGTTAAGGTGAATTTGAAGCAGGGCGAAGAAAAAAAAAAGAGTCTGAAGAGAATGGGTGAGGTTAAAAGGTACTGATTGAAGATTATTGGATGAGTAGATGTTAGGGAGACATAGTAAAATGTAAGTATAATAGTTACTAGCCAGACATACCACTAACATTACATGTAAGAGAGAAAAAGAAAAAATATGCACACACGCACGTGTGTTTATATATATATATATGTAACATCATTCAGTAAATAAGGAGGATTTGGGGAAGAAAAGAAAAACAAAATGCATTTTTTTTTATTTCAGAATTTTTTTCAATAAATGTAAACTCTGCATTGTTTGGAATTCGTTTATAGAAAAAATATTTTAATTTCACTGAAATATCTGTTTTGAGGCTATTCAAAATGGTGGTAAATCAAACAGAATGCTCTAGGTTTTAACAGAGGTCTATCATCAAATTTTTGGTGGCTGAGAATTGTAAACCATGTGAAATTTAAGGAAGATTGTGTGATGTTTATGGTGAATCATCTTTTAGACAAAAATGTTTACAATAAACATGCATTTGCTACTAATAGCCTGAGTCAAAAAGATATTCCATGGAGTGGAAACAGACTGACTCTCCAGTAAAGAAAACATTTTAGGTGCAGCGATTAATAAAGAAGGTCATATTGACTATCTTCTAGGATATGAAAAGACAAATCACTTTTGATTTCCTTGAAAAAGTTGTAACTGTAAACAGTGCTTCCTATTGCCAATTTCTGAGGCAAATTTCCCTTTATTTATTGAATGACCCTTATATATTCTTTTAAGCAATGTTTTAGTTGAGATAACAGACAACTTTTGTTCCAATGTTATTTTGTTTTAATAATAGAGGTTTATTTCATATTAGGTGTTTCAGTATGCTGACACAATAATATATATATATATATATATATATATGGAAGTAAAAAATGGAAATAATCCAACAATATGCAGAAAAATTGAAAAACAAAGTAATCCAAAGTGAAGGATTTAATGTGAAAGAAAGTTGACACTATAAACATCCATCGGTGATCTGACGACACTCGGTAACATCTTTTCTAAGTCCTGATGATGGCTTATTAAAACCAAAACATTATAACATTGACTTTCTTTCATATTAAATTCTTCACTTTGGATTACTTTGTTTTTCAATTTTTCTCCATACAAATATATATTTGCATCTAAATTATATATTTATATATATATATATATATATATATTATCGCAAGGTTATAAATATCCGGTGTTGCATGTGTAGGGTTTTGATAATGTGAGTTGAAATCTGATCCCTCTGATAAAATAAAACAGGATTTCTTCCAGGCTGTGGCTGCGTCAGTACTAATGTATGGATGCACTACACTAATGTGGAGATAAAGTTAGATGGGAACTACACAAGAATGCTATGTGCTGTTTTGAACAAATTCTCAAAGCAACACTCCCAAAAATAGCTGTTGTACAACTGCTTACCTCCCATCTTGCAAACCATCTAAGTAAGATGAATAAGACATGCTGGGTATTTCTGGAGAAGTAAAGACAAACTGATTAGCATCTTTCATGGACTCCTACACATGGATATACCAAGGTTGGCTGACCGGCAAGAGCTTATATATATATCAGCTTTGTGCTGACACTGGATACAGCTGTAGGGGTTCTGTTGTTTAGTGAACAATTTTGGGTCCCCCACAATTTATGTTGGCTCATTATTGAAAAGCAAATGAAGTATACGATATGAAATGACGCGGACAAAAAGAACATTCAAAACAAAGCAGTATTCTAATATAGGGTCTGTTGAATATTCCTCTGCATGTGTGTATGTGTGTACTAACACGGATAATATGAAAAAAGACTAGATATTAAAAGTGTCCTGCAGACTATAAAATGTATGTGAACTAAGTATTTCATGTAAGGTATCAATATATAGAAATATAGCAACGTGTCCTAGGCGGAACGTGTCTTCTCCCATACTGGTTGTTTGTCTCTTTTGGGGTTTGACAAAATTTCTGAGGCTGTGTTCGAGGCTGGAATAAGTCTAACCAAAAAGGCAGAACAAGAAAGAAAAATGTTGCAGAATGTATACATTTTTGGGGGGTTGATTGCTGGAAGTGAAAATGTGAGAGAGAGTGTGTTAACTCTGTAAGTCAAAATGTAAGAGAGAGAGTTCTTTGAAAACGAGAGTATATATAGGCAATCCTTGTCATGCAGTCAGCTCCAAAAGCACAGGACAAAATAAAAGTTGCGGACGTAGTTGTAAGCAGTAACCATGTGACTTTCTTGACCAATAGGTTCCTGAGACTGATTAGTTTACTGACGTCTGCCAGATTGTTTCAGAAACAAGTGGCATCATGGCCTTTTTAAAATATAGGAGTGTAAATCCTAAACAGCCAATAGGACCTGCCAAGTTCAATAGATGATTGTAATGGATGGTGAGAAGGAGTTAGGGAATCTGTGCTATCTACACAACTTAATGATGATGATATATATTCTTTTAGAGTTTATTCTTTATGAGTTTCTCCTAATTGTGACTATTACCCTTTGCATTTACACACATGATCAGCAACCCAGCTCCTAGCCTGCATGGTTATCATGATAAGAAATTGTCTTAGTAACTAGAGTTTAGATCCTGGATGAGACTGTTTGTGTTTCATTTCTCTTTGGGGAAGGTGTGAATTCATATTATCAACCTCCAGCTTGATAGTTAGGTAGACTGAGCTCTTCAGCCTTGATTAAGCAACCAGTCTTGTTGAAGGAAAACTTTGAATTCAACCTTTGTACACCTCTTAAAAATTAACCTTGCTTCACATCTGCTCATGGTGGAAGGGTTTGGTAAATATATTTATTAGAAAAGAACTGCTCTGGGGACTGTAGATTTAATCCCTGGTTTATTTATCAGCAAAGTATCTGGTAAATATATTAATCAGCAAAGAACTTCTTTTGGGACTGTAAGTTAAACTCCTGGTTTATTTTGTTCTCTTGATACAACACAAATAGGCTGCATTCAGACTCTTTGCCAATGCACACATGTCATTTTGCTACCATTATTATTACTGAAAACAGGGTTGAATACATGTGTGCACATATTGGGAAGAGAACTTAGTTCATGCATGAACTATAACTGCTTATAGCTCAGAACACAACGCATATCTTTTACAGTCTTGCAGGAAATTTTTTAAAAAATTTCATTAAGAGAATTCAGTAAAAATTGAGTGAAATGCTCCTAGCTGAGGACTCCCTTCTGATCCCGCAATATATCCAGTAGTGTCATCTATGAAGATGATGCTATTGAATATGTTAGTTTAGAGTCTAACATAGCTAAGGCCAGCTCTGTCTTAGTTGTGTTAGCCTCTATACTATTTCTGAATTGTACAGCCATTTCTATTCTAGATTCTAATACCCTTTGCATCACTAGTTTATCTAGGTTGAGCTGTTTTCTATTATCAGCAGCAAAAGGCCTAATTTTATTTTTCTGGTTTTTCCACCATCTATTCTTAAGCACAGCTGTCAGTTCCTGCTTTAACATTAGTACTAACTGGTAATTGGTGAGACAATTTCATTTTCTTTGCAACCCGTTTGCATTCTTTGCTTTAAAGTATCATCATCTTCATTACCCCTCGTAATTTGTTTCAAAAGCAAAAGATTTTTTATATTTAAGAGGCAGATCATATATTAAAATAGGGTCTAATATTTCTTCATTTTTTTCTTTATGTAGAAGTCACATACCAAAGTGACTATCTTAACCAAGGTGAGAAAATTATTTTTGATGTTTAATTTCAATATTTGGAATATGTTAGCTATTTCCAATCATTATTCTCAAGCAGTGTCTTGATCACTATCACTATTAACTGAACATAGTTAAGCATTAGATTTTTACCTTTCTTAAAATAAAAATCATTATATGCTGAAATTATTGCTTATTTTCTTCCCGCTTATTAGAATTGTTGTATAGTAGAATGAAAGATGACAACAAAATTTGTATCTGAGAGAGAGTCAGACTGATATCATTGACACTATATCATCTTAATCGGTGTTGTGATGAACATATTCAGAGCCTTGCTTCTTCAGGCTTCTTTGACCGGAGCTTGATACTGAGCCAGTTCCTCAACCATGGGTCCTCCCCCAACGGCTATTATGTCTACTCGACTGACTGCTGGGGTTGAAAAACTTCCATCATCATACATTTTCTGGATGTCCACACATTTTTCCTTCCAGCACAATTTATATGATTAATTTCTGCTGTTTCTTGTTTACCTTAAGACACAGGTGTCTTTTTAACAAAATCCCCATTAACTGGCTGTCAAAGGTCAATATGTAACAGAATTGATAAGCCAAAAATTGATCATTTTGTCAATGCATGCTGATATGACAGTTGTGATGATACAATAGAAAATTATGTGCTCATAGTGTAGTGGTTGTACGAAATGAATATGACATCCTGAGTTCAAATTCTGGACGAGGCTGGTTGCTTTTTGCCAAGTGCTGATACCCTTGGGAAAGGTACACATTCAACTATTTTCAAATAGTAGGCAGACTGAGATCTTTTACCTTGACATGGCAACTAGGTCTAGGAAAAGAAAACTCCACTTAAAAAATTGACCTTGTGCCATATCCTGCTCATGCAGAGGGGTTGGGTAAATACATACAATTGAAAATGATGCTCGTTAAAGTAAATTCTTGTAATGAGAGTCAGAATAATTTTTTTAAGCGACTGAGTATGCAGTTATTTCAAGCCATATATATTTTTCATCACTTATATTTTTTTTTAATGATTCAGATTTCTGTCTTGTCATTCTGTCTCCATTATGATAATTATACCGATCGTAAAATGCATCTTGTGTAACTTGTCAATTCATTCTGCAACTTTGGATGATGTGTCAAATTAATGTCAGTGAGTGGTATATAACTTAAGGGAATGTTTGAAAATACTGTAATAAAGTTGGTTGGTTGTATTCATGTAAATTTAGTTTCAGCTCGTCTAAAGAAAAATACACATCAACAAAACCAGTAGAGGTGTATGCATTGTTTACAAATATTTGAATATAAACAAAATATGGTATTATTATAAATCATATGTTATTGGTATATTTCCTATCATAAATTTATATATGGAAAGAAAGAAAAAAAATTAATGAAAGAAGAAAGGAAAACTATAGAGAAAGATAAATAAAATTATAGGGAGAAATAAACAAAGAAAAAATTATAGTGAGAGAGTAGGGAAAAGATTTTGAGTTAAGTAGTATACCAAGTTATTTTGAGTCAAGTAGTATACCAAGCAAGTTATTTTGAGTCAAGTAGTATACCAAGTTATTTTGAGTCAAGTGGTATACCAAGCAAGTTATTTTGAGTCAAGTAGTATACCAAGTTATTTTGAGTCAAGTAGTATACCAAGTTATTTTGAGTCAAGTAGTATACCAAGTTATTTTGAGTCAAGTGGTATACCAAGTTATTTTGAGTCAAGTGGTATACCTAGTTATTTTGAGTCAAGTGGTATACCAAGTTATTTTGAGTCAAGTAGTATACCAAGTTATTTTGAGTCAAGTGGTATACCAAGTTATTTTGAGTCAAGTGGTATACCTAGTTATTACCAGTGGAAAAAATGAATGTATTCAAATTTCTAAAATAACCTGTATTACTATAAAAATGGGATTTGTTTTTACTATATTGTGAAACATGATTGCCTCACACACATGCACATATATAAGTCACATAATGTTTTATATGTAAGTTGATTATTATTTACTTGCATAGTAATATCACAATATTTTCAACTATAAAATGGAATTAAAAACAGGATAAAACTAATAACTGAGTTTCATGTTGCTGATGAGCTAGTACTGATATAGCTGAAGCCTGTTGAATTCAAATGAATATATATATATATATATATACTCACACATATACAGACACAGTGGTATATAGCAACATCAGCCAACATTTTGGTCACTTTGAAGCTATTATTTCATTATGAATTTCTTTAATTCTATTGTATGGGCTAGAAATGAATGAATTTTAGGAATTTAAATTAGAAAAATTGTCTTGATTTTACTAACAGTGACTCTACCTATCAGCCAATTAATGACATAAATCAAGGTTCTTCTGTGTGTATATGTATATATATTTCTATGAATTGTAAATGAATTAAGCTAATATTATTGTTAATATCATTATGTTTTCATAAAAGAAAACAGTCATATATATATATATATATATATATATATATATATATATATAATACACAACTAAGGCTTGGCAAGCAAAAGCATATAAAACATGTATATTCCAACAGTCATACTAAGTCTGTAATTATCCCTTGCATTTACAAATCTGTAAAAAGTCATCATAACATGTCTTCACATGCCCTCATTATCTACTCCTTAGTTAAAGCCTAGTTAAGGACCACTATCATTAGTAATTAAAGAGTGTTATGGATTTCATAGCAGGTGCCATTTCTAATATTTTCTTTTTGATTAAAAACCCCAAAAAACATCAACCTCTTTTTCTCGGGTATTTCCATTCATTCAGTAGCAGTTGTATAACATTAAAATAAGCCATGATTTGTACACCAAAATTTATTAATTATTTGATTGTATCAAAAGTATATTCATGTTTTACAGTCTTTTACTCCAAAGCTTATTTCAGGTATACAAAGCAATTAGTCATCATCATCATCATCATTGCTTTATAATTAGCCATCTCCTGTAAGCTGTTACCACGCTACCCCACAAAAATTGTAGTTGTCATCCATTATGTTATAAACATCCACCCACTCACCTGCATTTTGTCTCTTTGTGTACATTGGTTTCATTTTACACTTCCAAGAGAAATCATTGGGCAGTTTGCTTGTTCTACTTCTGGTTTTGAATCTCCGTTTATTTCAGTTTCTGTCCGCCAACTTCTCTAATATAAAGATATGCATTGAAACAGCCAAGCTGTAGCAAAATAATTCTATTTCCAGGCCTCAAATAAAGACAAAAAGATAAATAAGTGAATTAAAGGTAGAAATCTATAAAAGACTGAATAGATGAGAAAGAGACAAACAAACTGGAAGATTTATTTTATATTAATCCAATTTTTGTATGTTACTGTATAAGGATCGCCTGAAAAGTTCATAATCTGACCAAGATACTCACATTGAATGTGGCCAAATGAAGCTTATTTTTCAACATAATCTCCTTTGTGATTTACACACTTCTTCCATTGGTGTTGCCGTGCTTGGATCACATTGTCAAAAAAGTCATCAACAGCAGATATGGTGTCATCATATATGGCAAAGACAAAAAGCCATGACTAGCATCCACATGCTGTCAAGTGCTAGTTAAACACGAAAAATAATTATACATGTTAGAGCACGGGAATCAAATGTATCTTTTAACAACAGCATTTTTGAAAATTCGGTGTTTTTTCCGCTATGTTTCAGAGTCTTTACTTATCAACGATAAGTGCTTCCACTGATGGACTACTGGGAGCTCAACTGGCATGTCAATGTTTTCATATCTGATGCAGATGTCTGCCAGCAAACTGTGGGAGTGGCACTAGAAAGGATCAAATGTCTCGCTGCTAGACCTTGGGTTGGCCTATTTCCAGGTGTGATTTCACAAGTTACTTTGACCTTATCAGACAGTTATCATTCATAGCCAAAGTTACTGCCTAACTAGATTGGGTTTCAGGCTCAATGTTGTCCGATGGATAATCAAGACCATCATAAGAACTGTGCTGTTCTAGGAAAAGTCTCTTAGAAAAGCAACTTTTGTGTACATCTATGGCATGTATATGAGTAAGAATGAAGCATCAGCATGACCTTCTTGATTAACCACTGCACCGGAAACTTTTTCTTTACCAGGGAGTCAATATGTTTCCACTCCATGGACTATCTTTTTTTCTTCTACATTAAAACCATTTCTTTTTTTCAATAGATACTCACTCCTAAGATTCTTTCACAATTCATTGTCTTCTCACTCTCCACTCACAATTCAGATCAGTTTAAGCAAAAATGCTTTCTCTAATTTAATCTCTTAACTGCTGACATTATTCTTCACTAGAATGGTTCAATTTTCCTTCTGATTTTCAGACAATTATACAGTGAATATTGTATATATTGTATATATTGAATATATTTCTATTGTTTTAGGCAATTTAATGGATATTCTGTGAGAATAACAAAAATACTGTCTTCATTTATTGTTAAAGAATTCCCTGATGCCCAAATTTACAATCTTTCTTCTAAAATTTATTTGATTTTCTACTTTTAAAAATTCTACCTACTTCAAAGATTCTCTTTTATTCAATCTTATAAAAGAGAAAAATGTTATTTAGATTTACAGCTTTTCATAGAAGTTCTATTTAATTCACTATTCCGCTTAAAGTCTGTTTTATTTAAAAAAAAAAAAAGAAGAAAAAAAAAGGGTAGTATTGAAAATCAGGAAGGATCCAGTGACCAAATGAGTCTCTCCTAGCTAAGCCAACACTGAAAAGTGAGAACACAAGTCCACAGGAGATAATTCTTGTCCAACACTGAATATTCTCTTCGAATCCATCATTTTTCATATGCATTCATGCTTGACCAAATCACTTTTTGAAGTGTCAAAAAAGACCCTGCTTAAACTTTCCCCCAGCTTTTTATAGTGCCAAGCCATGACTGACTAGCCAATCAATGCACATGGATTCCTTTAAAAATGAAAGCCAAATCATTTTAGCTTTCTGTGATTTTGTTTTTCATAAAATAAAAGGCCGCTGGTACATGTCATGTATTTTGAGGTAAGAAAGCTGATATTTTCCATTACACCAGACACAAACCACTCTGTATCATCTACTTCTACTAGGCAGTTTTTCCATTACAGATCTATAATAATGCAGAGGAGAGAACAAGTGTAGAAGAGGAGCAACTGACATCGTACTATCTACCGGATGGCAGAGGTGGAAGAAATGGTAAGAAACAATAATAGAATCAACAGATAGGTTGAAATTTATTTACGGAAATTTACAATAGAATTCTTTTTCCTCATGGCTTGTTTAGAAGGCTTACAAAGAAGCTAAGTTATTGAATGCCTATTCTATGATAATTAAGTTCTCAGTAAGTGTTCAAAGATCAATTTATTTATGCTGACTGTTGTGCATGTATGAGGTAAGGTGGCTTGGTCCCAAAAGGATATGTTCTGAGTGTTACTTGTGCTTGGCTGTAGAGGTGAGCAAGGGAACTACTGTGTGTAGAAGATGCATGGATGCTGCAAGAATAAGAACTGGTCTATTGTGGAAAGTAAAGTGTTATGTTTTTAATGGGATCAAGAAGTTATCCATGGCTTCAGTCTTCTGTGCCTTCTGATTGTCCAAAAAAGGGTTAATTACTGTCAAGTGATTACTCATTGCTACATCTACCAGTCAGAGAGAGATCTTGAATGATTTACAGAGTGTTCAATGGAATATGTATATCATACTATGTGTATTTGTCTGATTTTACTAGTTGGAAACTGACTGTTTGGCAGTTTTGTTATCCAGATAATTTGAAGTATATTTTCCTTCTTCCAGATGAGTTTATTGACTTAGGTTGACAACAGCACTGCTCTGCAAGTGTGATGAGTCACCTATTCTTCTCAGTCATCATTTTTAAATATTCTTCAGATAACTAATAAACTGTATCTCAGTAGTCACAATTAAGCCCTGTATTCATGTTTAGGAATGAATGTAACAGCCAGCCTAGATATGGCGTGTTATTTGGAGAAGGTGGGTGTACAGTCACATCGAAGCTTTGTTAGTAATAGATTACATGAGAGAACCAACACCTCTAAGATCCATTTTAGCAGACTTGAAGTGCAAGATGCTATGCAGTATAGTGATTCTAGGGACCCAAAAGTGGCAGTAGGTGACAATGAGGTTCATCCCTGCCAGGAAATTTCAGGTGGCAGTTATGATTGAAGCAGAGGGCCTTTGTTGGGATGGTGATCATGGGGCAATCAGGCCTGCATTATTTTCTGGGCTGCAGGATCAACAAAGCTAAAGGGATAGTGATAGCATCTTTTCCAGGAAGAGATGCATGCAGGCATTGAGAAGGTATTGGTCAGTAAGATAGTAGGACTCAATCTACTGAAAACTTGAACAAAGTTGGAGACTGCAATGCTGTGAAAGATCACTTAGTCAGATTTTGGTGAGCTGACTTCTACCATATAGGATTTTTGGCTCAAGCTGTATATGATAGTTTACCAAGCCAGAAAACCTTCACGCAAAAGGCAGCATTGAAACACCTCATAACTGTTTAAGGCTCTGAGTGATAGTATCATTAGTGCCATGATCAGATACTCAGGGCAGTTGTAAGAGTTATCACTACAGCTATAAAATCCAGCAAAAACCACCTTAGGAAGAAAACTATTCACTTATACCAAAAGCCTGATAAAAGACTCAGTTGCTACCTACAACTGACACCTGGCAGTAGATCTTGGAAAAACACTGAAATTCCTTGATTATCTCATACATATCCAGATGTGGTCATCTCAAATGCATCCAAGCAGGTGATGGTGTGAGAATTAAAAGTGCTTTGTGAGGAATATCTGGAAGAAGTTTATGAGAGGAAGCTTACCAAATACCAGAAGTTGTTTGAGTAATGTAGAAACCTGGGGTGATGAGTCTTATTTGATCTAATAGGAGCAGGCTGTTGAGGATTTGCGGGAAAATTTGCCCAGCCGGATCGTGACCAGAATTGTTATAACAGCCATTAAAAGTGAGACCATTTGAACCATCATGGACCAATGGCAATAGAGGGGTACTCTATACTCTTCAGAGCTACAGAACTGGAGCCTCACATCCTAGATGCAAATAATGTCATTCTCTGGATATTATTTAAGGAGTGAAAATGGAGGTAATTTTAAAGTAGATATGCACAATTTAGATTGGTTTTTAAAAAAGGCTGTAGAAGGCTGGATTTGATGGTTTTGAGAGCCTTAAGGTTCTTCCCATTTGACTTAGAGCCATGAAGTGTACATTCTATTTTCAATTCTCATCATGATGTTTAACACACTTGGTACATTATTTCTTAGGTCTCTTTAAGTCTTTAAAAAATAAAGAAAAAACAATTCAATAAAGACTAAAAAGAAAAGGCCACTCATCTCTTGGTTGAGTCAAGAACTTTTCAGTACTCCCTTGTGCAACCTTAGTCCTATAATAGGGATTATATATATTTACCTAATCCTTCCACATGAGCAGGATGCAAAACAAGGTCAATTTTTAAGCAGAGTTTAACTAATTTGGAGCTGTAGCTGTAGAATGCACCAACTACTTCCCTGCAGAGGGGTAACCCCCCCCCACAACGAGTGTCCTGGATATGACACTAAACAATCTGATGGTAAGGTTCCAGTAATAATGGAGCTTTGGGAAATGTGGAGTACCTCTTCTTTGTCATTGATCCCAGGTCCACTCTGGCCTGGAGTAGTAGCACCTCATAGGGTCCTCTCTATAAGTCAAATAGAACAAAACAGTGTACTTATGCTAAACTGAATTGCTTGAAATAGAACTGTTTTTGTATGCTAAACTAGATTGTTTGAAATAGAACTGTTTTTGACATTGAAACTGAATTCATGCTAAGCTGAATTGTTTAAAATAGAACTGTTTTGACATTTAACTGTGTGTAAACAAAAGCTATTCTTATACTAAACTGAATTCTTTTAATTAGAACTGTTTAACTAAACTGAATAACTTGAAATAGAAATGTTTTTGACAATTAAACTGTGTACTTATGCTAAACTGAATTGTTTGAAATAGAACTGTTTATTTGAATAAAAATGGATTTGGCAATAAATAACCTACAAAGGTTGATATGCTATAAAACCCAAACCAACAAACAAACTGGTTTGAATTCAGAGTTTCCTTTGCTTAGATTGGTTGCCAGGTCAAGGTTAAAGAACTCAGTTTGCCCTACTATTTACCCATAGCTGGAGAGAGAGAGATAAGTTATATTTAGTTTATTAATTTGATATGAATGTATAACAATTATAATGTGACTGGGCCATTGGCCTAATGAGTAGCGTGTTCGCCAATGGTCCGGGAGACAGGAGTTCAATCCCAGATTGAGTCATACCAAAGGCTCAAAAAATGCTACTTGATGCCACCTTGCTTAACATTCAACATTATAAGGTATGGATCAAGGGTAAAGTGGAGCAATCCAAGGAAAAGTGTAGCACTCTCCCTTACACCTTGGTGTAGTAGCTATTGAAAAGGGAGCCTTCAGGTCACCCCCGACTAAGGTTGCCAACTTTACTTACTTATAATGAGACCGAGTTAGTAGAAAATAAGTAACTCAAGGTTGAATTTATTTTCTGATAAATATTCATACGCTATGTGTCTAATTTCACTGATTGGAAACTGACAGTTTGGCAGTTTTGTTTTCTTGATCATTTGAAGAGTACTTTCCTAATTCCAGATGAGTCTGTTGTGCAACTTAGAATAGAACCTCTGCATTTTGACTGGTATTCATATGCTTAAACCACAGCACTTCTCCTGCAAGAGTGAGTGATGAGTCACCTGTTCTTGTCAGTTATCATTTTTAAATAGTATTCTTCAAACAACTAATAAACTGCATCTCAGTAGCTACAATTAAGCCCTGTGTTCAAGTGCTGAGTTTTTGCCAAATGTGCCACTTGAGGTTCAATTTGGATTTAGTTTACAAATTTGGCAGTAAACAAATTTCCGTTAAGTTAAACATTAAGTGAGCAAGTTTTGTAGAAGCTACCATGACTTCTCAACAAAGTAAGAAAATATATTTTGGCTTATGTTGGGTGGTAGATGGTTGGCCAAGTTTGAAATCATGACCACCTGTCATAAAAAAAAAATATATATAAAAAGATGAGGAAGTTGGTTTTCTGCCCATGTCAGAGCCACTGCTACTTGAATTGAATCAAGGATTTACATTTCTGACAATAATTCTCCTACTTGATAAACTCATCAATTTTGTGAAAAAATAATGATAAAGATAATTATATTGATTGTTAAAAAATAGAAATCTAGATTCTGTTAATAAAATTTACAAGCTGTGTTCAAAAAGTGTCAAGACTGAAGGTGTATTAACCTAGATGGAAATTAACAATGAATGAAATGTTTATTTTCTTCAAAATATGTGGTGTGTTCAAAAAGTATCAAAACTGAAACTGTATTTACAAAGATAGAAATTGAAGTAAATAATGGAAAGGAATCTGACTGTATGGAGAAAATTGAAAAACTAAGTACTCCAAAAGGGATGAATTTAAGAAGGAAAGTCAATGTTAAAACATTTTGGTTTTAATGAACCTTCATCAGGACTTTAAAATGGTGAAATAAGTGTTGATAGAACAATAATGGAGGTTTAATAAAACACTAAAACAAGGAAGAAGAATATTTAAAAAGAAAGATCAAAAAACAGTTCTATCATTCAATCAGTGTTCTTTTTTTGAAAAACTATCTCATAATTGGCACAGACAGTGATGTTTAAACAAATGGAACCACTAAGAGATACAACAGATTAAGAAAAGAAAAGAAGAAGAAGAAGAACAACAAAAAAAAAAACAAAAAAAAAAAACACTTAAAGAAACCTGAGGAATAATGTGCCAAGTGTGTTGAACTTTTCTTTTCTTCTTCAGTGAGATTTCAATTGGTTCAAAGACCTCTGAAACTCTTCTTTTGAAGGTGTGAAGCTGTATCATTGTATTTCTACAAATTTCCATGAATCTTACTCTTGAGATGAATATTTTTTTTTTTTTTTTTTTTCAGAAGCGAAAAAAAAAAAAAATCACATGGAGCCAAGTCTGGTTTGTACAAAAAGTATTGCACTTGTACAATCCTGTTTTTCACCAAAAACTGCTGGACAAGTTGAACAGAGTGATCTAGTGCATTGTCATGTTGAATCTGCCACTAATTTGTGAATCATGTATCTGGCTGCTTACGATATACAACATTCGAGAGATGGCGCAAGATTTCTGAATAATACCGTTTGGTGACAGTCTGACCTTCAGGAAAATATTCATGGTGAATTACATCCTCATTTTCAAATTTTGACTGATAACTGAGCTTTAGTTTCAAGATGGTAACCATATATACACAATTCATCACTTGTTATGATGGTATTCAAAAAGTCTGCATTGATTTCTGTCCACTGAAGCAAATCAGCAGCCATGATCATGTGATATTCCTTATGCTTTGGTATCAGAAGCTGTGGAACAAACTTGACTCATTCCTAAACCTTATGTAAGTGTGGTTTGACTCAGTGGAAATGCCCACCTTATCACAAAGCTCTTTGATAGTCAATCTTTGATCCATCTTCATCAGACTATGCATCTCAACTGTTTCAACATTTCTGTGGGTGAAATGTCTCTCTGAATGTTCTCCACATCTACCTGATGTTCTTCCTTCCTTCCTTGAATTAATTATGACAAGACCCTGGTATAAAACATTCTGTCTGTAAGATTCTCTCAGTATTTCCAAGGTTCTAGAACCAGTTTTTGACAAAATTGTATGCAGAATTGTTCAGTATTTTTCTACCATAAGGATAAAAAAAATTCAAATGAAGATACTTGCACAGGTGAGTAATTTATATAAAGTAATGATGTCCAGTACCCTCTATACCAACCAGACCTGGTTCTATGTGATTTTCTCATTTCCTAATCTTAAAATTCATCTTAAGGTTAAGCTTTGTGGTCATGGAAGACATTAAAAGAAATATGATAGTGGATAAACTTCATTCCAGAGCCCAGCCACCAGTAGATAGAGTTATCCATTAGAAGAATGGAATAACATTGTCACACCCGACATCAAATACCACACAGCTGTCTACATCAACAAGGACACCCCACCAGGCATTGTCCATATTACTCTCATACAACCAGCCAGGTTTAAAAGAACTCATCCCTCCCAAAAGACCACTACCCAAGCGTGATGGGGGGGGGAGATGTAGAATAATAATAGCACTTTCTTCCATAATCTCCATGCAATGATGTGCCTGTATGTAGTCAATCAGATATCACAGCCCATGCAATGACGTGCCTGTATGTGGACAGTCAGATGCTCGATAAACAGTTCTCCTCCTCTCCAAGTAGTAGTAGTCTTCTCTGGGCAACTCTGTTTGCTACATAACTGAATACTTGCATGAACAATCTTCACAAATTTGACATATATTAGGTTTTTATTATTTGTATGATCTGATCTTTCTGAACCTGAAATATTGAGCCAAAGAGTCAATAGTAAAATAGTACCCACTTTGCAATACCACGCTAACAGTAAAATAACATTCATCCCAAAATATTAAAGCTTACAGTACATAGTAAAAGCACATTAAATCAGAAATAATAGGCTCGCACTGTATTAGGATCTTGAATAAGTTCTTGCCGTTTTCCTACAGATGGCATTTCCAGAACTGCGTGCATGTAGTTTCAAATGGTAATACATCCATAAGGAAGTACTATAAGCAAGCTTGAAACTCAGTGTATGTCATTTTGCTGAAGTGTAAACCACTTTGTTTTTCATAGCATTAAACATGGCAGATTTTGTGCCAAAGAAAATGTATTTGCAGGGAATTTTACTGCACAACTTTATTCAAAAGAAATCTGCTGTTGAAGTACACAGAATTCTAGTTTAGACTTACAGCAACCATGCTCTGTAGGAAACAACATGCAGAGAGAGGTTTAGAAGCTTCAAAAATAATGATTTTGATGTTAAAAATAAAGAATGCTCTGGTGAAAAAGTTTGAATATGAAGAATTGGTGGTATTACTTCATGAAGACTCATGGTAGGCACAAGCTGAACTTGCAGAATCATTAGGAGTTGACCTCACAACAGTTTCGAAAGGTTTGAAAGCATTAGGAATGATTCAAAAGCAAGGGTACCATACAAATTGAAGCTGAGAGATGTTGAACGGCATCTTGTCACATGTGAATAGCTGCTTCAATGGCAGAAAAGAAAAGGTTTTTTGCATTGTATCATGACTGGCGATTATCACTTGTTCCGACTGATGGCACATGACCTGACTGACTAGCACTTTCATTCTTGTGAAAATGCCAAAAAATGGGTCAACTTGTGGTTAACCTCAAAAGACATGTTGTTTTTCCGATGTGGAATTCAAATGCTGCCAGAAAGATGGGAAAAAGTAGTGGTTAGCAATACACAATACTTTTAGTGACATGTTTCTTACTAATTTTTGAAAATAAAACATCATTTTGAATGAAAAATCAACAAGAACTTATTCAGGGTCATAATAAGATAACACTTAGTCCAAAATATAAGCATCAAATACCATTTTTTGAGTCTTTGGTATGACTCAACCTGAATTGAACCCTAGTCTCCCAGACCATTGGTGAACATTCTAACCACTTTGGCAATGGGCCAGGTATGTGTATGTAGTTGTCTAAAAATATTTTCATCCCTGAAATATATTCATCCAATTTCATTTTTGGTACAGAGTTTCAAGACTGATGAGTTTGGTAATAGATATTATCTAATAATATCCATTTTGACTGTATGATGTTCCTCTAGAAATAGTAAAAACCTGGTATTTTTGATTTCAAGGGAAATTACCTTTTTATAAAAAAATATGGCTGGAATGTACTTATTTATAGTTGATAGTGCACATATTCTAGCCGTATTCTACTTGTAATGATTGCATTAATTCATGACAACTTTTTTATTTATTTTTGCAATAATAAAAAATTGTCATGAATTGTTACAAGCTGGTAAAACAAATTTTATTGCAAAACTTGCAAAATTCATTGATTTTTTTAAAAATAATTTTTTTCATTACAACCAGAAATATTTAGTTTGTTAGTATAAAAAGGACAAAAGCCAAGTGATGGAGTAGTGGTAAAGTCAGTAGGCCAAAAGCTTGTCTATGTATGATGGACTCCAATGCAGTTACTGTTAAATACAGTCCTATAATTTTTGTTTCATTTGCTAGTATGTAAGTGTATGTAAGTATACTGCTACCACCCCTAATCTCTACCCCCAATCCTCAAACGATAGAGGATGAGTGTTCTACTTTTGACCAGTCTCCATTTTTAGAACTTTGATTCTAAAACTGCTCTTCCTGAGAGACTGCTGAGACTTCTAGTGACACACAGACACACACACATACACACTTCAGATTTGTTATTTTTTACCAATTCAAAAAAAATTATTTGAATAAAATTTGGTGAATATCAGCTTTTTCCCTCTACTTTTTGTGTATGAGTGTATGTGAATGTGGTCATGGATATACTGGCCCCACTGCCACTAATTCTCAAATGATAATTAAGGGAGAGGAGAAGAGTTCAATTTCAGGTGAATCTCTATCTTATTTAAAACTTTTAATTTGGAATTTCCACTCTTGAGACTTTCTCTCTCACATACGTACCTACTTTAGGATGAATTGTTCCTTCTCAATTCAAAGAATTATATATTTCAATAAAAACTGATGCATAGAGTATTATTTCTATCTATATTTTGAACAATTACACTTGATCAACCCAACAATAACTAGTTCTTTTGATTTTACAGAAAGATTAGTAATCTCAGTTAACATTTTGAGTAGAGAAACATTTTTTTTTTGTTTTTGGCTAGATTTTAAGTTGAAATTTTTCTTCTCAGTTGAGACTTGACAAAAAATCAATACCAAGGGGTTTTTAAGTATAAATTTTATTGCCGTAATTCAGGTGCTGCCATGATTTCTATGATGGATATGATTCTAAATTTTGCTCAGTGTAAATTTTTAAGGTTGGCTCAGTGAAAGTTTTGGAATTGAACCAACTTGGTCATTGCAATAAACATGTATTCTTGGACATTTTCCAGTAATTTTCTTTTCAAACATTTGATTTCCATTTTATTTCCATTAACCCCAGGCAATTATTCATGGTTTGCCGATGAAATATGAACAGCTTTTCATTCAAACGTTAAGATTTCCACGAAGATTATTATAAAAGTCTGAAATTGATTTTTTTGTAACCTTAACCTGGTAAGAAGCAGACAAAATCTCAAGGTAAAAGCTGTCATTCGATAAAACGAAAAAAAAAAAATTAAATTTTGACCAGATTTAGAAAAATAGTATCCTTGGTGAGTGAAGGAACAACCATTATCATAATAACAGCAGCAACAGCATCATTAAGTTACAATTTTTTAGTATAGCTCATATTGTGAATATGCCTCATTGGCATATTATCTATCATCTATATATTGTTGAGATTTCAGTATCTTTGTATCAAGCTAACCATTGTTAAAGATTCAGATTGTTCCATGTTTTTAGTGTTCCATGTTATCAGCTAAAGAAATAGATAAATCTTCTTTACTGACTTAGACTTTATCTATGTGTTATGTTCAAAAAGTATTGAGACTGAAGCTGTATTTACCTAGACAGAAATGAACAATGAATAAAGATTGATTTTCTTCAAAATAATCCTCTTGACATTCAACACACATATTTGAAAAACCTATGAAACTCCTCTTTAAATATGGCATGGATCTGTGCTATAGTATTTCTTTTAATGTTCTCCAAATTCTTCAAATCTCTTGCCCCTGAGTTGATTTCCAGTTTAGGAAACAAGAAAAAGTCACTCTGAGTTATATCTGATAGGTACATTCAGTGTAAAGAAAATGGAATCAGTCACCTGAGTTCAAATCCTGACCAAGGTTGTTTGCATTCAACATCACACAAATGCTTTTGAAAGAGGCATGAATCCATCTGTTCTCCTTCCAGCTATGGGTAAATAGTATGACAGACTTGGTTCTTTAACCATGGCTAGGCAACGAGTCTAAGAGAAGAAAAACTCTGATTTCAAACCAGCTTTACTCTGCTTTTAAAAAAAAATTGACCTCATGTCACATCCTGCATATGATAGAGGGGTTTGGTAAATCCATACATCGGATATGTATGGAGGGTTTCCCTAGAAACTGCAGTTCAAAAACTATGAAGAATTGGCACTGACTTGCCATTTTTCTAGCTGATATTTCCTGTCTTTAGAATAAATTATCTGGTACCTAATTTTAAGTTCTTACTTTTCAAATTTGAGTTTTGTAAGAGAACCCAGTTGTGTCTGGCCTTTCTGTCCTTAAAGTTACAGAAAAGATGATTTTAGTTTTCTCTAAGATATGTAATTTGGTTTTAAGCACCAGGATGTAAGAAAAGTGGAGAGTTTATAATTGGCATGCTGTGACAGAGAGAGTATGACTGCATTCTTTGGAAACTCTTAGTGTCCAGCATTGTGGATGAACAGTTTTGAGAAAAGAACTTGGATGAAACCTACAAGTTTAATTTTCATTAAAAATAATAAATATGTTAACCCTTTGTTTAAATTTTTGAGATGAGGCTTGATAATCTATATTTTTTTAGAGTATCCCAGCTATTGTTTGCATATTTATTGTTATATAGACAATGTTTTGGCTAATGAGCCCTTCGACCTTCTTCAGGTGTTCTTTGTTAAATCTGGGAACCGTCATCTCAAATTCAGGAACCTTCACAGAATTTCAAACCGAAGCCTTTATTTAATCCACATGGGTGAATTGTTCTAATTCTATTAACCATGACCAAGTATAAGTGCTAAGCTATGTTAAGTATTCTATGTTATTTTTGCCTGTTGTCAGGATTGAACCTGCAACCTCCAGATGATTTCACTTTCACTGGACAAATTGAATCCCTATATCCATTGTTCAGAGTGAATTTGGGGGGGGCTTATAAACCCAAAGTTTTTATCTAGACTTTGTATTATTACTTCTTACTGTTAACAATATATCTCTATGGATTAAATAAAGAGTTTGGTTTGAAGTTTTGTAAAGGTTTCTGAGTTCAACGAGAAAGTTCACAAGTTTGACAAGAAACGCCTGAAACATTGTATATATGATAATAAAGATAATGACCATAGTCCAAATACTCTAAAATAGTATAAAATATTAACCCTTTTTTTAAATTCAACATGGAATAAGTTTTATAGCTTTTAACTTAGAGAATTTTATATATATATATATATATATATATATATATATATATATATAATAAGTAAATATATATTAATTTTTATATATATTTAATAGCATGGAAGCTTGTCTGCAACCACTGGTTTCATGACATCATGAAACCTGTGGTCGCAGACAAGCTTCCATGCTATTAAATATATATAAAAACTAATAAGATATTATTCAATCCAGTAAATCCGGAGACGGGAATAATTCCAATAAAATATTCAAAAATAGAATATAAAATTTAAATAATCCCAGTCAAGAGCTCAATGTAAATAAAATCCACAGAGCAAATAATTTTCTTATAAAAAAACCCAACAATCTATCACATTAAGATAATAAATATATTTCCATCCTGTTAAAAGTATTGATATAAATCAATGCTCTAAAAGATTAACAGGATTTCTTCAGATCAAACAAGAAATAGATTAAAATAATTTTTTTCACGTTCACAACCAGATAACTTTATTATCTTAATGTGACCAATTGTTGTTGTTTTTTTTATGAGGAAATATAAAAGCTAATATATATATATATATATATATATATATATATATATATATATATATATATATATATATATATATATTTATATTATTATTATTATTATTATTATATAATAACTCTATCACAGATATTGAGCACTCTCCAAATTATATTGCATTTAATCTGCTATAAACCCACTAAGTGAGACAGTGACAACCAACACTGTTATAATATATATATATATATATATAGCCACACTGAAGAGTTGTGATACGATGAAACAGTCTGTGGATGACAATATGTGTATATTTATATATATGTATAAACAGGTTTGATTAAATAAAATTGAATCCTTGTTGTTTGAAGTTTTTTCTTTTTTCTTTCGAGAGTTCTTATGGTTTTTTTTATGTTACAATCTTGAAATTTGTTAATGATTTCTCCAAAGGAGCCATTTATGGTACACTGAGTACTTTCAGTTCTTGTCAGAACCATTATCAATGAAATGTGTTTGTTTATTTGTTAATTAAAGTTGTTTAGTAATTAAACTAAATTATCATTTTATTTTTTTTTATCATCAAGGTGATGCTAAGTGGTTATGGCAGTTTATTTTTTAAATATTTCTATCATGTGAAGTAGAATAAAATTTGTTCTCTTTTGTAATATGGATTGTTCTATTTTAAACATTCTAGAATATTATCACTAGTTTTGAAGTTAATACATATAAATGTATACTAACGAAAGCATGGACAGCTATCGATAGGCTCTTGATCATATGGAAATCAGACCTGACCGATAAAATGAAACGCAGTTTCTTCCAGGCAGCGGTTGTGTTGATACTACTATATGGATGCACTACTTGGACGCTAACTAAACGGCTGAAGAAGAAACTAGACGGCAATTACACAAGAATGTTGAGAGCAATATTGAACAAGTCCTGGCGACAACACCCCACAAGACACCAACTATACGGCCACTTGCCTCCCATCACGAAAACTATACAGGTTAGACGAACCAGACACGCATGACACTGCTGGAGAAGCAAGGACGAACTCATCAGTGATGTACTCCTATGGACCCCCGCATATGGCCAAGCAAAAGCAGGACGACCAACTCGAACATACATACAGCAGCTATGTGAGGATACGGGATGTAACCCTGAAGACCTGCCAAAAGCAATGAATGATAGGGAGAAGTGGCAAGTGAGGATCAGGGATATCCGTGCTGGCGGTACGACATGATGATGATCATTATAGTGAATACCATGATTGGAATATTTGTGAAATGTACTGATAATATATATATATATATATATATATATATATATATATATATATATATATATATACACAATTTTATTTTGATTTATGGAGGTGTCGAAACTTGATAATTTAAATGCTGTAGAGTTTGGTAATAGATAACACCTAATATTACTAATTTTGAGTGTATAATGTTCTACTAGAAATGATAAGATCCTGTTATCTCGGATTTAGAAGAAAATTCCCTTTTTACAAAAAATTGGTTGGGGTGTACTTATTTATTTGTTATACTGAAGATAAATATATAGACATTAAAGAAAGAAATGTTGGAAATATTAAAGATTCTAAGCTTATATATAAAAACAACACATATGAAATTTACACATCTATATCATAATGCTCTAATTTTTACATTTCATCACCATCAAGTCCTGTTGATTGCATGGATTCCTTTGACTCTTTCTCATCATCCATTCCTATTGCCCATCGGTCTATGCAGATCCTTCAAACTACATCAAGTGTTTTAACAGAGCTGAGGTATTGTAAGTCCTTGCTGGTCAACCAGCATTGGCTCATCCATATGGTAGGAGTCCATAAGAGAAAAATACTTATGAGTTTGTCATTGCATCTCCAGCAGTGCCCAGAATATTGTTTTCATCTTACTGCCAAAATACATGAAATTAATTTTAGAGGTCTTCTTGTTTAAAACACATGGAACTCTGTTGAGGCCAATGCCTCTTGCTGCTTACTCCAAGCTATACAGTAGGGATTTGGCTTGGACAGGTGTATTTGCAGGAAGTGCTAGATCATCTGGGTAGTCTGCATCTATCATAGTTTCTTCACGATATCTTCTGCTTCTTGTCTTTTTAGTGTGAAATCATTTTCATGTATACTACTGTAATAAAGCCAACATAGCTGATCATTATTTGTTTTTTCGTTTAATGCCATATCAACCATCATGGGTTACCTAATACCAAAGCAATCCTTGTAGAAGAGCAGTTGTGGTACTATTTAACCCATAGCTCATTGGGTGGGGATAAGGGTATTAATATTTCTTTTTAGTGCAATATTGTTAAAATACTCATAAAGATTAAAGCAATTTTGATTCCAATTTTTAATTTTATAATTATAGTGAGGGTCAGCACTAATCCTGGTCATTTTAATTTCTTTAGGAAGATAACTCTTAAAGGCTTATAATAGAATACCTCCCCTTACTTATTTGTAATTAATTATAGCATAAATTCAATAAATAGAATGAGATTCAGCATTTAACTTAATGACCACTGAAGGCGATCTTTAAGTGAGTTCTAATAAAATACAAATTGTCAATAAATTAAAGATGAAAATGACCATTCCACTTGTGAATACAATTCAGAAGAGTAAAAAGCAGTCATGCAAGGAATGAATTAAATAGTATTTCCAACTTTTCATCTCCTCTTTTGTGCTTGTTTTTTCCCTGAGAATAAACTTTCCACTTCACTGAGAATTATTGTAAATTTCTGCATTGTTTTGACATTCACCAAAAAAATAAATAAAATAAAATAAAATAAATAAATAAATAAATAAGAAATCAGCCAAAGCTGCAGTAGTGTAAGTTTTAAAATAAATGCAGCAAGTGTGACCGCCAAATCACAAGGGCTGAGTTTTTAAATAATTATCTCTTTTTTTCTTTTCTTTTTTATAAATGGGCACAAGTCAGCCCAAGTAGTAAAATCTATGAAAATAAACTAAAAAAGAAATACAAGCAATGAGATGTGGTATTGCCAAAAAGAGCTATTTTTTTTTTTTATTAATAATGACTAGTATTTTTTTTACATTTTAACTTTTTAGTTAACCTTTTTACTGAGTGAAAAAAAATATTAGTCAAAATTGATGTATTAACCCTTTTGGTGTGAAGAGCAACTTGGGTTTCTCAATTATGCTTAATGTGAAGACGAGATGCAACCTAAAAATTTTTGATCTTGTGTTTCTTGTTTTATATACTCTGGCCCAAAAATTAACAAAAAAATTCTAAAACTTTAGTAAAACAGTCATTTTTAGAAATATCAGTGAATGAAAAAATCTCTTATACACACACTTGTGTAATGTACTCCTTGGGACTATAGTGTATTGTAGTATTGTTATTGTGAGACTATTAAATTTTTTTATTTGCAAGTTTTTTTATCTTATAGTCAAAACTGAAATCCAGCCATTAGATTTGTGGCCAAATGTGCTACACCAAAAGGGTTAATACAGTCGTGACTAATTAATTACCTTTGTATTTGGTGTGCTTCACACTAAGACAGAGAAAAGATAAATAGACTAGGCTAAATCAAACTTACCTTCACTACTTATAAACAGGCATAAGTCAGTAGGCAAATACCACAGCAGTATTGGAATTGGAATTAACAGTATATTATTTTTTATAATTCCATAAAATTATACTATTCTAAAAAAGCAAACATCAAATTTATCAGATTGATGCAGTTAAAAATGGTGGAATGCAGTGAAAATCAATATTTATTAAGTCCTTAGGATTTCTATTATTTAAATTTGAAAAACATTTGTTACATATTTTTAATGTTAAAGTAAAAGTTGTACTATCAGAACTAAAAGAGAAATTATTTTATGAAAAATTTTATTTATGAAGAAATTTTAAATGATTAGAAAATATTCTTTCTGTAATTTAGTTTATCTCTAATTTATCTAATTTGATTTGTAATATATATATTTCCAGGAAATGAAGTAGTACCCTCCCCTACACCTTGGTGTAGTAGCTATTGAAAAGGGAGCCTTACGGTCACCCTTGACTAAAGTCACCAACTTTACTTTATATATATATATAGATATAGATATAGATATATAAATAAATCATCATCAATCCACACTGACAGTGTGGATTTTCCTGACTCTCACTCTCCATCTGTCCCTATCATCCATCACTCCAGGCAGGACTCCCAAACTACATCCTGTATCCACTCAGAGCTGATATCAATAAGTTTTTGGTGGTCAGTCAACACTAGCACGTCCATGTGTAGAGGTTCATACAAGAATGTCATTTATGAGTATGTTTTACTTTTCCAGCAGAGTCCCACGAGGATAGTTTTTGAGATGGGGGGTAAGTGGCCATACAGCTGTTGTTTTGTGTGATTGTTGTTTTCAGGATTTGTTCAAGATAGCTCGTAGCATTTTTTTTTATATATGATAATGTGTCAAGGTAACATTTCATTTTTTATTTGTGTTTTTAATAAACCATCTTCAGGACTTATATCATCATCATCTCATGCTGCTGGCACAGATTCCCTTGACTCTCTCTCATTATTCACCTCTATCATCCATCACTTCGGACAGGTCCTCTATACTACATCCTGTGTCCATACAGTACTGTTGGGAATAGGTACTAGCTGGTTGTCCAACACTTGCACATCCAATGGAACATCGCTTATGAGTTCATTCTTACTTCTCCAGCAGTGTCTCACATGTCTTGTGTATCTTATTTGGATAGTTTTAGAGATAGGAGGTAGGCAGCCATACCGCTGCTGCTTTGTGGGATGTTGCTTCCAAGATTTGTTTAATATGGCTCGTAGCATTCTTGTGCAATTTCCGTCTAGCTTTCCGTCTCTATACACTTAGTCAGCATCTATGTGGTGCAGCCATATAGTAGAATTGACATGACCACTGCTTGAAAAAAATAGTATTTTATTTTATCAGATAGATTTAACTTCTATATGATCAATAACCTATCGATAGCAATCCATGCCTTTGCTAGTTGCATATTGATGTTATTTTCAGTAAATGAAACTCTGCTTTCACAGTAGGAGAACTTGTCCACTAATTTCAGAGAGTCGCCATTTAGTGTGGAGATGTCTCCTTTTTGATTAAAACACATGTACTTTGTTTTTTCTACATTGACATGGATACCAGTGCCACCTACTGCCTGCTCCAGATTATGCAGCAGGGATTCAGCTTGGGGTAGGTGTATGTGTCAGAAGTGCTATTGCCATTTGCAGAGTCTGCACTCATATAGTTTGTGTGGAGTATCATCTGGTTCTTGCCTTTTTTAGTGTAAAAACCATTAGATCTATTGACGTTTGAAGTATGTAGTCTTGGCAGATTATGAACAGATATGGGGTTAATGTATCCCCTTGCAGAATACCAGAAACAATGTGAAAGAAGTCTGTCACCATCTGGTGAAGGAACTTTTACCTTCATGTTTTTATTGAGCACCATTATGGCTGTGACAGTTTCTTTGAGGAGACCATAAGCGAGAAATATTTATTCTATCTTGTGTTGTTGATTGGTTTCTCTGAAAACCATTTTGATTCTTCCAAAGAATTTTTTCTCAATTTCAGGTTCGATACAGTTGAGTAGCAGAGAATTATAAATCTTAGCTGCAATGGAAGAAAGAGTTATACCCGGGTAGTTCAGGGCAATTCTGAGGTCACCTTTCTTGGGGAAAGGGAGGATGCAGCCTTTCTTGAGGAAAGGGAGGATAAAGACTTTTGTCCATCTCTCTATCGTTTCCTGGTAATACGAGGGTTGTTCAAAAAGTTTCCAGACTTTTTTCGTATGGGCACTTTTATTGATAGTACACACATGAAACGCTAGTCCCCTTTGAAGTAATCTCCTCCGGCTGCAATGCACTTGTACCATTTGAACAACTTCGGCAAGGCCCCATAGAAGTCCTCTTGTGTGAGCATGTCAATGACCTTTGTCACAGCCTCTTTCATCTCCTCAATTGTCTCATAACAACAACCTCTAAGGTTTTCCTTGAGCTTAGGGAATAACCAAAAGTCACAGGGAGCAAGGTCTGGACTATAGGGAGGGTGACAAACTGTCTTGATGCCCATGTTGGTCAAATAGTCTGTGACAAGGATGGAGTTGTGGACTGGTGCATTGTCCTGGTGGAAATGTCACTGACCCAATTTGAAGAGTACTGGCCTCTTATGACGGAATCTCTTCCTGAACTCCCTTAAAACCTCAACTTAGTATTCCTTGTTGACTGTCTGTCCAGTGGGAACCCAGTGCATGTAGATCATGCCAGTGCTGTCAAAAAAGGGATCGTCAAAAGTTTGTGGATGGATTTGCTCTGTCTTGCCTTCTTGGGTCTGGGAGAGCCAGCATGCTTCCACTGGGAACTCTGTCTCTTGGTCTCTGGGTCATAGCAGTAGATCCAGATTTCATCGCAGGTCATCAGAGCATCAAGAACTGGGGGATCTGAATTGATCAGCTCGACCATCTCCCTGCTGTCATAATATCTTTCTTTCTGATCTTCTCTGAGCACCCTTGGGA